>JAOQMS010000180.1:27375859-27420416 GCA_027563885.1 Erythroxylum longipes | reverse complement strand
AATTTGATATAAAATAAAATTTTAAATAACTTTTATTTTTAGCAAAACAATATAATTAATTAGAATATATTAAAATAAATATAATTATTTAGAATATATAAAATTAAATATAATTAATTAGAATATATTAAAATTTGAGGTAAAACAAAATTTATCAAATTTGTATTTTTTCTTTTTTATTAAAACAATATAATTAATTAAAATATATTAATATTAAATATAATTAATTAGAATATATTAAAATTAGAATATATTTTCAATATTTTCAACAAACCAACTAATATTAATGATAATGGTAATCATCCTTTCGTCCCAACTAACTGTCAAAATTATAGTGATTATATTCATTCTTATTCCTAACTATATTTATTCTAATTCTTATTACTATTATTCCATGTGAACCAACTCCCCTTACTTTTTTCCTAAACTCAAAAAATACAGATGCATTTGGATTATATATGTTATGTACATTTTCTTCAACCCAAAAATGAAATAATTTATTACAAAAAATATATCATTCCAATCAACCAAATAAAGGGTTTAGAGGTAAAAGTCTAGGCAATGAGAAGGGTTTTGCATTGGTTGCAAAGAGTAGAAGTAGGGTTTAGCTAAAACCCTAGGGGTCAGACCCTACTCAATGATATACAACTTTGAAACTTTTTCTTAACGGTAATCATTTTTTTGTCTTAATTAACTATCATAATTATAGTGATTATATTTATTTTTATTTCTAACTATATTTATTCTCATTTTTATTACTATTATTCTATATGAACCAACTGCTCCTTACTTTTTTCCGAAACTCAAAAAATAAAGATGCATTTGGATTATATATGTTATGTGTATTTTCTTCAACCCAACAATGAAATAATTTATTACAAAAAAATATATCATTCCAGTCAACCAAATAAAGGGTTTAGAGGTAAAAGGCTAGGCAATGAGAAGGGTTTTGCATTGGTTGCAAAGAAAAGAAGTAGGGTTTAGCTAAAACCCTAAGGGGTCAGACCCCACTCAACGATACACAACTTTGAAACCTTCTCTTGAATAAATTTATATTTCTCTTCTGGCGGGGTGCGCAGAGATGAGTGCAATGGACTCTTTAGTCTCGTCGCTATCGAAAAGCTTTAAGCAAGTCCCTTTGGCAGCAATCCCGTCAATGCTTGATTGCATTTTAGTATCCACTCACTTTTCTCCATCTTCCCTTTTCTCTTCGCTTCTTGATTCCTTCTCTGACCTTGTTAAGGTAAATTCTCCATCGTCAGTGAATGAACCATTAATAGGTTCAGTGAAAGCTGAGAATTATCTTTTTATATTGGGAGATTGCTTAGATGCATTTTGCTATACACTTAGCCACTCGTGTGGTGCTTTGTAGGATATCGTTGAGGACCAGGAGTTGGAGTGTACCCATGTTGCGGCAATGGTTGGTGCTCTTTGCCATCTCCTAAAAAAGCTTGGTAAGAGGATCCTTTGCTTTATTTGGATTCTATTGTTACTGTATAGCTTGGCTAAATTGGCTCTCTGTCTTCATGTCGATTGAAATTCTCTTTAGGGACAAATCAGGATGCCCTTAAGTCATTTATCTGGAAATGCTTTGTTCCCCTCATAAAGATGGTTCATCGATACGAGCATGAAATGCTTAGCCAGGTAAAGTTTTCAACTGTTGTCAAGTTTAATAGATTCTGCATTAACTGACTGAATATGCTTGTTGCTAACTGTCCCTTGTGTTGCTTTCTGTTCATTAATTTGAACTTAGGTTGCAGAGACATTAATTGATGTTGTGAAAGTGACGAACACATGGAATGTCTTGAAAGAAACCTTGGTACCTTTGTTCTTGAGATTAATTTGTCATTCTGTAGGTGAGTTTCAAAGTGCAGAGCTAGATGCCTATAAATGGAGCTTGTGCTTAGATTGCCAAGGTTTTAATGACCCGATGAATGGTTTCGATTCGAGTGGAGGCTCTTTGATATCCCTCCCTGGGTGCTTTTCGTTGCCAGTATTGTGCCATATTTTGGCATTAATACTTGATGCTTCTGTACAAAGTTTCTGTGCTGCTTCAAACCAAGGTTTAACTTTTGCGAATGGGAATGGGGACATAGAGAAACTCTTTAGGGAGTTGCTTTGGGATCTTTGCATTATGAGTGAAAGAATGCTCTTACAATGTTTGGAGCACCGTTCTTGTGCTTTAAACTTTCTTCTCCCTGTCATTTTCAAGTCATTTGCTTCTCATGACTATTTGGAAATCTCAATTCGGGGAATGATTTTAATCCTTTCCAGGTATAATTCATCAAATTGCACACACTTGTTCTACATCCATTTTCTATATTCTTCAATACTAACTCCATGTGGTTATAAACCAGAAATTTGTTTTTTAGGAAAATTTGGAAGTGTTGTAGATCACTGTTTTCTCTTGGACCATTAGAGAGAAGAGATTCCTATTGTGTGCTCTCTTTATATCTATCCTTTACTCCTTGTGGTGAAGGACGCGAAAATGCAAATGGAAATGTTGCAGAAATTGATTTGAAGATTGAAAGAGAGTTTTGGAGTGAAATTAAAAGGGGCCTGGTACATGATCACCATCGAATTAGAGCTTTTTGATTCAACCATGATATACGAGTAAACTTTGTAGCTCAAAGTGATGTTGTGTCTTTCTTTAATTTGCTCCATGGGCTTGCTAGGTTGATGAGGAACGATTACTGAGGAAACAATCAATACATCTATTGAAAGCAGCTCTACAACTAGAAGGGGAAAGTGAACACTTCACTGTTGTTGCAGAGAAGAAATCACTAGAGACACATCTGATTCCTGGTGGCAAGACTAGGAGGGAATTGTGGGCAAACAAAGAAGCTAAATCCCTTGGTGTAGGCAAACTTTGTGGTTATGGTGATTCTCAATTGAACAATTTACAGCAATGGGAGGCATTCATCCTCCTATATGAAATGCTTGAAGAGTATGGTACTCACTTGGTTGAAGCGGCTTGGAATCACCAGGTAATTCTAAATGATATTAAGTCTCTTATTGAGACATTTGACTTCTCAAAAGAACTTAATGTCTACATTAATATTGGAACTTCTTTGTTGTAAACTTAGGGAAAATGATATACATTCCTAAAAGTTTTAGTTGTTTAGGAAATATAAAAGTTGCTAGGTATTGATCATAATTTATACCTCAAAGAATATAAAACATAGATAAGTATTTTGCTGCCTTTATTGGTCTGAACCTATTTGCTAATTGGATGAAAAGCACTGTGCCAACAAAAATAAAGCAGTGGTACAAAGTTATGTTCTAAATCATCCATTTGGTTGATTGCCTATATTTTAAAAACTGATATATTACATACTAGGTTGCCTTAACCCTTTATGCAAGCTTGGCAAAATAAGTTTGATTTAATTTGACCCGAAATCAGCAAGCTAGACTAGTATTGACCAAGCGTTGGGTTGGGCTAGGCTCAAGTTGGGGTTGACCTAAAGCCTGACTAGAGTGGCTTGAAGGTTGTCTCGAATGGCTAGAACCCCTTCTCCAAAATGAAGATGTTTTTTTGGTTTTACTTCCCAAAACAACGTCGTTTTGGTCTGTAAGTTTAAGAAACTCAAGACTAAAACGATGTAGTTTTTGAAATGGACCCAACTTGGACCAACTCACTGTCATGCCTACCTTTATGGAGTGGTATATATAATTTGTTTATTTCATAAGCACTGTATCAATTCCTAATAGTGGTTCCTTGCAGGTATCCTTATTGCTTCGTATTTCTATTTCAAATGATAGTTTTGCAAGCTCAATTTATGGAGGTCATGAGAATAAGAGTGAAGCTTCATGTGAAAGTTTTAGTTGGTTAACAATTTTGTGGCAACGAGGCTTACGACATGATAATCCCCAAGGTATTGGAATTCTGGCCCTAACATGCAATCAATCAAACTACTTTTACTTGTTAAGTTGTCTATTTATTCTGAATTGGATGGTTTAGTAACGTCTAAGCTTTTCTTTATTGATCTAATAATTATTATGTTATTTCCATTTTTGCTATATGACATTGTTTGCAGTTAGATGCTTGATTATGCAGTCATTTTTGGGAATAGAGTGGGTGAAGTATGGCGAATTTGCAAAATCAGTGCCTACAAGCTTTGTTCTTGGACCTTTTCTTGAAGGCTTGAATGACTATGTCCACCACAAAGATTTTGGTTAGTTCTCATTTGAGTTCACTATCAAGATCTTCAAAATGAATAAAGAAATTTAAATTTGGATTGAATGATTGAAGAAACCTCGACAAATTATTCTATGGGTCTTAATGTTAATGCGGACTTATAGGAAATGATTTAGCCCAAACTTCCTATCTAGTTACATACAATTGCTTATTTTCCTTTTGTTATATTTTAAGTGACGTAAGATCTTGTGACTTTTACAAGGGTGCATAAAATATTGTTGGTTGCACTTCCTTTTTGTTTTTATAAGTAGATAACATTGTTGTATAGGTAGAGATAGAAAATTCCAAGAATCTTTTATTTTTGTTAGGTGGTTGCTTTTGAGGATTGCTCTTTCTAGAAACAATTTAATTGATCATATGAGAAGATTAATAGGTTCTAAACTTTCTCAATTTTGCACAAAGGAAATGTTTTGTTCTAGTTATGGACCATTTAGCTCTTATTCTAGGTTGGTTCCATGTATTACCATTGTTATTGTCATAAAGCATGTCATGTCTCATTGCTTTGACTCTAATATGCTTTATTGTCTATTTTCTAGGTGTAAAAGGAGTCTATACTTCACAAACAATTGAAGGTGCTGCACGATTTATGCATCAATATGCAACTTCCAAAAGTAGAAGGTATTACCTTTGGTGTTTTCTTTTTGGTAATTTCACATTCATAGCTTTAGAAAGAATATGAAAATGGTTTGTCTTTCATGGAAGCTCGAATCATTGTTTAAGTGAATTTCAAGGTTCTTTATATGATGTATGGGAAAAAAATTAAGGGATGATCAATCATAAGGTACCATATCTTTTGATATTTTTTCAATCCAATGCTTAAGCTTTTAAAGTTTTTAATTGAGTGACCAACTTTTTAAGACCTTAACAATTCAGTTCAAAACATTAGTTTTTAAGTAACTTGGCTAACGAAATCTTTGTTTTTTATGACATGTAAATGTCCACCTGGAAAAATAATGGCTATGTTTAGACTTTAGTATAGTGAATTTTTTTAAATGGGCACCTACACATCATGAAAAAATAAAGATTTTGTTAGCCAAATCCACAAATTGCTAATGGAACAAAATGTTTTGAATTGAATTGTTAAGGTTTTAAAAGGTTGGTCACTCTATTAAAAAATTTTAAATCTTGAGCACTAGATCGAAAAAATCCTAAAAGGTTTGGCACTTTATGATTGATTATCTCAAAAGTTAATTTGCTTCAACTTATTAGAAAAGGAAAGTATTTCTATTTAAAAATTTTTCGTATTAGTTAAGGTTTAAGGCTATTAGGGAATAATAAGATACTTATTAAATAAAATTATGTTCTTATTTTGGAATTTTAGTTAGGATTCCTATTCCATTAGAATTAGGGTGATGTAGAAGAACTTAATGTTTATAAGAGAAATAAAAGAGGAAAGATCAATCAATTTCAAGCTTTAATTTGGTGGGATGAGGATTGGAAATTGTGTTGACATCAAAGATAAAGGCTGAAATCCATATTGTATTTGGTTTCCTTATTAGATAGAAAGTAGAAGTATCATGTTATTCTTATTTAGATATGTTTTCCTAGTTGCATAGGATTTATAGGATTTCCACCACAATAGGATTTAAATTAGAAATCCTTTTCTTACTAGAATAAGGTTTCTAAAAACTCTATATATATGTACTCAGCCTTTCATTAATAACAAGCAATATGGAATTTTTTTACAAACTTGGTTTTCAATTAGAAGGTATGATGCTTTCTTCTAAGAGCGATGCTTAGACCATAGGAGTGATTCCTAGTTTCTTGCTATCCATTTTTTGTGTTCACTAAATTCTAGCAACCCTAATAATATTCCAGCCCTCGTAAAACTACATTCTAAGCCATCTCAAACCTATATTCCAGCCATCTTAAACCTGATACCCTAAACCTAAATTTCTAGCAATCAAACCTTAAAATTCCAGCCATACAAAATCTGAAAATTCTACATTCTTAGCCTAAACCCAATCTTCAGACTTGCTATTCTAGCAGCCTAATATTAGTCACACTTCCTAATTTTGTGCTTTTAGCTACTAGTTAATAATTCTTCTATTTGTCCTACATCATAGGGTTTCAAGAGTTCTCTATTTATATGTTCTTGTTTAAAATGTTCAAGAAATGCGATAGACTAATTTTTCAAGTGTGGAACAATTTTTTCTTCACAAGAATGATTTTTAAATATTAGTGGTTCCTAAACTCTGGAAGTGATTCCTAAAATTTTTTTGGTGTAATTCCAATATTTATGTTTGTTTCAAAGCCTTTTGAGTTTCCTAGTTCTTGATACAAAACCTGTGAGTGATGGCTATGCGTAATTGCTAGATCTTATCCTTTTTAATTGATTCTTTAGCACCCCTAGATTTTCAATTCATATATGTTTAAATAAATTATTAGTGTTTTATTTGTCCTATATTGAGCTTTGGTTCAATAATGACTATCTGAAGCGGAATAACGTGTTGGAGATTATTTATTAATTAAGAGCGTGAGGAGCTGATCATACAAATTTTCTGAAGGTTGGACCAAGTTGAATTATGACTTTGACAATTCACAACTCTGTAAGGTATAATAAAGCGAACAAACAGCAAATGCTTGATCGTAAATCAATAAAGGTTAAAATAACCAACAATCAAAGATCAAAGCTATTATAAAGCAAAGTGAACCAACTGGACAATAATCAAGAGAACCTAAACAACAAACTGAAACAAATAAACTAGAATATGATGAGATTCACCTACAAGTTTTTGGAACAAGCTCGAGCAATAGTTCTTGCTAATAAAAGTGTAGTATATATTGATTAATTTGAGGAGATGAATAATCATTTGAAAGTTGATATCCATGCGGCTATGCAACAAAAACATGTTATGATTATTGAGCAAAATTTGTCCCCATCCTAGATCAACAAGGTCTTAATTTTGTTGTGGATTCTATAGAAGTTTATTAATATTAGTTTAAAAGAAGAAAGTATTGATAGGACAAAAAGAAGAAAAGACATGCATGGCAACGATTGATTGTTTGAGATTGATTCTCATCAAGCTTGGGATAATAATGCAAAATAAAATAATTAATTTAGTTCTCCTTATTAGGAGAGGAAAGTATTTGTGGTTAAATATGTCCTTATTCGTTTAGGGTTCAATTTTATTAAGATATAATAAAAATCATTATTAAATAGGATCTTCTTGTTATTTTTTGAAAGTTTAGTTAGGCTTCCTATTATGTTAGGATTAGGGTTTCAAGACTTCTTTATATTTATGTTTAAGTTTCCAACCTTCAAGAAATAACATAGATTAATTATTTTTGTGAAACTTTTTTCCCTTCTGTAAGAGTGATACACTAAATTTTCAAATTGTGGAACTTTATTTTCTCACCAAGAGTGATATGTAAATACTCAAAATGTTTTCTAAACTCTAGAAATGATTTCTGGAAAGTAGTTGGTGTGATTCCAATAGTTTTGTTTGTTTCAAAGCTTTGTTACGACTCTTAGTTCTTGATACAAATTCTAGGAGCAACTCCTAATTCATTTCTTTTTATTAATTCCTTATTTTGTAAATTCTAGCCCTAAAATCTTATATAACAAAACAATTAAAAAGCTTTCTATAGGCCTAGATTTATAATTTTGGTTTTCTTAAGCATAATAATATCCTTAGTTGTTATACTTTTTCCATGAAGGATGTTACAACTTGAGAATAAATCCAAAGTATATTAGACTTGCTTCATGGAAAAAAAAGAGTGAGTATATAATCAAATACCCTCGTATATTGTTACAGGAAAGGGATTGCTCTTTTGCATAGTTTGGCATCAATTGCCAAACAAATCTCTTTTGGTAGAGCTGGATTGATGGGTCTTGCTGAGTGTATTGTTTCAGTTGCATGTGGAGTCAGAATTCAAGGTGATTGTGAACTAGGATGGGCTGAAGAAGAATACCCTGTCGAATATGTGCTAGATCAGAATATGAATATAGACTTATTAGATGCCTTGAGATTTGTTATTGAGAGCAGCAAGCAACATTTCAACCCTAATTATCGTCTTCAAGGTCTCTGAACTCAAACTGTTTCGCTTATAATTATTTGCTTGGTATACTTTAAAATCAGAATCTTTATCTTTTCAACACCGAGTACAATTAATTTCTTGCCCTTAATGTAATTCTAGTTTGTGAGAAAGTCCTAGTAGCGGCAGCTTCAACAATTAAGACAGCCGATGTTCGGTTTGAAGTTCTTTTGCAATTTATTTCTGCATTTCCTCGAGAGTTTACTGACTATGATGGTATGCAAGCAATTTACCTTGACACCCGTCTACCTTTTGCTTCATTAGTGGATTTGTTTTAACGTTATTTATCTTTCTAATTGTTTTTATTTTCACCATGTCCCCAACTGTCTTCTCCTTCATATTAACTTTTTTTCCATGATCTATTTGATGCTTGTCCCTAGATGTGGAGGAGAATTAATTTCTATATTTGTAGGTGTAGCTGATACTTGTTTGACATTTTTCTTTGTTCATATATGTGAGAAGAGAATCTCTAAACCTAAGTTATACTTGAATTTATGAATTCAAATCTTTAAAACAATTATATTATTTAAAGTTGGAACAAAGATATAGTTATTTTTAGTGAAGATTCACTTGTGTGGGATTGCGAGTCTTTTCTCATATCTTAGGAATTGAAATTTTATCATTTTTGAATTATGCGAATGTGGGTGAGAAATTGAAATTTCAATTTTGTATGACACACCGGCAATAGATTGAAATTTGTAGTATGAGTTCCAATTCCATGGATCTCAAATGTGTATTTGGTGTTACAGATAGGAATTTGAAAAGAAAGAAAATAGTTTAAATTTTTAGTTTGGTTCATGTTGGTTCTTTGCAAAAAGGCATACTTGTGCTTTTGTATTTTCTGAATTCTTTCCTTTTATTGAATATATGTCAACTGCCTCTTGAAAGAATGCATGGTTGTCATTCCATCTTAGAGGACTAGTAAACCAAAGAGAATCAACCTCTGTTTTTTTCTTAGGATTCTTGTTTTATCATTGCTGATTAGTGTTTTAATTTTATATATATCCATGCCGTATATTTGTTCCCCTTATTACGTATTTTGGATCACGAACGTTGAATACTTGCTGTAATTTACAAATTTTTCCTACAATTGCTTGTTTATTTTTCTCCAATAGGTTTTCATGCTAATTTCGTAACATAGTTGATGAAGTTATTTTTAAAATAAGTCTTGACATTGGAACATTCACACATTATCATTGGATTTTCTCATGGATCTTCTGCTCTCCAAGGTTCTTTAAGAAGAAGAACACAAGAATGGCTTTGGGGATATGAAAATGAATGTAGTAACCCCAGTAGCCACTGTGATGAGATCAAGCTTCTGAAATCTCTGGAGGACTTCCCAAAATGGTTTACTAGTTCCCAATATTCAATTGGTGCTGATGCTACTTTTGATGATGAAGACCTAGATGCATGGAAGGCTGAAGCAAACAGATGGGCGAGAACCCTTTTTCTTGCAGTGCGAAAGGAACATCAGTTGATGCCCTTAGTGATGGTTTGTTTTGTTCCATTTATTGCCATACTATTTCTGAGTACTTTACATATTATGTTAGCATAAATCTCTATATTTGTCTCTTTCTGTGAAATTAGTTTCTATAGTTTGTCTGCCTATAAATGTATAAATGGTATTATGGAGAGATTAGGTCATGCTATACGTTGCATATATGCATGTATTTATTTTCCCGTATTAAATAATTTTTTCTAGAGTTGCTGTCATGTGTGGACAATGTACATGAGAGACTTTAACGATTGAGAAGAACCTGAAAGCAAATCCTTCTCTTACCAATTAAAAGGAGGAAAGAAACTACTGGTTCTGCGGCAAACCCACTGCTTATATAGCCTAGTCTAGATTGTTGTTATTATTGTTGCCCTTGTCTTCTATGGATTTGCGATGTAGAAAAAGTAGCATTTCTCATTGTAGGTGATTCTGTTGTTTTTGGCCTATTCAGACAATGTTTATGTTGACATTTGCAGTTTATTCAAAATTGTGGAAAAGATTGCTGCGAAACAAATTGCTCACATTTGTCACCTGTGAAGTTTTTGATTCTTACTGTAAGCTTGGTTGAGGAGATTCGGACACTGCGGCAGAATGTAGCTAAACATGGTAGCAAAATGAGATCTAGATTACATACAGGGAGAGTGGAAGTTTTGGGTTATGCAGAATATTATGTGGTGTATGAGAAGTTATCCAACATAATTATGCTTTTATTGGTATTCACTATATGAGTCAATCTCATTATATTACATGTGTGTTTGTGCATGTGTATTCCCTCTAATTTAAAGATAGATGTGCAATTTATAGTTAATAGTAAATAACAACTTTCCTTATTGTCTATCATTTTTCTTTTGATATGCAGGACAAGCTAGTCTCTTTTGCTAATATTTGCTATTCCATATTCTGGTCCCATGTTGATAAGGGAACTATTCTGCCTAATTCTGTGAGAGGAAAACTTGGAGGTCCTAGTCAACGACGATTGTCCTCTTTGACCACAACTTGTGTGTTGAAAGCTGTAAGTTCTTTTGGTTGTGGAACTTGATCGTTTTAGAAATACTGAACGATCATGCATGGATTGATCCTTGATGTTGTAGAAATTGGTTGTATACTTTTACATTGTTAACCTTCCCTTATATTCAAAAATAGGGTATCCATATCACATTTATAAAAATGCCTAAGTGTATTTACTACTTTTACTCTGTTACCTTCCTTTATTAAAAAATAAGGTATATGTTGGATAGCCTTGATACAATTATCTTCTATAGGAAGATTCCCGTAATTAACTTACCAATTTAGGGACAATGTGTAAATAATTTGTCGGATTAGGAGATATTCCTTTTGGAATATTGTGGATGAAATATTCCTTTAGAATATTTTACATTTGTTTTAGGCTGTAAATATTGGAGTTTGGGCTTTAATGAAGACTATATATATATGAAGATTTATAGGTATAATCTTCTAGTTATAATTTCCTAATTTAGATGCATTATGTAGCTATTTATACCTAAAGTAGCGCACTATAAAAAGAGCAGCGATACAATAAAATTTCTTGTTTATATCAATTTACTTGGCACTATAGCCAACCAATTTTTTTTCTTTTCCTCTTTCTTACCACCATGTTTGAAATTATATCATATGCTACATCCTCTCTTGTTCATCCGTCAACCTCCCCCTAAAGCTAAGGATTCTGTCAATAAGAAAAAGAATCCTCATGAGTTATCTTCAGACTCATTCATTTTTTATTATGGTCTCAATTTGTACGCAGGTACTTTTGAGTCAAAGGAAAGATTGAGTATTTAATTGGTGATAAGAAGGGCCAGACTTGGATGATTCTACCTATCTAGTTTGGGATGTGGAAAACTCTATGGTATTGACATGGTTAGTAAATTCTATGGAGGTGGATACCAATTATATGTATTATCACATATCAAAGGAATTGTCGGTTAATATTAGTTTAATATATTATGAATTGAGAAATTAGTCCCAAGTATATGAAATAATGTTGAAACTTGGGCAGATTCGCCAAGTGGGAACAATGTCACAAATTATATTAATTCTCTAAAACGTCTATGGCAAGATCTGGAGTTACTCAATTCTTATGAATGAAAATATTTTGAGGATTGCTACCATTACAAGGAAAAGGTGGAGGATGACCAGATTTTCAAATTTCTCATAGGACTTAATATGGAATTTGATGAGGTTAAGGGATGAATAATTGGAAAACAACCCCTTCCATCTGTTGGTGAAGTTTTTCCCAAGGTTCATCTTGAAAAGAGTTGTATGCTAGGGTGTTAGGAAAGAAGGTTTTAGGCAGCACAAAGAAAACTCTAGTGGTAGCCATAAATACTTGAGAAGAATGAAAAGAAGTTTTTTGTATATTATTGAGAATAATATTACAGGTATTTATACTGAATACATAGGTTTAAACTAGGAAAATAATCCATATAATCGTGCTAAATCCCTATAACTATGATATTTACATCAACTACATTATCCCTATAATTAGTAACTGATATATTCTGTTACACTCCCCCTCAAGCTGGAGCATAGATATTGATCATGCCTAGCTTATTACAAATATAATCAACCAGATTCCTTGGTAATGCTTTGGTGAACACATCAGCCAATTGGCTCCCTGTTCTGACATGTTGAGTTGAGATTGATCCATCTTCTAGCTTTTCCCGGGTAAAATGACAATCGACTTCTATATGCTTAGTTCTCTCATGAAATATAGGATTATTTGCAATATAGATTGCTGCTTCATTGTCACACCGTAAGTTCATTGGTTTAGATTGAACAAACCCAATCTCACCAAGTAAATGACGTAACCATATGAGTTCACATGTAGTCTGCGCCATGGCCCTATATTCGGATTCTGCACTTGATCGGGATACAACACTTTGTTTCTTGCTCTTCCAAGAAATAAGATTGCCTCCAACAAAAACACTGTAACCTGTGGTAGAGTGCCTGTCTGAAAGATCTCTTACATAGCCAGTATCTGTGAATCCTTCTATAGTGTGGTGACCATTATTTCGATATAAGATGCCATGTCCTAGCGCACTTTTTAGATATTTCAAAATATGAATAACAGCATCCCAATTTGAGGTTCTAGGAGATGACATGAACTGACTTACAACAATTACTGAAAAGGCAATATTAGGACGAGTGATAGTAAGATAGTTCAATTTTCCCACAATTTTCCTATATTTTTCAAGATTCACAAGTAAGTCTCCATCTTCAACTTTTAACTTCACATTTGGTATCATAGGCGCATCACATGTCTTTGCCTCAATAAAGCCAGCATCATCTAATAAATCCAGACAATATTTTCTTTGAGATAGATAGATCCCTTTATGACTGCGATAAACTTCAATTCCTAAGAAGTATTTCAATGGTCCTAAATCCTGTCCGAAAACGAGTCCCAAGGAATGCTTTCAACCTTGTGATTCCTACTTCATCATTTTCAGTGATTACCATATCAACATATACAACCAATAAAATGCACCCAGAACTAGATGATGCAAAGAACACTGAGTGATCATATGCACTTCTTCGCAAGCCAAACTCAATCATTACAGTACTGAATCTTCCAAACCAGGCACGAGGTGATTGCTTCAAGCCATACAGGGACTTCCGTAATTTGCACACTTTCCCTGACTCCCCCTGAGCAACAAATCCAGGTGGTTGCTCCATGTAAACTTCTTCAGATAAATCCCCATATAAGAAAGCATTCTTCACATCAAGTTGGTGAAGTGCCCAATTGTAAGTGGCAGCTAACGAGATACACAAGTGGACAGAAGAAAGTTTTGCAACTGGAGAGAGTCTCTGAATAATCCACCCCATTTGTTTGAGTAAGAAAGCATTCTTCACATCAAGTTGGTGAAGTTCCCAATTGTAAGTGGCAGCTAAGGAGATAAACAGGCGGACAGAAGAAAGTTTTGCAACTGGAGGGAAAGTCTCTTAATAATCCACCCCATATGTTTGAGCATATCTTTTAGCAACCAACTGAGCTTTTAATCGAGCAACAGAACCATCAGGATTCATTTTAATAGTGAACACCCACTTACAGCCAATAGCCCGTTTCTCTGAAGGAAGGGACATAAGGTCCCATGTATGATCCTACTCTAAGGCCATCATTTCTTCCTTCATTGCAGCTTGCCAACCATCATGAGCCAATGCTTCAGCAAGGGACGTTGGGATAGCAACAGAGTCTAAGGAGGCAACAAAAGACTTGGAGGAGGCAAATAAAGCATGATAAGATACAAAAGAAGAAATAGGGTAGGTGCATGCGCATTTACCTTTACGAAGAGCAATAGGAAGATAAACGCTAGCATCAGGTAGTTGTGAGGAATTTGGAGATGAAGCAGAAGGGGTCAGATCCATGTCCTGGCCGATGAGAGGTACCTCACACAACAGCTTAACATGGTATCAGAGCCTCTATGACCAAGTGGTCGTGATTTTAAATCCTACCATAATTTCAAGCCCAAAGGGCTTTCACTTGAGGGAGTGTGTTAGTGAATATATAAAACTAATTAATTTGGCCTTACACAACAGTTTAAGCTTTTGTGGTGAAACGATCGCTTAACAATACTCATAAAGACACATTGACCAGAAAGAAACCTGATGGTAAAAACCATGTTTGTTGTGATCATTGCAACAAGCCAACACCTACTAGTAAAACTTGTTGGAAACTTCACGGGAAATCAGACAATTGGGAGGGTAAAATTGTAGAAAAAATCAAAACATATCTTATTGTAATGAAGTTGAAATAGTCCTTTTCAGTCCATAACGTGTGTATCAAATCTTGAAATTGCTCAAATCCAATTCCAGATTATCTGGTACTCCTATTACTTCTTTGGAAGAAATAGGTAGTAAGTTAAATGCCTTATTATGTTACTCTTTATCTCTCACTTCTACTCTTGGATCATTGATTCTGGAGTATTTGATTCCATGACAAGCTTTTCAAATTTATTTCACATTTATCTTCCTTGTTTGAGTTATGAAAAAATACATATTTCAGATGGGTCTTTCTCTCCTAAAGTAACGATATGGTTATTCTGTGAAATATTCTTTCCTTTAAATCTATTCTAGATGTACCCAAACTTCCATGCAGTCTTTTGTCCGTTAGCAAACTATCTAAAGATTCTAATTGTAGTCACTTTATTTGATTCACATTGTGTGTTTCAAGACCTGAACTCATATTGGCAATGCTAGATGATTAATGCTCTATACTATTTTGAAGAAGTCTCCAAGCATAAAAGACCTCATGGACTAAGTTGTATTAATTGTATGATAATTGGCATTGTAAAGGCCCTTTATGTAAGGTGGAGGAGGTATAGGGCTTTAAATTGGTGGTGAATCCAACTACTAAAGTAAGCATGCTTATTCGGAATAATCAGTGGATATGGCCATTCCACAATAGTAGGAGTGCCAGTTTCATCATGGAAGAGTGCCTCGATGTCAAGAACGAGAGCAGGATGAAATTCAGTGGCTAGCAGATAACTCAAGAAAGCTCAACACAAAAGCCTGTAAAACACTGTTACAGGCTACACAGAGCACAAGGCAGGAGTGGGTAGCATTAATATGGGATAATGATCTTAATCCAGCTCACTCATTCATCTTAGGGATAGGAATCAATGGAGGGTTGCTTACAATGGATAGGATCAGGTTCTCCATTAGCAATTTGAATTGTGAGTTATGTAATGAGGAACTCGAAAGTTTGGGAGACCTCATGATTAGATGCAAGTATACTAGACAAGTTTGGAATTAGTTGCAAAACATACTCAACATGGTTCGAACAACGGATTTTTGGAGTGAAACTATTGATTGGCTAGGAAAAATTAGAGTGCATAATGCGGTTGATCTCAAAGCTATTAGGTGAAGTTGGGTAGCCTTGGTGCATTAGATATGGAAAGAATGCTATTGCAGAGTATTCAAACAAGAAAGTAAAAGTAGTGAGATGGTTTTTCGGGCCATCTTCCTACATTGCAGATTGGCCATGTTAGCCAGAGGAATAGCTGCAAATTTGACAAGTAATATGAAGAGCAGATAGGGATTGGAGTAATACTGGGCTAAGTGGCCTCGCAAGTTCCCTCGATCTCAAGATGTAGACGATTACTAGGAATCATAATTTTCTGTAATCTAGATTCTATGGATTATACTAGTTTTGTCCTCTAGATTTTTTATATTTTCTTATAATGAAATCTATTCATTTTTGGAAAAAAATTCTATCCTTGCTAAAGATAAAAATACTACTTTGGCATTATGGACTAGTAGACCCTAGTTTTTTCTATCTTTGAAAATTGTTTCCTTTCTAATTTAAAGGAATGGATTTTTCTCGTTTTCGAAAATAGAGATATTTTTTTTAGAAATGGTCTCTCTATTAATTAGGGGTAAGGTTGCATACTACTAGACCTTCCCAGAGCCCGCGCATTAGCGTGATTTTTATTGGATTGTTGTTGTTATTGATTTTTCTCTTTTTCACTATTAACATTGCATTCAGTCAAAAATCATAAAAATATTTATCCTTAGAAGCTTTATGAACCTTCACGATCGTTTTATTTAATTTATATTGATGTTTGGGGTCTTTCCCAAATTCCTACTTGTTTAGGTAAAAAAATGATCTGTAACTTTCATTAATGATCATACTTGGTTTTGTTGGGAATATTCAATAAAAAGTTACAATCATACCTGGTTCTATTGGGAATATTCAATGAAAGTTATGGTTGTGTTGGGAATATTGACTAATCAGTGGTTGTTAAATTTGAAGTTGAGATAATATTCCAAAATTTTTATAGGATGAATAAAACATAACTTTAAACTAAAATTACTACTTTTTTAAAAAAAATTAATAGATTTCATTATAAGAAATATATAAAATCTAGAGAACAAAACAACTATGATCTATAGAATCTAGATTACAGAGAATTAAGGTTCCTAGTAATTATCTACATCTTGAGATCGAGGAAACTTTCGAGACCACTTAGTTTAGTATTACGCCAATCCCCATCTGCTCTTCATGCTACTTGTCAGATTTGCAGCTATTCCTCTGGCTAACATAGCCAATCTGCAATGAAGGAAGATGGCTTGAAAAACCTTCTCATTGCTTCTACTCTCTTTTTTGAATACTCTGCAATTGTGCTCTTTCCATGTGTAGTGCACCAAAGTTGCCCAACTTAACTTGATAGCTTTTAGATTAGCAGCATTATGCACTCTAATTTTCCCCAGCCAAGCAATAGTTTCACTCCAACAATCCGTTGGTCGGGCCACGTTGAGTATATTTTGCAACCAATCTCAGACTTGTCTGGTATACCTACATGTAATCATGAGGTATTCTAAACTTTCCAGTTCCGTATTACATAATTCACTGTTCAAATTGCTAGTGAAGAACCTGATCTTATCACATGTAAGCAACTGTCTGTTGATTCCTATCCATGAATGAATGTGCTGGGTTAAGATCACTATTCCATACTAAGGCTTGCCCATCCCTGCCTTGTACTTTTTGTAGCCTGTAACAATGTTTGACAGGCTTTTGTGTTGAACTTCCTTGAGTTACCTACTAGTCACTGAATTTTATCATGCTCTCATTCTTAAAATCGTGGCAACTCTTCCATGATGAGACTGACACTTCTACTGTTGTGGAAGGGCCATATCCATTGATTATTTCGAATAAGCAAACTTACTTTAGTAGTTGGATTCACTACTAATTTCAAGCCTTGGACCTCCTCTACTTTATATAGAGGACCTTTATAGTGCCAATTATCATACCAAAATGAAGTGCTTTCTGCATTCCCAATCTTGTGAAACACCTGATTTTGCATTCATTGTCTGGTCTCTAGAATTTCTTTTAGAGTTCCTAACATATCTTGTCTTGACTGTAGGATCCAGATACTCTTGTGCTTAATGAATACGTTTGTGTATCCATTTCAACCATAAAAGGCTGCACTAGAATAAAAGGCTCTAATAACTTGAGAGCTTAAAGAACCTTTGGCTAGGAAATTCTGTTCTCTCAATGGAGAATTATCATTATATACAAATTGCAAACTAAATTTTAAACCTTAAAAATAGCTAATCTACCATATACATATATATGTACAGCTAATAAAACCTGCTTAAGGAAGATTTTCAAAATTGTAGCTGTATAAAAGGTACATAATATAGCTTTTGATGAGGTATGGATTCAACTGTTGGTAGGGCTGCGTAACATTATCGTTTGATTGAGGTGTATAAATCTAGAACCCGAATTACAACTAATTCCTTTGGCATACTTGATAGCTAATATAGTTGACAATGGGTTTATACCGTTAAATATATATAAGATGGATCAATAGATAGATATAGAATGAGATTGGTTACCATGTGATTTACTCAAAACTTATGGATTGACTTATATTTTTTCCTTATTGACAAATGAATAAAATGCTCACTTTGATTAGAAATGTAAAACAATTTGAATTGAAGAATGCCTTCCTCCTTAAAGACTTAGAAGAAGAGGTCTTCATGGAATCATCAAGAACTTTTTGAGAATTTTGGGCAAGATAAGGTATGTAGTTTGAGCAAAGCTTTATACAACCCAAAATAGTCACCATGGACTTGGTTCAGTCAATTCACAAAAATCATGGTGAAAAAGATACACATTCAAAACCAATGAGATCACACTGTCTTCATAAAACACTCATATGAATGTAAATTTATTGCAGTACTAGAGTATGTAAAAGTTGTTATCTAACTGGAAATATTAATATTGAAAATGTAAAAATTGAAATTGATGTTAGCATTGAAATTATAAGATCTGGCAAACTAAGGTTAGTT
The DNA here is from genome assembly GCA_027563885.1 of Erythroxylum longipes. Taxonomy (NCBI): domain Eukaryota; kingdom Viridiplantae; phylum Streptophyta; class Magnoliopsida; order Malpighiales; family Erythroxylaceae; genus Erythroxylum; species Erythroxylum longipes. The sequence goes on along the minus strand of JAOQMS010000180.1, from coordinate 27,401,877 downwards.
TCTTGGATTTAAAATGGCTTGCTCTAGACAAAGGGATATTTGTAAAAAAATATATACTTAACCTAGTCAAAGTAATAGGCGAATTATAGTGTATGAGTTGCAAATGTATCAATTGAACGAAGCCATAAGATAGGTGGGTTGGAAGATGGGTGTTACAGGTAAAGTTCCCTATCAAAATTTGTCGGATAATTAATCTACTTTGCCCACACTAGGTTGGCATACGCAGTAGGAGTGTGATATGAGTTTTTCTACATAGGATCTAGTCACGGGATGACTCACAAGAAAATCTTTTCTATTACTGGAGTTCTCCTTTCTGGGCACTATGGTTGCTATTCAAAAAACTCGTTCTTGACAAGCTTTCTGTCAACTTTGCAAAAGTAGTTTATGTTGGGTCCTTAATGGATAGAAAATACACTTTTGTATTGCATTTTCCTAGGAGGTAATCTTTTCTCATGATTGAGGAAAAAATGACATGGTAGCAAGGTCAAGTGCTAAAGTAGAGTTCAAATTGATGCTCGAGTTTTGTGTGATTTTCTATGTTTGAGGAGCATCTATAAAGGGGATGAACCTACGAATTTGTATTATGATAATAATCAACAATAAATATAGCACATAAACTTGTTTCACACAATTGTACATTACATATAGAGGTCATCATAATCTTCATAAACTTAAAGTTAGAAAAAAAGTTTTATGACCAATTTGTATATTACTACCAGTTCGTATATTATGTTCGAGAAAAAAGCTTCTCACAACTAGGTTTGAAGAATTAATATGCTAGTTGGGAATGAAACACTAACTCGAGGACCGCTAGAGTCTTGATGCTATTTACATATACATGAAGATTTTCATGTTTGGGACAATATGTAAGTACTTTGAATAGGGACTTTTTATTGGAAATTTTTAATGTCTGTCACCTTACCTCTAGAAGTAGCAAGTCTCTCAATAATACGATTGACTTAATTTTTCTTAATTTCTGTTTTCTTCAATTATATATCCTATTTTATGACATTTTTCCTTAGCATGATCACATTCTTTTATGTTCTATGTGGTTTTCATTTAGTTTAAGCCTTTACTATAACAACCTTAATTAGTGTTAATTCTAAAAAAAACCTTAATTAGTGTCAATATTCTTTACTTATTACATTCCAATCAGCTTGACTCATTTGGGATTAACTTATATTTGAATAAAATATCTGAATGTTGGATAACTTTTCATATATCTGTCTTCAACATATTTGGTTTTATATAGTTTGTACTGGTGTTTTTCTTTCGTAATTGTTACCTTTTCATTCTAGACAACAACCTTTAGTTGTGAGTTATGCATCATACATTTATAGAAATATGTATTTTACTTTTGGTAACTGTATTCCTTTTGTGATTGAATAGATAACATCACTGCAAGCAATATCTTCTACTTTAGTGTTCTGTGCACAATTTAAAAGTGATCTTCAGCTGACTTTTGCGTGGACTTTTATGTGGAAATTCTTCTGGAAGACTACTACATCCACAATTAGTGACTCTGAGGTGTGTTGTTTCTTGATAGGACTTCTTCAATTATTTCTAGGTTCTTTATTTATTTGCCTATTTAGAACTTGTTAATTGTTTTTTTGCTGCCTTCATTGATTGATCTACTTCTTAAATATCAGGCAAGATGTGAAGTTTTTCTGGCAGCATATGAAGCTTTAGCTCCTGTTCTCAGAGCATTGGCTTTTACCTTCTCTTCTCAGTCCATGAATCTCATAAATGATTTATTTCCATTGACAAAAGAAGTAAAAGGTTGTTTAGATTCGTTGGTCCTATCTTTTCTTCAAAATATTAACAATCTTCTTACAGTTGGGGTACTAGTGAGAACTCGACGGGCAGTTTTGTTAAATTGGAAGGTATTAGGTCCTTAAAATTAATTTGTTTTTATATTGTGTACTTGGACATTAGGTACTAGTTCTTGTTTCTGCTTTTCTACTTGCATAGAGCCTAATTTTAAAATTATTATTATTATTCTTAGGTGTTATTGTTATTTTGGAAGATTTTAATTTGTGACTATCAATATGGCATTAGTTTATTTCTGTCTTTTTCCCCCCCTTTGTTTAGTTGTGATCAAAATGTTGATATTATCATTCACGTGATCCTACCTTAAGTAGTTTTCTTGAATCTTTTATATGGCTGCAAAACTATTCTTCATTGATTCTCATAGAAATTGTGCGCATGGATTCAATCAATTTGCAAGTTATTGACCTATATTCTTTGGCTATTTTAGTGGCTTTGCCTCGAATCTTTGTTGTCAATACCTTGCTATGCGCTTCGGAATGGTCTCCATTTAGAGATTGGGAGTTCATTCTTCTCAGATGTTGCAATCAGATATATTTTTAATGATCTTGTTCAAAGGTATGTTGATTATTCATTTAAGCCTTTTTTTTGTTGTTATGGTGGTGGTGATTACTACTTATCACACTGGTGTAGGATGGATTGAGTACAACTTGCTAATTGAGAGTTGAAATAGAAACATTATCAAATGCTAAAAAACAAGAACTAAGTAGGACATATTTGATCTAAATGTGATAAACCACGAAGATCAACTCAAGAAGAGATTATGGCTTAAAATTTTCAATAGTTGTTGTTATTGTTATTTATTTGCTTAGGAATATTCCCATTATCCAATAATCGTTGGCAATTTTTTTGCAAACTAGCCATTTATCCCTTTTGTTTATGGAAGTAGTTGAGTCCTTAATGTGTTTAAACTCTACTAATTACCATTGAAGGGGGATAAGAATTCTAATAAAGTTACGAGTTTCATTCTCACCTTAAGCAGAATATTTTCTTTACAAATCTCTTAAATAGCTTTGATTGGGACCAATCTTTTTGGTATTAGAGCTATACATTATGGCAACCAACGAGGAAAGAATTGAGAATTTAGAAGTGGGTCTTAGGGGACTTAAAGATAATTTGCGCAAAATGGAGTTGGGCGTCGATTACAAACTGGATCAGCTAGAGACTGCCGTTAGCAAATTCTCTGAAGTCTTGCTTACAAGGCAAGATACATCCTCTAGCACTATCAATGAATGTAGTGGACAAGCCTCCAATGGGCGTTTTTGAGAAAACACAGAAGGGGATAGCTAATGTTCTCCAAGTTGGCTAAGCTTGAAGTTCCCACATACCCTGTTGATGACCTAACTGTGTCAACCAATTCTGTGAATACCAAGGCACTTTAGAAACACAAAAGGTGTCATTGGCATCTTTCTATCTGGAAGGGGAAGCAAATCAATGGTGGTAGTGGATTTTGTTGGAGAGAATTGTGGTGGAGTAATTAGCATTTAATGTGATTTAGCATTTATTGTGATTAGCTGTAATTGTTGTAAATTTCCTAACTTGTTTATGATTGATTAGCTGTCGTAGGTTAAGAATAATTCTCTCAATCTTTCCTCTTTTTGCTTCCTAGAATTAGGGTAGTTCCAACCTATATATTGTAAATCTATATTTTGAGTAAATCAAAAAGGAGAATTGTTTCCTTTCACCTCTTTGTTCATGATATCAAAGCCAATGAAGATCTTAGCCTACTATTTGCCTTAGAAGAGGGCCCATCATTTAAGCAATTTGCGAAGGATTTGAAGTCTGCATAGAGCAAGTGACTCAGCAATATTGTTTGCCCCAAAAGGGGGGCCTATTTGACTTCAATTAGAAGTCCAACCCTGATGAGAATTGTTTATGTACCTCTCCAGATTGCCCAAGTAAAAAGAGACTAATATGTGAGGGGGAGTGTTGAGAATACCCATATGTGAGTGTCTCAATTGAAGAAAGAGGGTAAAGAAGACTAACATATAAGCCTAGTGGGCTGTTCCATCTATTGCCAATTGGTTTTAGGATGGAATCTCACTTGAGCTTTTGTGTAGTCTAACTTTCCTCATTGTGTGGGCTTGTAAGCCTATTGCAAATTTAACATGGTACCAGAGCCTCCAATGGCTGAAATTGATTCCCTTTAAGAAACCATTGAAGCTACCTCATCTGCCCATCCACGAGGTATGCCTATACCAAATCCTTCACCATACCCCTCATTAGAGAACCATTCCCTTTGCATTACCCAGCACAGACTCAATGAGACCAACTTTATTTCTTCTGTCCGAAGAAAAATCCCGCAGAAAAATATGCTACTGACATCTAGATAGAAAGTTTCATAAACAGGTCTATTGGGGTTATTTGCTAAGAATTACGGTAGAGCAGTTCATGAATGTCTTCGTTGTGGGCTTGATTGTACCAAAGATGATGAGAACATAAACACCCAACCATTTATGCGTTGGAGAGACTGTTTCTTATTTGTAGCGTGTGTGTCGCCAGGGCTAAGGGGCATAATGACTTGACATCATCCTCACCTTCCTGTAGCTTATCACCAACAGTCTGCTCAGGGTTCAAAACTCAACGGTGGAAACTAAATACGAGTGTTGCGCTCGTTGCGAGACTTAACCCAACACCTTACGGCATGAGCTGACGACAACCATGCACCACCTATGTCCACGTTCCCGAAGGAAGCTCTCTCTTTCAAGAGGATGCCCTTGTAGTAGCTAGCAAAAAGGGAGAAGCGTAAACCGTGAAAATGGGGTCGTGGGAGAGCAATACAAGTGTCGTGTTGCTAGGCGAAGTGGTGGAGTGCTGCACCTAGATGGCGAAAGTCCAATAGCCGAAAGCATCACTAGTTTACACTCTGACCTGAATAGCATGGGGCACATGGAATCCCATGTGAATCAACAAGGATCACCTTGCAAGGTTGAATACTCCAGGGTGACCGATAGCAAAATAGTACCGTGAGGGAAGGGTGAAAAGAACCCCCATCGGGAAGTGAAATATGAATATAGGAAAGAAGAAAAAAAAAGGACTAAGTGAATATATAATAAATAAAAGGCAAGGGTTATTTCGTTCCTGATAGTTTTTTCTTCTTTCAAATTTTTTGTCTATGCTTATTTTGATCAAAAGAGAAACCTTTCTTTTGCTTTTTAGTTATTATATTTATTCATTGAATAGGTGGTGATACAATGATTCTTACTCACAGAATCCTTGGACTTATCTTGAAGGTTTTATTGAATCATCGTTTTTCTAGTATGAATCTGAGTTTTCAATCGATTTATAGGATCTTAACAAGAAAATTCCTATTAGTCAATAATAAAGATAATAAAGACAAGAACAGTACTTCTTTATTCCATTGTATTCCATACAAATAAAAATAATGCCAAATCAAGGAAAAGAAAAATGGGAATAGAAGATTCAAGAGGCCTGTAACAACCAACATCAAGAGATGAATGGGTTGACTTGATATTTTGGCATTACAACCACAAGGAGTAGTTTGCAGATTTTTCTTTTTTCGTATCTTCAGAAAAGATTGTTGAATCATATGATTAAGAAATTTATATTCCACACACGTCCATTTCAACTAGTATTTTGGTTTTTCTGTTTGAGCTATACGAGATGAAATTCTCATATATGGTTCTCAGAGGGGGAGTCCCTTTGGTTTACCTATCTCAATAAAGTCTATGATTGGTTTGAAGAACATCTTGAGATTCAGGCAATTGTAGATGATATAACTAGTAAATAAGTTCCTCCTCATGTCAACATATTTTATTGTTTAGGAGGAATTATGCTTACTTGTTTTTTAGTACAAGTAGCTACCGGATTTGCTCTGACTTTTTACTTCGTCCAACTGTTTCTGAGGCTTCTGCTTCTGTTCAATACATAATGACTAAGGCTAATTTTGGTTGGTTAATCCGATCAGTTCATTGATGGTCGGCAAGTATGATGGTTCTAATGATGAATTTACACGTATTGCGTGTGTATCTCACTGGTGGCTTTAAAAAACCGTGTGAATTGACTTAGGTCACAGGTGTAGTTCTTACTGTATTGACTCCATCTTTTGGCGTAACTGGTTATTCTTTACCTTGGGACCAAATTGGTTATTGGGCAATAAAAATTGTAACAAGTGTGCCGAAAGCTATTCCTGTAATCGGATCGCCTTTATTAGAGTTATTGTGCCGAAGTGCTAGTGTAGGACAATCCACTTTGACTCGTTTTTATAGTTTACACACTTTTGTATTACCTCTTCTTATTGTTGTATTTATGTTAATGCACTTTCCAATGATACGTAAGCAAGGTATTTCTAATCCTTTATAGTTTATGGAGAATATAGATCCTAGATATTTGGAATAACTCAGTGATTACTTGGGGGAGGATGAAGAGTATTTCATTGCTACAAATATGGATTATTAGAAAAAAAAGATATGTACTTGGATATTTCTCTTCAACTCTGATAAGGATGCTTTTGTGGGTAGAACTTATCAAAGGAGAGGGAAGAAGTTGGGTAACGGCTGATAAGCTGGAAAAGGCTGGAGAATTTAGTTAGACAGGAGAAATAATAGAAGATTAGATTAGAATTTGGATAAGGATAGTTAGCTTTTGAAAGATCCTTTCTAGTTTTTGTTTTTTAATAGAGTTATACTATAATAGGAATTCTAGTTAGATGGATTGTTTGTTTCTTAATAGAGTTCTCTCTTAATCGTCCAGTGACGAGATCATACAGTAGGGCCCTTACCAACTTGGTATCAAAGCCAGTCGCCATGGAAGATGCCAATAATTCCACTCCAGAGCTGACAACCCTATATGAACATGTAGACCAGCGTTTTATGGAGATGCAGGAAAAGTTTGATGGCCTAGTTTGAATGATGGTGGGGTTCGGCTAGGAGAGGAGTAGGGAAGGAGCAAGAGGAGTTGAGAGCAGTAGTAGGGCAGCGCCATTTAGGGGATAAGAACGATATGAAGGGAATTCAGGATCTCACACAGTGCCACGTTATTCCAAGATGGAATTTCCTACATACGATGGGTCTGAAGACCCGTTGGGTTGGCTCCATAGATGCGAGCAATTCTTTTTGGCCCAAAGGACTCCTGCAGATGAGAAGGTTAGATTGGCGGCTTTCCATCTAATTGGGCAAGCACAATTGTGATATTTTCAATTCGAGCAAGAAGAGCCAGTACTACATTGGGACATGTTTAAGAAACATTGTAACTTGAGGTTTTGACCCCATTTGAGCAACAATGTAGTTGGGGAGCTAGCAAATCTGAAGCAAATAGGGAGTGTCGAGGAGTATCAAAATCAATTTTAGATTTTGTTAGCAAGGACAGTGGGCCTTTCTAAAGATCTTCAGGTTAATTTATTCACAGTTGGACTTATTGATGGACTAAGAGTTGATGTTGAAATGTAGAATCCTATCAATTTGGGGGTTGCCATGAACTTGGCAAGAGCATATGAGAGGAAGATGCAATTTACACAAGGCATGGGAAGCAAGAAAACCACCACCTCATGGAACTCTTGGAAGCAACAGAGCTCTTTGGCTATATCGACAACCTCCTAAGGTAGCAAGGGCAGTTCGGACAACAAAATGTCATCTGTAAGTTCCAGCAGCGTGACTACACCTCCTGTGAGGAGGCTTACCTGAGCCGAGATGGCAAAAAAAAGGGAGTGATGGAGGACTATCCACACAAGCCATTGAAGACTTGACCAGCATGGGTCTCGGATCATCCACACAAGCTGTGGATCAAGAAGGAGAGGAGATGACCATAAGCCATTGTTTGTAGTGGTAATCACCTTGATGGAGAAATGCTTGTTTTAATGAGACTTTTGGGTGGTGAAAAATATGAAGAAGATTGGAAAGGAAAATCATTATTTCATACTACATGCATGTCAAATGGTAAATTGTGTGAAGTAGTGATAGATAGTGGTGCATGTGAGAATGTTGTATCAAATGAAATGGTTGAAAAATTAAACCTTAAAACCGAGCCACTTCCCAATCCCTACAAATTCACTTGGCTTGATTCTAAACATGAGGTGAGAGTGAATCGAAGGTGTTTAATTCCTTTTGTAATTGAGAAGTATGTTGATGAAGTTTGGTGTCATGTAATCCCATTGACGGCTTGTCATTTGTTGTTGGGACGTCCTTGGCTTGCCTCTTATATGCTCGTTGTGTCCCCAAGTGCTCTTTAAGGGAAGCTATCTTGAAGGAGGTCCATGGAGGTGGTCTTGCCGGCCATATTGGAAGGGATAAAATGTATGCTTTGGCTAGTGAAAACTTCTATTGGCCAAAGATGATCAAAGATGTGGTGAGACTAGTAAGCGGTTGTAATACATTCCAAAGATCCAAGATGACTTCACAAGCCCACGGTCCATATTCACCATTGCCAATTCCGAATTCTCCATGGGAAGATGTAAGTATGGATTTCATCCTTGGTTTGCCGAGAACTAGGAGAGGACATGATTAAATTATAGTTGTTGTTGATAGGTTTAGTAAAATGGCTCATTTTATTCCTTGTTCAAAAACAATAGATGCTTCACCTATTATGCATTTGTACTAACAATAGATGCTTCACATGCTTGTCATTTGTACTTTGAAAATGTTGTAAAACTTCATGGCATACTTAGAAGTAGTGTGAGTGATGGGGATGTAAAATTTTTGTGTCATTTTTGGAGAGTCTTGTGGGCTAGACTCGGCACCAAACTGAATTTTAGCACTAGTTTTCATCCTCAAACCGACGGACAAACTGAGGTAGTGAATAGAAGTCTTGGCAACATTCTTCGCAGCTTGTTGAAGGGGAAGACTAAGAATTGGGATGCTTTGCTTGCTCATGCTGAATTCGCATACAATAGTTCAAAGAGTAAAACTACACAAATTTCTCCATTTGAATGTGCTTATGGTACTAACCCATTTTCACCTATTGATTTGAGCCCACTGTCGAGCTATGTTCCGTCCAACACCAAGGCCGAGAATAGGGCCCAAAAGATCATAAATATTCATCCAAAGGTGAAGAACAACATCATGAAACACAATGAAGCTTATAAGAGGCAAGCCAAGTTCAAACGACTTGTAGAATTCAAAGGAGACTTAGTGTGGGTGCACTTGAGGAAGGACCGATTTCCAAGCAAGAGGAAGACAAAGTTGATGCCAAAAGCCGAGGGTCCTTAACTTGAAATTCATAATTTGAAAATCCTATCCTCTCCCTGATGTTTGTAAAATTCAATTTTACATGTAGATTTTGCCAGTATTTTAATCTAACTATAACTCTATTTCTTAAGTGAAAGTAATTCCAACTAGATAGAGATTAACCTCAACTAATCTACTAGAATTACTAGATAATCATGAAAAGGAAACCCAAGTAGATATTGTATGCAATTAAATTTTTGTATAATATTTGTTAGATATTTGATCATTTTTTAAATATTTTTTGTTTCTACTTCTTTTTATAAAAATATTTAGTTCACGAGTTTGTTTTGTTTTGTTTTCGTTTCTCATAGTTCCTTAGAGTAAATCAATGATTATATTGGGAAATGAATAATCAACCATAACGTTTCTTTTGGCTATTTCCAGTTCCAACAATGAAGACATTTTTCAGTACCATAGAGTTATTTTTGAGATTTGAATTCTTATATATGTGCTATCTGTTATCAATTCTTGTTATGAACGTGATAGTTGATGTACTATTCTACATTTGTTGATAAGTTTCTCAAATTATTTGTAGTCTTGAGAATGCTGGGGAGAATTCTGTTTTGGCCATGTTGAGATCTGTCAGATTGGCTTTGGAGCTTTTTGCTTCAGGAAAGTATGGTTCACTTGTATCCTCGTGCAAGGGTGTTGATATCCAGGTTTATCTTTTACCCTTTTTTGTCATTTTGTACGACATTACAAATGGTTTATGTAGTTTTCATGGTTGTGGTTAGTTTGAAAATTTAAGAGTAGTTAACAATATAAGCATATGAACCAAGGAGTAAGAAAGAAGAGGCTGATGCACTATGCCAAAAAATATGACCCATATACTTAGTTGACACTTTCATAAATGTCTTAGTGCATCCAATGATTGCAAATTGAGATATTGAGCATATGTTGTAGGTTTAGGCTAGTATGTATTTACAATGCATAGTTGGTACTTAAGTTTAATATTTATGGTTGTGGGCCTAGCTACTTAAAGTTGTATTTTTGGAGTAGATGGTAAAAACATATTAGTTTATAATCTCTATTTACTGTCAGTCATTATGTTAGTTACTCCTTAGTCTTTTGTTGTGTCTTAATCCAATAACAAATCTTTGTGTTTTTGGTTGGTCAAATGCACCAAGACCATTATGGTGTGGCGACTGAATACTTATTTGTATTTTTGGAATTAACTATGTTGAATTCTGTGGTCTTTTAGTCCACAAGATATATCCCTTTTTGATGTTTTTATCTACTTAACTATTTTCAAGTTTGAAATTACTAATAGTCATGAATATTTATCATTTAGTATAAGAATAAATGATCCATTATAGAAATAAATGTATATCTTATGGTGAAGCAATTAAAGCAATATTGAAGAGTATTGTATAACTTTGTCATGGAATATTGCACTTTCCTATTATTATATCGATCATGTATATGGATGCACTCAAGAAATTGGAAAACAAAAGCACTTGTTGAGACCTAGATTTGAAGTTAAAGAACTTGTAGCGTCTTCTAAAATTATCGTCCCAAGGTCTTGCTAGTTAGCTTCATATACGTTGTTACATTTGGCATAAGGTTTGATAGTGTGGTAGAAAGAATTATGTTATTAGAAAAATTTGGATTGCAGAGATTAAGAAACCTTAACTTCTATTACATACTGCCGATTATCTCATTTTCGTTGCAGATGATGTGGGATCTAGTTCGTTCTTCTTGGATATTGCATGTTAGCAGCAACAAGAGGAGGGTTGAATGTATTGCTGCACTTTTGTCCTCTGTGTTGCATACGTCAGTTTTTAGTGATGAGAGTTTGCATTTGGATGCTGATGCACCTGGTCCTCTAAAATGGGTATATCTTCTTCTATAATCTTTTTATGACAAGCAGAAATACTTGTTTGCTCTTCATTTATTGTGATGATGGCCTATATAGTATTTGTTTTGTCAAGATTGTAATACTGTGATTGACCTAAGTATGGTAGTTTGTCGAGAGACTTCTTGATGAAGGTACAAAAAGTCCTCGGACAGTTCGTCTTGCTGCTTTGCATTTAACAGGATTGTGGCTATCTCATCCAAAGATAATCAAGAATTACTTAAAGGAACTAAAGATCTTAACACTTTATGGTTCTGGTTTGTCGACGTACTTTTTTCTGCTTTAAATTCTATTTAAGAATTTATTTCTCTCTTATTTGTTTAGTACAAACACAACTCAAATTTATTATGTTTTCTCCACCAGTTGCATTTGATGAGGATTTTGAAGCAGAATTGTTAGACAATCCTGACGCCAAGATTGAAGTGTCATTGTTGGCTAAAAGTCCAGATCTGGAGTTGACTGAAGTAAGCCATCTAACGTTGATACTCTTTATAGAATCCAAAGCATTCATCTCCTCTATTATAGCATGATGCCAACTGGGATGAGATAAGGCTTCATGAACAATGTTTGGGAGGGTCAGAGATTCAAGTAAGGCAACAAAAGAACTAGAAGAGGAAAATAAATGATCATAAGAAACAAATGGAATTAGGATAAGTGTATTGATGTTTACCTTTGCAAAGAACAATGAGAAGTTTTGGATAATGTGTTATGGGATTTGATGACGAAGAAGAGATAGATAGCGAACTTGTACCAGGATGATCTCGTCTTCTAGAGTAGACCAAACGAATGGGTGGTAGTTGTGTTGTGTGGGAGGAACATTTGTAAAGATAGCATTTTTAGTGTGATAGGCTATCTTTTATTTTTTCGAAAATTAAAGATTGCATTGATTAAATATATTTACAATCTAGAGTACAAAAGATCAAGGACAATCCTAAAGGTCTAGATTACATAGAGTTGTGGTTCTTAGTAATCATCTACGTCTTGAAAACTAGGGGATACTAGTGTGATAGGTGATCTTGTAAACTAACAGGTTATCATCCACCTTCTCAAAAAATCAAAGAATTAGGAAAGAAGGGAATGTGTTCCATTAATGAAACATAAGTTGACACAAGATATTTGTTTAAAGTAGGAAAGTAGCATTGATATCCTTTTTGTAGGCAAGTGTAGCCTAGAAAGACACATTTGGGATGAATGTTTTTAAAGGGAATGTGTTCCATAAAGCTTGAGGATGAACGTTGTGGACAAAACAAGTACTTCCAAAAATTCTTAGTGGAAAAGGAAACAAGGATTTAGGGGGTAAAAAGAACATTATAAGGAATCTCACCACAAAGAACAAATGAAGGCATACGATTAGTCAAAAAATATGCGTGGAGATAGCATTGGCCCGAAATGGTTTGGGAACATGTGTCTAAAATAAGAGTGATATGGCAATTTCAAGGAGATGTTGATTTTTTCTTTTAGCAACACCATTTTGAGATGGTGTGTCAACATATGATGGTTGATGGAGAAGGCTATTGTGGGGTGTGTAGGTTTGGAATGATGTGGAAAGATATTCTTCGACATTATCACTTCTCAAAGTATGAATTGAGACATTCAATTGAGTTTTGATCTCAGTACAAAAGGCAATGAAATGGAAAAATAACTTGGAATGATTTTTTATTAAATAAAGCCAAGTTATACGAGGTAAATCATCAACAAAAAGTGACAAAATATTCAAACTTAGTTTTGGACACAACAAGACATGGACCCCAAACATCATAATATACTAATTCAAATGGAATGCTGACTCTTTTTGAAGCCCGAGCAAGTGAAGGCAAACAATGATGTTTGGAAAACAAATAGGACCCAATCCAATCAATATACATTATTAAAGTGGTTACATAACTTCTTCAATAAAGGTAAAGAGGGATGTCCTAACTAATAATGAGCTTCAAAGGGAGTTGAGACAATTAGAACAACCAATGGGTCTTGGCACTTTGTATCCAGAATGTACGGAGTTCCTAGTTCATGCCCTTTACTAATAATTTTCTTTGTCATAAGATCTTGGAAAGGACAATGATCAAAAAAGAATAAGATACAACAATTTAGGGCAGGAGTGAGTTTATTCCAAGATAAAAAATTAAAGGAGCATCCTGGTAGGTTTAAGACAAATGATAAAGATATTATTAAAGTGGGATTACCAGTGCTTGATCTAATAATAGAGGAAGTAGATCCATCAACTAAGGTGCTATGATGAGACGAGTGTTTCTAGAAAGCAAAAAAATGGCTAGAATTACCTATCATATGATCTGAGGCACCAAAATCAATGATCCATTGTGATTAACTTGAAACTAGACACGAAGGTGTGTTATATGAATCAACAATAGCAATGATATGTTGAGATGGAACTTTTTAATGCTTCTTGGTACTGTGTAAACTTAGCAAACTCATTTACGTAAATTGTAATTGTCTTCAAGGGTGAGCTAGATGTAGTAGTAGTAGCTACAATATGAGTGGAATGAGATTTTTGAGATTTATTCAGCAGCTTTCGACATGTAAGTTTAGTATGGGTTGGTTCATGACAATATCGACAAATAATTATTCCGGCATCTTGATTCTTATGGTCTCAATTTTCTATCCTTCTTCCTTTGCTATTAGTCTTATAAGTTGACTTTCCATTGCCAAATCCATTATTTCAATATACTTGTAAAGAGAAACTCATAATCAAAGTTGTTTAAATAGCTTAAGGGTATATTTTGACTACTTACCTTTGGTGTCATTGCATAAATTTTCATTTTGTAACATCCTTGGTTAATCAAGTATCAAGTAAATAATTAAAATGTTCGTTTTGCTTTGTTACAAATGTGAATGAAGATCTCTACGCAAATTATAAATTTTTTCATTTTTTTCTTATTTTGTTTCTTTGAAGAGCATTCTTATGTTTTCATGATTCTATAAATTAGGTAGGAAAAGATTGTTGTTCATTCCTTTTGTATGAGCATGTAATATTAGTTTTCTGAATTTTGTAATGTGAGCACATTTAGCAAGTTCTAAGTCATTAAATCCTTTAAAATATTTGTAGTTTAGTCCATGTTATTGTATGGGAGTATGGGTGTGTTATATGAAGTTATATTTGTAATTTGGGTTGACTTATCTCTTTCTTGACACAATCCATGGAAGAATCAAGCAATGAAGTAATAGGTTCCTTAGTTATAGGAGCAGGCTACAGCTTATTCAGACAATACTAAGCAACCTTACTAATTATTGGCTTAACCATTTGTCCATCCCTAAAAGTGTCCTCAAGGAAATAGATAAGAGACTTAGAGAATTGTTGTGGAATGACTCAAACCAAGGTAGAAGCAAAGCTGTGATTAGTTGGAGCAAAATCTGCAAACCTAAGGAACAGGGGGTTTGGGTATTCATTTTGCACGGATGATTCATAAGGTGAGCAAGGGACGAAATTTGTGGTGATTGTGTTAAAAAAGGGAGGATCTATGGGTGAAATGGATACACAATGTTTTTATAAAGAACAAGAGTATTTGGATTTTAAAGCCATGGCAGGAAATGTCAATAACCCTGAATGAAATCCTAGTGACAAGACAATGGATGCAACAACAGGTATTTTGTAGGTTGTGAATGGAGAAACCATGTCTTTTTGTTATGATAATTGGCATTGTAAAGGTCTCATATATTAGGTGGAAGAGGTACAACCCTTGAAATTGGTGGTCAATCTAGAAACTAAAGTGTATAATAGAAGTGCCAGCCTTATAATGGAAGAATTGCCTAGATGCCAAGAGGGAGAATAAGATGAAATTCAGTGGCTAGTAGATAAATCAAGGAAGTTCACCACAAAAGCATGCAAAACACTTTTGCAATTTTCGCCAAGCACAAGACTGGGATGGACATAGCTAGTGTGGGACAGTGACATGCATTCAGTTCATTCATTTATCTTATGTATGAGAATCAATGGAGGGTTGGTTAGAGGGACAAGATCAAGTTCTCTATTAACACATGGCATTATGAGTTATGTAATTTGGAAATGGAAAATCTGGAGTATCTTATGATTAGATGCAGATATACCAGGCAAGTTTGGGACTAGATGCAGATTATTCTCAACATGGACAGACCAGTGGACTCTTGGAGTTAACTATTGCTTGGTTAGGAGCCTTAGAGTGCATAATGCAACTAATCTCAAAGCAATTAAGCTAAGCTGTGCAGCTTTGGTATATCTGGTAGTAGCGTAATTGTAGAATTTTTAGACAACAAATCCGAAGCATTGAAATAGTTTTGTAGGATATTTTCCTCCATTGCAAATTGGCCATGATAGCAAGAGGAATGGCAGCAACTTTGTCTAAGTAGTATGAAGAGAAGATGGGGTTTGGAGTAATACTAGTGTATGTGGTCTCATAAGTACCCCTTAGATATCAAGATGTAGATGATTACTAAGAATTATAACTCTTTGTAATCTAGACCTTTTGGATTATCGTTGACCTTTTTGTACTCTAGATGAAATCCTATTTGAAAAAAAAAAATGAATCAAACCTTCAGTTTATTTTTTTATTTATTACAGATCAACTATCCAATGATTTAATGGTTTTAGGATTTAGTTTGAGTGGTTTCATCAATTAGGGCAGTTTCTGCTTAGTCCTAAATGGTGGGGTCATGTTAATAATGGGCAAAATTATGTAGTGGCACTTCCTTTATTGCCAAATTTGTCCCACATTTTGTTAATTTGAAAGAGGAAAATTATATTAAAAGTAATAAATTAAACCTAATTATTTCAAACAGCTAAACATAAAAAGGAAACGAAAATTATACTTGGTTGTTGCTAACAGGTATACTAAAAATGATATAATTATAATTATAATTATTTCATAAATGATTAGACATAGAATAAATATATACCTAATTAATTCTAACATACTAAACAAACAAAAAGAAAGAAATAGAAAATTTATTTGGTTTTGAATTAAATAGTAAAGAGGTTTGCGTACCTGATGAATCATTAGGCATAAATTTAGTTGAACTTAAAATGATGTATAAAGTAATTAATCTTCACATAAATAAACATGGTTGAAGAAAAAGTGAGAAATTATAAGAAGCAACATTTTATTTGTAAAAAAAATTCAAATTATTGAGGCAGGTGTGACAAGAACTAAACTTTTGTATGTTAAAAGCTTCATTGGAAGTTCAAAAGTCAGCAATTCCTTCATACCCAAAAATGTTCTCGACATGTGTTATAAATAGATATCTTTTGCTCAATGTTTGTGTTGTAGCTTGTAGGTTGGGTCTTAGATCCTCCATTGTGGCCAAGTAGTATAACTTTGTTGGTTGTGATGTTTGTATTATGGCAAGTATTTTCCTTAACTATGTAATTGTTGAGTTTCTGTTCTGAACACATGACTTGTTTAATAGGTGTTTATCAACACAGAGTTGTATGCACGTGTGTCTGTAGCGGCTCTGTTTAACAGGCTAGCTGATTTGGCTGATTTGACGGGATCTGCAAATGTAGATGATTGTCATGCTGCTCTTGAATCAGGGAAATTGTTTTTGTTAGAGCTTCTTAATTCTGCGGTACTACGTCTTTATTCCAACAATAATACATGATTTTTAAACTCCAAGTTATGTTTCTGAGCCCAAGCATCTATGTTTATTTGATCATTTCTTTGGGATGCTGTTGGAACCTTTTTAGACAAGTGTTGGAGTACCTTTGTTAACTAGGTCATTTCTGTGGGATGTAGGAACCTTGTTAGATGCATGTTTACATACATCCTATAACAGGATGTATGGTTTCTTTTTATGTAATAATGAATTTGTGAACACTGGAATCCATGTTCAAAAGTTGACCCCCTTATCACATAATATGACCCATCTGACACATTTTAAAAAATCATCAATATTGGACATTTGTGAATATGCCCTGGTAAACATTTGAGACATCTGTTTTACTTCATGTTTACACGTAATAGTTTATATTCCCACTTGCCACTAACTGATGCTTTACAGGAAAGAAAGATTTGAGTTAGATGGAAGTATTACTCTTATCAAGTACGAGAGTTTTTGCTTTTTTGAATTTGATGCCTTGACAATTAGGGAACTTTTTCTAACAAAGCAGTAGACCTTGATAGATATCCCATTTTTTGAAGCAAGCACATATCATACCTAAGCTCAAACTGAAGACCTGCATAAGAATAAGATTTTTATTTTTGTTGTCATAGTCTATTGTCATACACTTTCGTCGGAATATAAATGTCGAGGAAACATTTAACCCAAAAGCTTATGCTATAGGGTGAGGCCTAGTACAAGTTGTTCATCGGTTCCTTTTGGATAGAAATTTTTAGGCTTGATCAAACAAAGCTGAGGATGGGGACAACTTACCACCCATAATTAGATGGACAAACAAAAGTTGTGAATCATTGCTTGAGATGCTTTGTAAGTGAGAAGCTGAAGATTCGGAGTTGTTTCTTTTACTAAGTAGAATTTTCATTCAACACCAAATTCCATACGACGATAAACACTACTCCTTTCCATGTTGTATATGGTCATGACCCTCCCAACTTACAAGTTTATTGTTTGGAAAATACTCACATAGTAGAATTGGAAGAACAACTTGTCAAAGGGATGTTATATTACAGTTTTTAAAAGACAATTTACTCAAAGGTCAAAATTGGATGAAGGCAGATGCGGATAAGAACCACAGAGAAAAATCATTTGAAGTTGGTAACTTTTGTCTTATTTTCGAGTCCAATCATGCAGGCAACATTCTTTGTCCAGGCATTTGAATGAGAAGCTCTTGCCTCAGTTTTTTGGTCCTGACAAGATTCTCAAACGTTGGGGTCATATGAACTTGAGCTCCCTGCTAATGCCAGGTTGTACCTTGTTTTCCCTGTTTTGCTACTTAAAGAAGCCAAAGGAGAACTCCACACCAACCCTTCTGCCCCATTACCTTTGAATTCCAACTGGGAGTTTAATGTGGAACCTCAACAGGTATTCGCTCACCATTGGACTAAGCACGTCGTTGACTCAGATCTGGAATTGCTCATCTTATAGTAGAATCGTCCTTCTAAAGATGCCAATTGGGAGTCATATGATCTGTTACAGCAACAATATCCATATTTCCACCTTAGGACAAGGTGACTTTCTAGGAGAGGGGTAATAATAGACCATTAAAGACAAACTATTGCAAGACGACCAAGTCAAAAGTGGATTATGCAGTGAATGGGCAGCAGTTGGAGGAAAAATAGGAAGATTTGGGTAGTTCCAGATTTTTAGGAGTAGTGGGTTATGAATAAGTATTGTTAGTTATTATTATCTACAAGTGGGTCTATAAATAGGTCTAGTAATTGTCATTAGTTTGTGCATTTTTCTCTTTTTAGTTTATTTTTGGAGTTTAGGCAGCTCGAATTGTCTTTTCCTATTGGTGTGGCAGTCTGTGATATCCTTTTGCACTTCCTATAGTTTATTTGTATTGAATAAAAACTCCCATTCATTATCTCCTCTTAGTCCTACCATAATCACTCCTAGTGTCAAAGAATTCCTTTTGAAAGAAAACGTTACCTCTTCTTGTTTGATAAGTCAATTTTTGTATAGAAAATCAGCCTTACCTTCATTGAAAGGACAAATACATATGTATAAAAAATGGTCCCTGACCCTTTTACTAGTAGTAATTGGATTCGAAAATAGAATTTAATTTTACTTTAATAAAGATTCTTTGTTCTTAAGTAAAATTAAGTTCTAAACAAACTAGGGTAATATTGCCAACTTTTTATAGTATAAAATAAACAAAATTGCTCTTATTGTCACTATGCTTGCGAACAGTAACATGAAAAATGTTACACCAACTCCTCTTCATCCCACCAAATCAAGGCATGTTGTTTAGTGATTTTGACACAATTTACTGTTTTGTCTGAATGCCTCTCGTAGAGAGTGTGTTCTCCATTAAATAGAAGATAATTTGCTGAATACATGCCACAAATTGAGCTAACTATCCTAGTTAAGGTAATACAACTATTCTAAGCCTATAATTAAGCTAACTATTTACAGAAAGAATATTGACAACATTGATAACAAATATTACAGCCATATATAATTAATCTATTAACAGATTTTCCATTTTTTGTTTTGTTAATAACCTTTACTTTGTTCCGCATGACCAAATTAAGAACATTATTGCATAGGTTTATTTTTCTTTTTATTTAAGTAAACTAGAATAAGCTATTTAGAAGGGTTCTTGGTGTAGCTTTGTTGGCCTAATAAGCATCGAAATTTTCTGTCATATTTTAGATATGAAGCTTTTGTAATGTTTCAATGTTCCTGAACTTGATTTCCTGACTTTGATTTCATCTTTGGTTTTTATTTTCTATAATGTACTTCATCTTATCATGTTTTAGATTTGAAGCTTTTGTAATGTTTCAATGTTCCTGAACTTGATTTCCTGACTTTGATTTCATCTTTGGTTTTTATTTTCTATAATGTACTTCATCTTATCATGTTTTAGATTTGAAGCTTTTGTAATGTTTCAATGTTCCTGAACTTGATTTCTTGACTTGGATCTTTGTCTTTGAGTTTTATTTTCTATAATGTACTTCATCTTAGTTATTGATGAAATCCACTTCCTAATAATTCAGGTATGGACAATTTCAATTTAGTATTTAAGGACAATAATTCTCATTATAGAATTTGTTTTGTAGGTGAATGACAAGGATCTTGGGAAGGAGTTATATAAAAAGTATAGTGGTGTAAGTGGCGATCTATGTACCAATTTTTTGATAGTTATTTTCTTGATTTTATTGTTGACTAATTTTGAGCATGTCTACAAGAGAGCCGTTTATATAAATGTCACCTTAACAACTAAAAGGGAAACAAAATAACGAGATCCTATGATCATTGGCTATCTTAACTAAATAGGATAATCAGATCTCACGATTATGGGATATCGTAACTAAATAAGGAATCCTAAAAAGATATAAAAATCCCTTGTAGCCACATAAGATGAGCAAATCAAACTGGTCTTTAGTTTTTCTTTTTGAAATATGTTTGTCAACTTTAATGTGCTTCATTCGATCGTGTTTTACTGGGTTATAAGCTATATCGATGGCAGATTTATTATCATAGTAGTCTCATTTGATCATCCCACTTAATTTCTAAGTCTTTTAATATATTTTCAACCAAAGTAGGTCAAGCACACATTGAGTTCTACGTCTGCACTAGATTGTGCTACCACATTTTGCTTCTTACTTCTCCATGTCACAAGGTCCCACCAAGAAAGGTGTAACGTTTTGTAGTTGATTTTTGTCAAGAATCGATCTCGCATAATTAACATCTGTATATGCCTCAAATACTAGACATCCATTTCTTTTAAACAAAATACCTTTTCCTGGTGCCTCTTTAAGAGATTATAACACTCGATGAGCTGCTTGCAAGTGAACTTCTTTGGGCAATGCATGAGCTAACTTATCACACTCACTGCATATGCTATATTTGGTCATGTATGAGATAAATAACTAGGCCTCCCTACAAGGTGTTTATACATTTCCATGTCTACTGGAACAGTCATCTGCCTTTTTTAATGTTTAGGTCTATCGGAGTACTTGCTAGTGTTTATTTTCGGAGATCAGTAATATACTTTTTTTGAGAGATAAAAATACCCTACCTAGAGTAAGCTACTTCAAGGCCAAGGAAATGTGTGAATAAGAGCTAATAATTTGCTTTATGTCTATTTCTTAGAGACTGCAGTACATATATATACACGAATGGGATTACAGAATAGGCTAGATGATCTATACAGATATAGAATATAATCCTAGGATAATGTCTATCTCTAAGATATTGCTATCTAATCTAAAAGATCTGATTACAATCATAATATAATACTATGAGATAATACATATCTTGACCACACTCCCCCTCAAGTTGGATCATAGATATCAATCATGTCCAACTTGCTGATACATTCTTCAAACACTTGTCGTTGAAGTCCTTTGGTAAACACATCAACTGTCTGCTTCTTCGTTGGGACATAAGTTAGGCATATTGTCCCATCTTCTATCTTCTCCTTGATAAAATGTCGATCAACTTTAACATGTTTTGTTCTTTCATGGTGGACTGGATTGTGTGCCATGCTTAGGGCTGTCTTCTTATCACAATAATGTTTTATAGGTGTCATTTTCTGTCAACACTCTCTTTAACCAGAGACTTTCACAAATTCCTTTTGCAACAGCTCTTAGTTCAGCTTCAGTACTATTCTTGGCTACCACCTTTTGCTTCATACTTTGCCACGTGACCAAATTTCCCCACACAAAAGTACAATACCCAGTGGTTGATCATCTATCCTCTTCTAAACTTGCCCAATCTGAATTAGAATATATTTCAATTGTTCTTTGATCTCCCTTCTTGAATAGTAGTCTTTTCCCAAGAGTACCCTTTAAATACCGTAGGATCTTACAAACTGCCTCAAAATGCTTTTTCCTTGGTGCATGCATATAGCGACTTACAACACTCACGGCAAAAGCAATATTTGGTTTAGTATGAGACAAATAAATCAGTCTTCCCATTAGTGTTTGGTATTCTTCACGGTTAATAAGTTTATCCTCCTCATCCACAAACATTGTATTGTCAATAGGAGTGGTGCTTGGTTTGCATCCTAACATTCCAGTCTCTCTCAAGAGATCAAGAATGTACTTTCTTTGTAAGATTTAAATCCCTTTCTTCGATCTTGCCACTTCCATGCCTAGAAAATACTTCATTTCTCCCAAGTCTTTAACTTCAAATTCTTTCCTCAAAGTTGTCTTTCTTGTAATTTCCTCTGCATCATTACCAGTTATGACAATATCATCTACATACATAATCAAAATTGTCTTCTTACCTTCTCTAATTCTGAAAAACATTGTATGATCTGACTGAGTTTGTGTGTATCCTTGTGTTTTTAGGACTTTGGTAAATCTTTCAAACCAAGCTCGTGGTGATTACTTCAGCCCATATAGGGATTTTCTTCGTCTACATACTCTGTTTCCTCCTCCTTCATCTAAACGTAGAGGAAGTTTCATATACACTTCTTCTTTTAGTTGGCCATTCAAGAAGGCATTTTTGATATCAAGTTGCTGAAGTGGCCAATCAAAGTTAACAGCTACCGATAGCAATAGTTTGATCGTATTTAGCTTTGCCACAGGTGCAAATGTCTCCTTGTAGTCCATTCCCATAAGTCTGAGTATAGCCCTTTGTTACCAATCTCGCTTTGTACCTCTCGATAGAATCGTCAGCCCTATATTTGAGTGTGAATATCCACCTACACCTCCGCCACGTGACATCAGTGTAGATGCTTCATTACTGTAGACACATTTTGTTCTTCTTTTGGCTCCTTTTTTAGCATGATTTTCCTCCTTGTTGTTTCCCTCCTAACATCAGAAAACACTTCTTTAGCTGTAGGCAGAGGCACTCTACTTAGGATTCTTCCACAGACATCATCCAACTTTTTGTTGAGGCCAGCCAAAAATTCAAAGACTCTCTGCTTTTCAATTTTTTGGTTGTACATCATAGCATCTTTCTTATACCTCCACTCTTCATCCGATGGAAGGTCAAGTTCTTGCCACAATGCTACCATTTCGACCCAATATTTTGTAACTTCTCTGTCACCTTACTTCATTTTCCACAACTTTGTTTTTATCTCGTAGATCCGTGATGCATCCTCTCCATTAGAGTATGATTGTCGCACCCCTTCCCAAATTTCTTGAGTTGTTGGCAGAAACATAAAGGTGCGTTTGATTGGTGGTATCATGGCGTTGATAAGCCATGACGAGACTATGGAGTTATCTATCTCCCACTATCGTGAAGCTTGCAGGTTTGTTGGGTCTGGAATGTTCCCATTTTCAATGATAACGCTCAACTTCCCGCATCCTCCAATGGCGAGTTTCATAGCTTGAGCCCACTCCCGATAGTTTCTTCCATTCAGTTTGTCAGAGACAATGATAACTGAAACTCCTTCAAGACCAGAGGTTATTGATGACTGACCTCCAGTCTGGTTTGGGTTTGCCGTGGAGGATCCCTCAAGATTGTAATTCATTTCTTGACTTGTCGGGGTTGTCTCCTCGGTTTCACTATCTCTTTCACGTGGCTCTGATACCATGTGAATAAGAGCTAATTTGCTCTATATCTATTTCTTAAAGATTGCAGTACATATATATACACGAATGGGATTATAGAATAGGCTAGATAATGTATACAGTTACAGAATATAATCCTAGGATAATGTCTATCTCTAAAATACTGCTATCTAATCTAAAAGATCTGATTACAATCAGATTATAATATTATGAGATAATACATATCTTGACCACAAAATGTTTCAGCTTTACTAGCTCCTTGATCTCAAATTCCTTGGTCGAACATTAACTTAGAGTCTATCTTTCCATATTGTCATCGCCTATCATTGTTATGTCATCAACATTCTCTAAAAGTGTTGTGACTCCCCTTGAAGCTGAGTGTTGTATGAACAACGATCTCCTTGGCTCTATCTATACCCCTTAGCTATCATTAGGCGACTATTTCAGTCCATACAAGGCCTTCTTTAACGTACAAATAGTTTGAATTTCCAAATTATTCCTATAACTTGATGTCACTTTCATGTATATTTCTTCCTTAAGTTCTCAATGCAAAAATGCATTCATGACATAATATTACTTATTGCTTTCAATGGATTCATTTGCCTTATACATTACTGTGTAAATCCATTTATAGCCCATATGTTTCTTTTTAGTTGACAACTTCAACAGTTCCCAAGTTTTATTTTTTTCTCCAATGCTTCCATTGCACATTCATAGCTTTTTTTTCCCTCATTGTTTAAACCCTAGGATAAGGTTTTAGGGACGGAAATGGTGTTTAGGCTAACAAGGAAGGCTTTATTAAATGGTAAAAAATTTTGATAGAAAGGAAATGAACAAGAGGATATAATGGCTGTTTGGTATATTTCATAGTTCTTTTTCTAATAGCAATGGGAAGATATTGATCACTCTTGTTCAACTGAGTTTCAGATTTACTAAGCAAAAAAGGTTAAAAAATTGTTTTCTCATTCTCAAGAATTGGACTGGAGTGTTGGACTTGCATAGAATTTGGAATAATTGTCTTCTTCCTTGAATACACCTTGCCAAATCTCAAATTCTCATGGGTATAATTTTTCTTTTCTTGTTGATATTGGGGTATATGTTCAGACATAGGATTAGAGGAAGATGACAAGTCAAGCAAGAGGAAATCCCTGAGATTCCCTATTTTCTCATTTTTTATTGTTGAATTCTTCCCTCAAAGATAAGGAGTGATGAAATAAGATTCATGTTCTTTGAACTCTCACCAAATCCTTGTCCCAAAGTACACAATAATAATGATGAAAAATCACATAGCAATTCAAATCTTGTGTGAGTTTGTTGATAGAGAGGTTCATGGATAATCTAGTGACGTGAAGAACTTTTTTTAAACTTATTAGTGGACTGATCTTTACATACCTTTATGCTTGCTTCGATGCTATGTTCCTATTGCTTGAACTTGAGTAATATGTCAAAAAAAGGGTTTGTTGAGCGGTCATATATTTAGTAGCTCCTGAATAAATAATGCAAGAGTTGGCTCGGCATTTAATACAATAGATAGTGAAAACTCACCTGAATTGCCATGTTTAGCCACCATAGTTGACTTGTCCATGTTTTATAGCTTAATCATAAGATTTTTTCTACTTTCTTCTCCACGAACTAAGGCAACAACATCATTAAAACATGGAACTTCATGCTTGCCAATAATCTAGGTTCTTGCTTGGTGAAATTTTATATTAAGTCCAATCGAAAAATCATAAACTCTTCCTTGCTTGATAAAGCCTTTTAAAATAGCCGCATCTTCTAGACATTTAGTTTTTAAAACCTTGTAGTGGTTAAGCTTTTGTTACAAGGATTTCAACTGATTGGCATATTCAGTAACCATCCTACTCTCTTGTTTTGCAGCTATAGTCTTTACCGTGACCTTATACACTTGCGTCGTGTCTCTAGCATTAGTATATGTCTATTGGAGTGCATCCCAAGTATATTGGGCAAGCCAAGAACATAAATATGTCACTAATCTCTATAGACTTCTAGTCACATCATAATTATGGAAGCTTTTCTATCCCATACTTCAAATTGAGGATCCTATAGTTTTGGCCCTGTATTTGTGAGATGATTGATTTTCCCTTTCCTTTTTAGTATGATGCAAATGAGTTGAGACAATTTAAGGTAATCTTTTTCCTTTCAACTTGTATGCAACATGGATGTTTTTCAATTCATTGAAATGTTGATATTGAAAAGTCTACTCCGATTGTGTTGTAGTGGTTATCTTTACTTCTTCTGACATCTCTATGATTAAGCAATTAAACCTGATTCTTAAAGAGAAAAAGTTAACTAGCAATGAAGACCGTAGACAATGAAGGCTAAACACTCGGATTGATTTTTCCTAAAAATTAAAAACCTTACAGCTCTGATACCATAATGGAATGGGATTTGAGAGAATATTTTCTTGGTTGTGAGGTATCCTAACAAAATAGGATATAATAAAAGATTCAAAAATCCTAAAATAATCATATTTCCCACAACTAATAGTTCCGACATTTCATGAATGAATGGTAGAGAGTATAAACTAACTTATTTGACAAAAGTTATAGATATTGTTGAAAGTTAGAGATATCAACTATTGAATCGAGGTTGTTATTGTTCATAAAAGTTATCAAATCTCTTGCTAAATTTTTCTTTTAGTTAACTCTTGCTAAAGAAGTTGAAACATTTAAAGACCTACTATTGAGTTCCTTTACAATTGTTTCATGTAATTTCATGTTTTTAACTACAATTGTATTGTATTTTTTCTTTTGTAATAGATCCACAGGCGTAAAGTACGGGCTTGGCAAATGATATGTGTTTTATCACGATTTGTTAGGGATGATATAGTTGGGCAAGTTACTCATAACTTGCACATAGCTCTTTGTGTGAGTATTACTCCATTATATATTGTACATGTCTTCCTTATCCTCCTTAACTGATATATATTAAGAATCTTATGTTCTATTTGCGAAGGGTTGTGTTCATGTTTTTTCAATGATCATTACATGTTTTATATTTCAACATTGTATCTTGTGTTGCAGAATTCATAATTTTTGTTTAAGATATATATATACT
>JAOQMS010000180.1:27365270-27375818 GCA_027563885.1 Erythroxylum longipes | reverse complement strand
AGATTAAAACCTTTGGGTGAGATTTGAAAATGGCCTGAATAATATTCTAGTATGTTGCCGCACATGACTTGTAGATAAAACAACAAATAACATTTTTAGCTTGAGACCTCTGATAATGTGGTGAACATTATTCTATCATGTGCCCATTTTATCATAGGTGATTTGTTTGAAATTGTTTTTCAATTAAATTGTCATTTTTGGAATTTTATAAAACGGTTATTGTCTATTCTAGTCATATTCTCTTGTATGTTGGGGGAGGATGGTGCCTGTTGTGTATCTACATTATCAATCATGTTAAATTTAGACTTTTCAATTTTCAAAATAAACAAATAGTGCTTCCAATTCATTTATTGAATAGTGCTACTCTTCACATGCAGCCATTCTCTTTGCTGTCTTCTATTCTAAACCCAACAATTTGTTTATTGTGCTTTTGCAGAGGAATAACTTGCCTGCTGTTCGGCAGTACTTGGAGACATTTGCCATCAACATTTACTTGAGGTTTCCATCACTAGTAAGTAATGTATCTTGCATGGTGACAATGAACTATGTTTTTTCAGTATTTCTTGCCTTTTTGTTGAAGAAAATAATTTGGTTCTATTGCAAGTTCCAAATGCATTTAAATATTGATCTTTTGATGTCTATGGGATACATATTGAAACATATGGTTTTGAATGCCTGGTTGGATCTTATCATTTTATTCCATAATTTCATACAATTTTTTTCACTTCGTTTAAATTTATCATGCCCAATAAATTCTTTTAAATCTTCAATTGTGTATTTCTTAGGTTGCAGAGCAGTTGGTTCCTATATTGCTAGATTATGACATGAGACCTCAGGTATATTAAATGGTTCTTTCTGTTTGAATTTTGATTTTAGTTAAATGCTTATAGGAGTCATGCACATTTGGTACTTCTTATATAATAGCTTATGGATGGAAGAACACTTATGAGCACATGGAAGTGAATGAATTAAAATAAAGGGAAATACTACTACTCCTTCCTCCCTACTTCCCCCACAACCCTTAACTATTCTAATGCTTACCTTTTTATATAACAATTGCAGACACTCTCTTCCTATGTCTTCATCGCTGCTAATGTCATCCTCCATTCATCTAAAGTACTTCAATCCATACACTTGGAAGCACTAATGCCTTCTATAGTTCCTTTGTTGACTTCACATCATCATAGCTTGCGTGGTTTTACTCAGGTACTCATCACAATGACACACTTCTCATCATCCTTGTATATTTTGCATTTGACCTGTATGGAGTTTTACATTGGTACAAGCTTTTGCAGTTGTTGGTATTTCATGTTCTCTGTAAGTTCTTCTCTTCTATTGGCTATGGAGCCTCTGAAGCCATATCTTTGGAGAAAAGGTGTTTTGAAAAATTAAAATCATACCTTGCAGAGAACCCAGATTGTAAGCGGTATGAGTTTTAAATGAACTTCAGTTGTGAAATTAGTGGTAGATGTGTAGTAAACTAATAATTTGGAGTGGTGATGATATTTTATTGCTTCCATTTTGTGAATAAGTTCTTTTGAAGTTTTCTTATAAGTTCTTTTGAAGCTTTCTTATATTTTTCATTCAAATGCCATGAAACATGTAAATTCTCTGTAATCTGCTTGAAACTTATTTTAAGAGTGCTGATCGTGTTTTTTTTTTTATGTATGTAAGTTTTAATTAGTTAATCTCAATAATTCCCAAGCGCACAAGTCGTTGGCGTCGTACATAAGTTGTCGATCCCACGAGAAAGGATAATCTAGTCCTAAAATCTAAGGCCAACACCATTTGCAGAAATTCAAAAGATAGCAAAACTAAAACAAGAATTCAATTCAATCCAAAAATCAATTACGAAAATATTAACAATTTAGTTATTACAACACACTTAAGAATTAACCTAAAAAAAAACTATCAATTGAGAGAGGGGAATTTACCTATTTGTTGAAGAACAGAGATTTAGATAAGATGTATCTTATGGAATAAGATGAGATCAATCTTATGGGGTAAGATTATTAGAAACAGAAATCCTTATAATCAAGGGATTTCTGCTATAGACTTCTAGATATAGTTTAGTTAGGATTGATACCTATTTTCCTGCTAGTTAAGTCGTATATATATATGTATCCATGTATATTAAATAAAAGATAAGTTTTTCCTGGCAATCTTAACATGGTATCAAAGCCCTAAGGTTTTTTGGAAGTATTCTTTGTTATTCTCGGTACAACCTTTATTGTTGCCTTAGTCAGCCTTCATTGTTGCTCATTCTCATCAGATTTCTCAATCCTCATAACTATTATTTTACCCAATCTTTCCCTTCTTTCACCATGGCAAATTCTGGAACTTCTCACACCACTATTTCCAGCCCAGATGAATTTGTCTCTGTCTAAAAAATTGGGGAACTATAGAATGTTTGGGGCTCCAACAAACTCAATGGCAAGAATTACCTCAAGTGGTCACTCCTTTTTCGCACCTATCTCAAAGGGAAAGGGCAGCTTGATCTCCCACTAAGATCAGGACCTGCAATAGGGAATTTAGTAACAGAAACATGGGAAGAAGAGGACTCCATGATCATGTCATGGTTGTGGGAATCCATGGAACCTTCAATCAATGATACGTGCATGCTTTTAACCACTACAAAGGAGATTTGGGACTGTGCTCAACGTATCTATGCTCAAATCTATGAAATTAAGATCAAAGCCCATGCCATCAAGCAAGGAGACAAATCAGTCACAGAATATGCTAATACTCTGCAAACTTTGTGGCAAGAACTTGACCATTATCGGGTCATTGAGATGAAAAATCCTGAAGATGTTTTTATGAAAAATTTCATAGAAAAAGAGTGTATTTATGATTTCTTAGCTGGATTAAACCCTAAATTTGATCAAGTTATGATTCAAATTCTTGGAAGGGGTTCCATCCCTCACTAGAAGAGCTTATTTCCCTGATTAGAGCAGAAGAAACGTGATGCTTGAGGCCCAGAAGATGGATGGGTCAGCATCAGATAAACAAGACGAAGAAAGGAGTGATCAAGCCCAACCTAAGCAATCTGGAAAGGGCAACTTGTGGAAGGAAAATAAGGATAATCTTTGGTGCACTTACTGCAAAAACTCTAGACACACAAAGGAGACTTGTTGGAAATTGAATGGCTACCAAGTCGTGAATGGGGAAATCGAGGAGGTCAATCACGACTACGGGCACATTCGGCTGAACAGAAGGAAGATGAAGAAAATCCGGTAGCGGGGAGTCTTAGCAATGAAGAGATTGAGAAATTAAGAGGTTTGTTGAGTTCCTTTGGACAACCGAAAGGTATATGTTCCTTTGCTCTCTCAGGTAAACCTACATTCTCTTTGTATACAGACACCTCAGAAATTAAGTCTTACAATAGCCCTTGGATTATAGACTCCGAGGCCACAGACCACATGACCCCTATATCACAATTTTTTCACACATACAACCCTAGTCCAAGTAATAGGAAAATCATAGTTGCCAATGGAGAATTAGCCACTGTTGCGGGTATGGAGACATAAAATTGAGCCCTAAACTCTAAAAAATGACCTACATGTACCAAAATTATCAGCCAATCTAATCTCTATCCAAAGGCTTACTAATGACCTTAATTGTGTTGCTATTTTTTCTCCTCCTTGTTGTGTTTTTCAGGACTAGGACAAGGGGAAGAGGATTGGACTTGCTAAGGATTGGAATGGTCTCAATCACCTTGAACCATATCAAAAAGCTAAGATAAATACACCTTCATACTTCCTTATTTCTTTGAATAAAGATTCCATTTGGTTGCACCATCTCCATCTAGTCATCCATCATTTAGAGTTCTAAAAACTATGTTTCCCCACTTGTTTTAAGGATTAGATATCTTTGAATTTCATTGTGAAACTTGTGAATTCACAAAACATACTCGTATATCTTTTCCTATTACTAATAAAAGAGCTCATTCTTTTCATGTGATTCATATTGACGTATGGGGTCCATCCACTATATCCGATATTTTCGGAGCCGGTTGGTTTGTCTCTTTGATTGATGATTGTACTTAGGTTACATGGCTATTTCTCCTTAAACAAAAATCTAATGTAGGGACTGTTATTCTAAATTTTCGTTCAGTGATTCAAAATCAATTTGGGGTAAAGATAAAGGTTTTTAGAACAGACAATGCTAGAGAATATTTCAACCAAGTCTTATCTCCTTACTTCCAATCACATGGTATTATTCATGATTCATTCTATGTTAATACACCTCAACAAAATAGAGTGGCCTAAAGAAAAATGGACACATACTTAATACCACTTGGGCCTTACCATTTCCCTAAATCTTATTGGGGTGAAGCAGTTCTTAATGCCACCTATATGATCAATAGACTACCCTCACGTGTTCTAGACAATAAGAGTCCTGTCGAGCTCCTAAACTCTTTTTGTCCTCATTTTAGAACTTCCAATGGACTCAATCCTAGGGTATTTGGGTGTACTGCTTTTGTTCATGTTCATAGCCAAAATCAGGGGAAGCTTTATCCTAGAACCATTAAGTGTGTGTTTCTAGGATACTCATCAACTCAAAAGGGATACAAGTGTTACAATCCGTCTACAAGGACCTATATGTCAATTGATGCCAATTTCTCATAGTGCAAATTCTTCTTCTCAAAGTCCTACCTTCAGGAGGAGAATAGCATAATGGAAGATAGTCCTTGCAGTTCCTTCAAACCAATAAATACCCTAGACCTCACTCATACTCCAAGTCCTGTCCACTCAACCCAACCAGACAGAACCTCCTGAGTTAACTCCCATCCTAGCCAAAACCCCCCACAAGGTTCCAAGTTTTCGTCAAGTATACTCAAGGAGAAAAGACGTTTCAATACCAAAGCAAACTGAAGACATTCCATCGAAGCAAACTCCAGACATTCCAACACTGAAGCAAGTTAAAGAATCAATTCCTAGTCATGGAAATGAGATCAGAGTGAGTCCTCAGCCATGCACAAATATCCAAACAGGTAAACATTCCACTAATCCAAGTGATGATTTAGACCTTCCTATTGTTGTTAGAAAAGGAACTAGAGAATGCACCCATCGATTCCTCTATCCACTTTCTCATTATATCTCCTTCAAACACCTCTCACCTACCCATAAAAGGTTTATTGTGAGTTTAAATACAATTGCTATTCCTAACACTATTTCTAATGCCTTATCAAAAAAGGAATTGAGAGATGCTATGAGAGAAGAAATGAATGCTTTGGAGAAGAATCATACTTGGGAGGTTGTTGACAAACTAAGAGGGAAGAACATTGTTGACTGTAAGTGGATCTACACACTAAAATACATGGCCGATGGCTCCTTAGAGAGATACAAAGCTAGGTTGGTAGCTAAAGATACACTCAGACCTATGGAGTGGATTATTAGGAGACATTTGCCCCAGTTGCGAAGATGAACACAGTAAGGATCTTGCTGTCCTTGGCAGCTTATTTTGACTGGCTTCTTCTTCAGTATGACGTTAAGAATGCTTTTCTTCATGGAGATCTCAATGAAGAAATATGCATGAATGTTCCACCTAGATTTACAGAAGATACAGGTAAAAAGGTGTGTAAATTGAGAAAGGATCTCTACGGATTAAAACAATCTCCAAGAACCTGGCTTGGTAGGTTTGTAAAAGTGATGACAGAAGCAGGATATAAGCAAAGTCAAGGGGATCGTACTCTTTTCATGAAACACTAAAAAACAGGAGAGGTGACTATTATTTTGGTCTACGTGGATGGGATTATAATGACGGGAAATGATGAAAAAGAGAAGCTGGAATTGAAGCAGAAATTGTTAAAAGAATCTAAGATAAAAGAACTAGGAAAACTAAAGTATTTCCTCGGTATTGAAGTGGCATATTCAAAGCAAGGGATATTCATCGCTTAACAAAAATATGTTGTAGATTTATTAATGGATATTGGGAAAATTGGGTGCAAACCGATGTCTACTTTAGTGGATTCAAATTACAAACTTGGAGAAGCAAAGGAAGAACCGGCAGTGGACAAGAACATGTATTAGCAACTAGTGGGCAAGCTAATATATTTAGCACATGCTCGGCCAAATATAGCACATTCGGTGAGTGTAATCAGTCAATTTATGCACGACCCAAGAGAACTCATCTTCAAGCTGTCTATCGAGTCCTACATTACTTGAAAGGCAGTCCAGGCAAGGAATATTGTTTAAAAGGGGCCATACACTATCCTTAGAAATCTACATAGATGCAGACCATGCAGGATCTCCGGTTGACAGAAGATCAACAACAGGCTACTGCATGTTTCTTAGAGACAATCTAGTTACATGGAGGAGTAAAAAACAAAACGTAGTGGCTCGATCATCAGGAAAATCTGAATTCAGGGCTATTACATTGGGACTATGTGAACTATTATGGCTGAAGATCATTCTTGATGATTTAAAAATCAAATGGGAAGGTCTTATGAAGCTCTATTGTGACAACAAGTCTGCAATTAGCATAGCACAGAATCTTGTACAACATGACAGGACAAAGCATATTGCGATTGATAGACATTTCATCAAAGAAAAGTTAGAAGAAGAACTACTGTGTATGTCTTATGTTCCTTGGGATCATCAACTAGCAGGTGTTCTAACCAAAGGGCTAAATGCTTCAAGATTTCATGATCTTATATGCAAGTTGGGAATGGAAGACATCTATTCCTCAGCTTGAGGGGGAGTGTTGAAGAACAAAGTTTTAGATAAGATCAATCTTATGGGATAAGATTATTAGAAGCAGAAATCCCTATAATCGAGGGATTTCTGCTATAGTCTTCTAGATATAGTTTAGTTCAGATTGATATCTATTTTCCTACTGGTTAAGTTGTATATATATATGTATCCTTGTATATTAAATACAAGATAAGTTTTTCTTGGAAATCTTTACACTATCTTTAACGTTAACCTAATCGATTATGACTTACCTGATTATTGGTCCTAGACGATTATAGGGTTTATTACTCTCTCTCGACTTATAATCATTAACCGTAAATTATAAACCCTAATCAGATTATGAAAATTTGCAATTTCTCAATTAACAACATATTCAAAACCCTAATTAGATCTCAAGTTGTCCAATAAATTATCGGGAACCAATGCGAGATCTCTCTTCGCACAATTATCAATTTGATTAATTTCTCATTCTTATTAAATCACCTAACTCTCATTCATCATCATCATCATCATCATCATCACCCAGTTTGGAATCTCGCAATAACGCGAGGTCTGGGGAGGTCTGATAGTACGCAGCCTTACTCCTATATAATAGAGAGGCTGTTTCCCGTAGACCCGCAAGCACATGAGTTAATAATGAAAAAAGATGGAAATAAAAAGATAATGAGAAGTATATACCTGATATGTAGCCCAGCTCTATAAGAATTCCTGATAGGCAGAAGTGGACACGTCGCTGCTTTACTCCCGTAGGCCTAGAATTACGTGTTTTGCACCCCTGAGAGAATGGTAATGTTATGGCTACCGGCATCCGTTCTGGGCCTTTCCCCTACACCTCAGTGTAAAAGACTAAAAGTATGACAGGACTGGACTACCACACGCCACTAGACAAGACATATAAGGCTATTTACGCTGTTGAAACACTGTTCGAGTGTTTCTCGACTGTCATTGGTGAACTTCAAAGGGTTTCTCGTACCTTTATCCTATTTCGCCAGAATTGTCTACTTCTGGCCGCTTCCGTGGTAAGGGCTAATTCTATCATATCTTTCTTGACCACTTCCCTCCAGTTTTGTATGGTCTGCCTCGTCTCCTCCTGTATCCACTAAGGATAATTTGTTCGCATCTTCTGACCGGCGCATCAGAGGGTTTTCTGATCACATGCCCAAACCACCTAAGCCTGGTCTCACGCAACTTGTCAGCAATACTGGCCACCTGAAGTCTGTCCCTCACAACCCGATTACGTACCTTATCTCGTCTGGTATGGTCACATATCCATCGAAGCATACGCATTTCTGCTACCAACAGTTGTCTTGTATGTCGACATTTGGTAAGCCAACATTCTGCCCCATATAACATGGTAGGCCTAATCATCATTTTGTAAAACTTGCCTTTAAGCTTTAAAGGAATCTTTTTATCACACTAGACCCCTGAGGTGCTTTGCCATTTGCCCCACCCAGATCTGATGCGATGGACTATATCCTCATCGATATTACCATCACTCTGGATGATGGACCCGAGGTATTTAAAACTCTGGGATTGTGGAATGACGTCAGGCCCAATAGCTACTGCTGCTTCGTGGGCCGTTTGGGATCCCGAAAAGTTGCATTCTAAATACTCCGTCTTAGTCCTGCTCAGTCTAAAACCTTTCAACTCTAACGCTTCTCTCCAGTATTCTAACTTGGGCTGGACCCCTGCCCTAGTCTCATCTACTAGGACAATATCGTCTGCAAATAACATACACCAAGGTACCTCTCCTTGAATATGTTTGGTAAGTTCATCTAACACCAGTGTAAAAGGAACCGAGCTTAATGCGGAGCCTTGGTGTAGGCCAATACCAATCGGAAACGCTTCCGTGTCACTTCCTATCGTTCTGACGCTAGTCAATGCACCGTCATACATATCTCTAATTAGGCGGATATAGGTCATAGGAATTCTCTTTGCTTCCAAACAACTCCATAAAATTTCCTTAGGGACCTTATCATAAGCGTTCTCCGAATCAATAAAGATCATATGTAAATCTCGTTGTCGTTCCCTATAGTATTCCATTAGCCTACGAAGTAAATGAATTGTTTTTGTCGTGGACCTACCAGGCATAAATCCAAATTGGTTGGCTGATATAGAAGCAGCTCGCCGGACTCTCTTCTCATTTACCTTCTCCCACAGCTTCATAGTATGACTTATTAATTTGATGCCTCTATAGTTGTGGCAAAGTTGGATGTCCCCTTTGGCCTTGTACACTGGGATTAACCTACTCAGTATCCATTCATCCGACATTTTGGCGGAGTCGAGGATCACATTAAACAGTTGGACTAACCACTCAATACCTATAGGTCCCATATGCTTCCACACCTCTATAGGGATCTCATCCGACCCTACTGCCCTTCTGCCCCCCATCTCTCTCAATATCTTTAGAAGTTCTCCCCTTGTGACCTGATCACATTCGGACCAGTTTGGAGAAAGCCCCGATATGTTGGGGTCACCTAACTCTATGGGGACTAAGATGCCTTCGTTATACAAGCCATAGAAGTACCTCCGCCACCTACTCTGGATGTCCTGTGCCTCCGTGAGAACCTGACCTGCTTCGTCACGAATACAGAAGACTTGATTGAAATCTCTCGTCTTACGTGCCGTATCTCGCACTAACTTGAAAATTCTTTGAGCTCCCTTGTACGTGTCCAAGTCCCTGTACATACTCTCATATGCTTCCCCTTTAGCCAGGGCAATTGTCTTCCTTAACTTCTGCTTTGCTAGGCGGTACCGTACTCTCTGAGTTTCCCGCTCTACACTTGATGTACTTGCGACGAGATCTTCATACGCTCTCTTTTTCGCCTTTACTGCCCCCTGGACCTCTTCCAACCACCACCATGATTTTGTTGGCCCGCCCCTCTGTCCTTTTGAGACTCCTAAGAGTTTCGTAGCGGATTTTCTTACTATGGGGGCTACTTCCTCCCACATCCAGTTAGCGTCTCCTCTCAAGGACCATACAGCTCTATACCGGATTAGAGTCTTAAATCGTTCCACCATTTCCCCTTTAAGATTCCACCATCTAATTCTATGAACACGCTGTGTAAATTGATGTGACCTTCATCCCTTAATTCCTAGATCCACAACCAACAATTTATGTACGGTTGATAGGTATGCAGCTGGAAGCACTTTGCAATCCTTGCACCATGTTCGGTCTCCCTTCCTGACAAGAAAGTAATCAATCTGTGTCTTGGTCGTGCTACTCTTAAAAGTCACCAAATGCGTCTCGTTTTTCTTAAAAAAGGAATTAACAATCACCAGCTCAAACGCCACGGCCATGTCTAATAAGGCATTTCCACTGTCATTTCTAGTGCCGTATCCAAAACCCCCATAGGTTCCTATATAACCATCTGAAGCAGCCCCTATATGCCCATTAAAATCACCTCCTAAAATAACATGATCAACATTAGGTATTTGGAGAAGGACACCATCCAGCGCTGTCCAGAATTTGCGCTTTTGTTGTTCTTCTAATCCAGCTTGCGGGGCGTAAGCATATACTACATTGAGGACCTCCGAGTTAATAACAATTTTGGCCACCATAATCCTATCATTGACCCTTGTGATCCCTACTACTTGGTTTACCAGTTCCTGTACCACTAGGATACCTACCCCATTCTGCTTCCGCATAATACCAGAGTACTATAGTTTGAACCCCCTATCTCCTTGGCTTTAGCTCCCTACCACTAAATCTCGACTAATTCTAAAGACTTTCCCGTGAGGGACCCAATGTTCCAAGAGCCTATACGCAATAAATTGCCACCTTTTTTATTCTTTCGTGTTGAATGCCCCGAACCGCTACCCCGAATTCGAGATGCATCATTACAAGCCATTC
>JAOQMS010000180.1:27330514-27365170 GCA_027563885.1 Erythroxylum longipes | reverse complement strand
AAATAACTGATAGGAAACACTAAATAAATAATGAAGAAATATATATATATATATATAGATATATATATTTATATATATTTATATATATATAAATAAATAAAAGATTTTTATCAAGCAAAAATACAAGTATAAATATATATATAAAACCTCTAGAAATATAGAAACTTACACACACTATCTAGACCCGTACTGTTAGAGGATTAGGACTAAACAGGAACGAATGAAGAGAAATCAACGCGTCCAAACATTAAAGAGACCTCTGGATTAACACTAGAGGGGCGTTCCGTAGGGATAGAAGCAAAGCTGAATCACAGTAACTGAGCCCACTAAGAAATATAAATCAAGTCGCAGAATGGGTAACCAAGTAAGGGTGCGGGAGGGGTAAGGAGAGCGAGACAGAAAGGAAAATAATACGAAAAGAGACTGCGCTCTACACACTAAACAAAAACAAGAAGGCTTGTAGGAGAAGTAAACGGACTATCAATGGCTCTCTGCAAGAAAAGACAAGTTGGAGAGTGACAGAAAACCTGTCAGGCAGCTCCAAGAATGACACAAGTTTATAGGAGGGTTATCGCCTAATGCCTAAAATTTACTGTTCCACGCCTGCCATCTTGGATGCCCTGCTACCATTCGGGTGAAACCAGCAGATTGGGCGACGATATACTACCGCCGAAAACACAGCCCATCGGAGAGGGCGTATCCATGAAGAAAAATAGACAATATTAAAAAGACAAAGAACCACCGCATAACATAACCAGCCAGAGACAGTACATTTAATGTTAGGAGAAGGAAACGAGCACTGTACCGGACGGTATAAAAAATAATCAGAACAAAGATGAGCAACCACCATAAACAGCACGCCATGGACAAAGCAGCATTTTAAAATACTAATAATAAATAGGAACCTCTCTACATATAGTAAAAATGCAACACGAGTGGGCGGTCGGCCGAGAACATACCTGAGCTGGGGAATGCCCATGCACCAAAAAATGAGAGGGACTTACCATACTGGGAACCATGTTGTCGACGCGACTCTATCCACGCCTTGCTTCCCCTCCCGGTGCAACGCAGCTCATCCTTCTTTCTTGTACAGTTGATTAACCATGGGATATCCCATGAGCTGATGGACACCGCTGCCTCACCATCAGCTCGCCTTTCCTCCATTATCCTTCAAATTCTATTACTGGAGCAGTGCAACGGAAGTTGGAACTACGATTGGAACCGTCGGAAGCCTAATATATCATCAGGAAATAGTGAGTCCATAGAGGAGTACTTCGAGAGCTCGGAGAAATTTTGCGACATAGACGACTCGTCTTTGATTCGTCTGACGTCAACTCCAAAACCACTTGTTTCTTTGCTTGAACATGCGCTCTGGGATTCGACTTCTTCGTTGGATGATGGAGATGGGCACCGGAGAACGAAAGTTGGCGAGGAGGTAATGTTGTTGCACTAAAAATATATATTTTATATTTTTAATGTGAACATAAGTTCATTGTACCACGTGACATCCACGCAACACAACACATCAAATTTTGTTTTTTTGATGTATGAGCTCCCCAAAACATTGAAGGTTAGGACTTAGGATATTATCATACGAATGCCATCTATTTCTGACCATTGCCTCATAGACGAGAGGCCTTTCCGCATCACAAGCTTAATGACATCTACCAACCCATTTTGGTTCTTCCATTAGATAATTCAACGGTAAATACAAATGCAACGGACCCGCCAAGCTCCTGACAATCGCCAACCCACTATATGGAGAAATAAAGACCCAACTGCCCCATTCAGCTTCTTATTTAACACTCACGCACGGGCAACCAAAAAATCAGCCCCACTTGCGGATTTCTCATCATTCACAACTTCAAAGGTACTAGCTAAGCTTAGTCAAGATCGCCATTTTCATTGAAGAATGGCCATGGGAAGAGGCAGTGCAATGATAGCCGTAGTAATGTTGCTGTGCATGTTTGTAATAATCCAGGTCGAGATGGCTCATGTTGCAACTTACACCGTTGGGGTTCTGCTGGCTGGACCTTCAATCTTTCTGGGTGGCCCAGAGGAAAGCGCTTTAAGGCTGGAGATGTTCTTGTTAAGTCATCTATAACCAATCTAGCATTTGTCTTATGTATGTAATATTATTATTAGTGATTCATGTTGCTTCTTTTTGCAGTGTTCAACTATAGTCCGGCAGCCGACAATGTTGTATCTGTAAACAACGTTGTATCCCCGACCTAACTCTCATTAGCCCAATTTAATAATTTTTCATTCGATTCACCCTCTCAGTTTATTACCGAATTATGCAATCACAGAAATCAATCACAATAAATCCAATAAACATAAAAACAATAAGATTTCATTAAACCAAAGATAAAAAAACCCAAATGTTAGTTTAGAACATCTCAATATTCACAAATCCTATCATCAAACAGTTATTCCCAATTTTATACAATAATAAAAATGGAAAATAATAGGAAATACGATCTTGGATGGAGACGGGAGGCAGAAACGTCGAAAACTCCTGACCGAGAAGTACGTTGATGTCAGCTTCTTCTCCACTTCTCTCTTCCTTCTCTTTCTCAATCTCTCAAGAATTCTCTCTAGGGTTTCTCTCCAAAAGTGGCTGACATGAAAGCTCCTCCATTTTCTTTGTCTTATTCTTTATATACCTTTTGTGTTCTGGGCAGCTCTAGGATTTTTCTGGGTTCTGAAAGATCAAAAACTTCCCTCAAAATTTGACGTTTTTGAGTGTCTGTGCGTCTGCTCGACGCAGGCTATGATCGTGGGCTACATCTAAGCCTTCTGTCACAATCGTGACAAGCAGGCCATGATCGTGGGCCGTGTCCTGGGCTTTTGTCACGATCGTGGCATATGGGCCACGATTGTGAGCTGACTCCAGTGCTTCTGTCACGATAGTGGCCTGTTGTGCCATGATCGTGGGTCGTTGTTTTGGCCCGAGTGTCTCCGAAAATTTTCCATTTTTTGATGTTGACCCTGAAACATTAACAAACACATCAAGGTATCTCAAAAGCATAATAATTAAGATCAAAGACTTGTACTAACTCATAAAAACACTTCAACACAAATAATTAACAAATAAATACAATTCTAACCTAAACACATACTAAGCGATTGAATTAACAATTAAACACATCGAATTAAGCCCTACAACATGATGCAATTCACACTTATCAGGTGCATTATTTGTCATGTTCATTGTTGTAAATTACTATGGGAAGTTAAGTTAGGCATTTATACTAAAAATCTCAACACTGTATTCTTTTAGAAGAAAAACAAAAACGGCATTTTCATATTTGTTATTCTTCCTCTTCTCACATGCTTTTTCTGTTTCATTGAATCAGAATTCCCCTTCTCTTGTTATATTACTATCACAAGTCATATATATTTTGTGTGGTTCTTCGATATAGTTCTGATTCTTTATATCTTATAACAGCTTACGTGCATCAATGGAAGGCTATCTTGATGCTTATAATCCCATTTTATCTAGTACCCCAGCTGGAATTTTTGTCAACCGAGTTGAGGTTAAGTCAACTAAACAATATTTATTGTTTTTCTTTCAACTACTTAAATTGAATTTGATCAAGATAATTGAGTAATATTACTATGTAACTCAGTTTTCATCAATTAGTTTAGATTTGCCATTTTTTCTTTTCATACTTCAGGCTTCTGAATTGTTTCTTTTTGTTGCCATGAAGGAACTGGAGTTTGAATGTGTTCCAAAGTCCCTGATGGAGGAAGTGCTGAATTTTCTAAATGTGAGTGCGGTTTCACTTCTTATGCTCTTGCATGCATGGCTGGTACCTTACTTTAGCTATTGCAGGATGTCAGAGAAGATCTGAGAACTTCAATGGCAGAGGACATTTTGACTATCAAAAATGAGAACTTGAAAATCAATGACAATTCTAACTATAGTGGAGAATTGTCTAATGGCAGTCTGCTTAGTGAAACCTTATTTGATTTTCAGAAGAAAGTTACCCTCTCTAAACATGAGAAACAAGACAATAATTTCAGTTGCCTTTTGGGATGTTATGGAACACATGACCGACTTTTGGGTACGTATAACATGAGTAGTTAATGTGAGTTAAATGCATTTTAATTTGTTGTGCATTATTTCGTTGTTGTTTTCTTAAGAAATGTCAAGGCATAAAAAGATCAGCTCTGAATGAAGTTTAAATTAACGAAAGAAAGAGAAACTTTTTCACTATAGGACTCAAAGTAGATTGATGAGTCACATGTAAGGAGCATATTATAGAAAACATGCTCAATTGCTAATATTGGATTCTGGTGATATATTCTGTCTATCTATTGCCAAGCCCCAAACTAGATGTTTTTACAGTTGTTTTAAGACTTATATTGTTGGTGCTTGCCCACACCCTTTAAGTTATTAGTAGATCCAATTAGTGGTTTGGCTGTTCAGTGTTACATAGTGATCCTTTTTTAAGAAAATAAATTAAAGCAAAGTTTTCAAGAGAAGATTTTGAATATCCTAGGACAATTTGGGGTAGTTGCCCATCATGTGTTGTGGATGTAACTGTCTTGTTATTGTTGGAAAAGAAATCATCTACCTTCTCTGTCCCAGTAAAATGTTGGCAGTGAAACAATATTGAATCCCTAGCTTCAAAATTCTGCATGGCGTTCTGCTTGCGGTATCTCTATTCCTGGATGTTCTAAATTGAGTAAGTCTATCATACAGATTGGACTGCAGCAGACTTGGCTAACCTGATGGAAGCAGAGTTTAAGATTCCCCACCCTATCAGCTATTAGATTTTACGTTTTCCCTCTTTGATACCTGCTTTGAAGCCAACGTAAAGATAGTTTACACATTTCTGCTTGATTGTCCAGTTGTTTAACTCACCAAAGACAAATTGTGTGGACAATTTTCAACGCAAGAATTTTTCTTCTGTATATGGATATGCTCTATGTTCTTCAATAAGTGCTTTATATTTGCTCACAATAAGCTGTATGTTGACAATACATAGCTCCTTAAGCTGTGCAGCTTTGTGTTTGTTCTGTTTGTTTCAATATGAAATGTAGAAATGGAAAAGGAAGATGAGCTTCTTGATCAGTCAATTCAGACTAGAAGTTTCATGATGGAAAAGTTACGAGCAAGTCGGCAACCAGTTATCATTGTAGCTTCATTCCTTGATCGAATACCTAACCTTGCTGGATTGGCACGGACAAGTGAGGTATGCTTTGTAGATGCTTTCATATTAGCCGTCAATAGTGCTGATTCTTGTTTTTTAGTTTAAAGGGTTTTAGTGATATAGTTTTATCTTATGGGTACATTCTCATTTTCTTCTCCAGGTTTTTAGAACTTCAGGATTAGCCATTGCAGATGCAAGTATACTGCATGACAAACAATTCCAACTCATCAGGTTGTATTAATCATTCCGTCATCTCTATCTCTCTTAATTATATACGATTCCATGTATAGACAATGCGTAATTTTGGCACAGCGTGAAAAATTCCAAAGCCACTGATGCTACCACTGCCTCCTCCAACTTTCTGTACTGGCTTTCGTGCATCCATGATAATGCATTAGAGAATAGGTTGGTCTAGTTTATATCAACCGTTCAGCCGTTCAGCTACTAAGATACTAAAGTTTCATGAAAATTTGGTTTTTGAATTTTGTGACAATTGATTCCTGCTTGGAGAAGCTAAAAATAAGATACACATACGGAAGTTAAATCTAGTTTTGCTTCTTTTACATTCTCTTTGGTTGATACGCTTTTCAAGTGATTAATTTTGTAGTCCACCACCTTTGATTATGAATATGCTGCTGAGTTCTGAGAGTCTGAGAATTCAGGGCAAATTTTATTATATGCATTGATGGTTTTTTCTCATTGCTTACTTTTTTCACGTATTTTATGTCTGTTTGCTTATTGTTTGATATTAAGTTGTATGATAAGTTCGTTTTGTTGTTTCCTCAGTTTTTAATTTGCATTTCATTTCCAGTGTAACTGCTGAGAAATGGGTTCCTATATTAGAAGTTCCAGTAAACAGTGTGAAACATTTCCTGGAAAAAAAGAAACGAGAAGGCTTCTCTATACTAGGGTTAGAGCAAACTGCAAACAGTGTACCTCTTGACAAGTATGCCTACCCAAAAAAGACAGTAAGTCGTATTTAAACTTGCCTTTCTGCAATACTTAGTTACGCTGGAAAAAATCCAGATGTGCATTCTATGCTCGTGGGAAAAGCAGCTATTAGAAGCTATCTAAGATCAAAATCTGAAGTTATTTTGTTGTCATTCCAAGCATCTGATATAAGTTTAGTAGTTTCTGATTCAGAAATTATTTTTGTTTTTTCGCTTGAACAGGTCCTAGTTCTTGGACGTGAAAAGGAGGGTATTCCTGTGGACATAATACACATATTGGATGCTTGTATTGAGATTCCACAATTGGGAGTGGTTAGGTCGCTCAATGCTCATGTGAGTGGCGCCATTGCCCTGTGGGAATACACAAGGCAGCAAAGATCTCAATAGCTCTTTAATTCAACACCAAGTTGTGTCTCTATAGAATTCTCTAGCTTCTTTCTAAAATCTGTTATCCGGATGCCTTAATTGAATCTGATTTATCATTATCCTCCCTTGGTCACTAAATTTTAGTTCCTTTTTTCGGTTAATGGTATTAAGAGGGAAGGTCTTCCTATTGGATCAATTTTTAATTCCTTTTTTTAAGAGTGGAATTAGACCTTCTCCCAAGCATCCTTGGTCAGGCTCTTTCTCAAGCCAATTCCACCATCTTCGACTCGTTTACTCGCCTCGCCAACAGCCATTCCTTTAGTATATGTGCCCTCGAACTCTTGGCCATTCACCTACTGACTGCCTATTCTTCAATCTCTGGATTGATTTCTTCCTAATACTCAAAACATGATTGTTCTTCAGTCAATAGTTCACCGCCTAATCTCTTCTACAGCCCATCACTCTTAACCATCCACTTGAAATCAGCTCCTGCTCTCCTAGCCTTGTTTCGGCCTCTCGTTCCAAAATATGGCTCCTATAAGCAAGTCAGGTGGTTGGGGATAGCTATTTTAGTGACTAGTATTCTTGGGTCCAATCCTAAGCGAAACTATCATAGTTGCACCACCTATTGAGGTGTTTCAAGCAAACACTTTGGCCCCTGTGGGGAGGGGAGATTAACACTAGCCTTTCCGGTCGCGCAAAAATGGGCACTAAAAAGCTGGAGGAAACATGGCTTTGAAAAGGTGCCCATAAATAAAAATGATTATTTCTTTTTCACATTCGTAAATGAAACTTGAATTGTGGAATACGACATACAAGGGAAGCTTTTTATTTCTCTTGAAATGGAGATAACGTTTGGAAAGGAACATGAAGTTGAAGCACATTCTTATTTGGATGCAATTTCATAATATTCTTCTAGAATGTTGGTCCATGATTGATTTTATAGTTACTTTACCTATTTAATTGGCAAACCTCTCACGAACAAATAGCATCAATGACAGTAGATGGTTCCGCTAGATTATACCTTGTTTGAATAGTTACAACTTTGTATACCTGTTAGCATTTAGCTCCTCTTTGAATAGTTACAGCTTTTTAACACATATGAAAAGCCTTGTGGCCTTGGACCCGTCTTAACACCCCTCTTATAGAAATCCTCATTAAATCCTTATTCCTCCGTAAAATAATTATTAAAGCTAAGCGGACACTTATATTTTTGAGGAATATGTTTTGGACAATGATTGAAGAATGATTCGAGAATATGGGGCTATTTTTAGAGACTCTATAGAAGTTGTTCTAACAAATAGAGTTGACTTTCATGCATTACTAAAGTAAAGTAAAGGAATCCTTTTGCCCAAACTAAAGAACTATGAAGCAATTTCAGCTAGGGGCATCGAACTCATATCATATGATGGGAGTTGCCGGAGATGGCCGAGTGGTTGATAGCTCCGATCATGGTTCTAGTTTTCCCTACGATGGTCCGAGACGAGGTGATACTTGAGATGTTTCAGCTTTAGGACGCATTTTATTTGACAAAAGATCCCGTCTGAAACATTTTTCAAATGCAAAAGTTGCACTTTGTGAACTCTTTTAGATTCTTCATTTACTACAATAACCTTATGCAATTTCTTTCTCAATTGCCATTTGGAGCTTTATTTGTTGCTTTAAGAGAAAAATCCTGCTTCGAACTTCATATCAATAATTTAAATATTTTCCAAACATTCCTTGAAGTCATTAGAAAAGTTCCTCATGCATACCTACCCCTTAACTTTCAACCTACGAAGAGTACTA
This sequence comes from Erythroxylum longipes, assembly GCA_027563885.1. Taxonomy (NCBI): domain Eukaryota; kingdom Viridiplantae; phylum Streptophyta; class Magnoliopsida; order Malpighiales; family Erythroxylaceae; genus Erythroxylum; species Erythroxylum longipes. The sequence goes on along the minus strand of JAOQMS010000180.1, from coordinate 27,356,904 downwards.
TTGAAATCCCTTAATAAAATCCAAAGGCCTTGAATAGTTGAAGGATACTACCTATCTTATCCCATAGCACTTTTCTTTTCAAATGAGAAATTTGATCCATACACAAAAGTAACTAGTACCTTAGTATCCTCCTAAATAAACAAACTAAAATGTGCATTAGTTGGTCAATAGACTCTAGAGTGTTAATTCTTACTCTTCTCAAGTCAAAAGCTATTCTTTTGTAGATCCATTTATATAGTGAAAAAAATCATAAGCTTCACATAATTCATGTAGTAACCATAAAGTACATGGGTGTAGGCCTAAACCATTTTACAAAATAGACAGTCGATTAGGTCATAAAGATACTAGGTAAAATCCCTAATTCCTAATTTGAGCTCATAAATAGAAATATGTCTACTTTGCATTTTACATGGGGAGCAACTTAATATACATTGAGGTACTCTTAGCATTTTGCTCGATCTACCCATAATATCGATAGCTATATTGGTTTTTGTTACGATGCCAAAAGCTATTATTATTTGTCCGTAGTGGTGTTGCTAGTAATTCAAAAAAAGATCATTGACTTTCCAAAATCTTCAATTTTGTACAATCTTTTGATTAAGCTTGGTTTTTAGCATTCTTATAATCACTCGTTTGATTTCACTTACCAAATCTTTTAGAGATAGTTACTTCTTGGGGCTATTAATACCCCTAATGTTCCAAGACATTAAAAGTTGTTTTTGACTTGGATACCTTTTATCTACTCTTCCCCCTTGACTTCCTTCTTATATCACTTTTAAATTCATCTTGACTTGGCTCTATAGCTTCTTCACTTGAGGGAACATTATATGGATCATATTGATTTGGTTGTTGAAGTACTTCTATATATTTTGCTTTACTATTCTTCATCTTATTGATAGTGTTTTCAATAGCTTTTTCTATTTAAATAACTTCATTCGTTAAAACTTTTTGCCTTATTTTCTTCCTTTGCTTTCTGTTTTAGAGCCTCCATTCCCTCACTTCCTCTTATTATTATTCATTCAGTTGTGCATACTTCTTGTATACTCTTAATATACTCCCAACATGGATAAACATTATATTGAGATTCCCAACCCAATAGTGGCAGTATGTCGTAACACTATAACAAAAATAACTAAACTTAAAACTATAGCCAGTAATAAATCTAGGTTGATCCCACATATATTAAATTAAATCACTTTTCTAGATTATATTTATATGTAAACAATTAAACATAATAAAAGCGATAAATTTGATAAATGATTTTGAAATCAGGTTCTTGGTTCAATCTCAGCTTACACAGAAATAAATATACTTCATTGCATTATTGTTTTCACACCTCTTTTAGAAACTATTAATCATAGATTAACACTAAGCTTTGTTAATCTCACTCTTCCCTTTGATCGCGTTTAATCAAAATAAACTCTTTAACTAAATCTAGAACAAGCTCTTTAGATTTAGTCGAATAGCGGTATTACAAATAAGGAAAACAAATCAGTCTAGGCAACAACCACACAAGCTCGAGCTATTTAACCTACATTATGTTATCCCTAATGATTCAAGAGAATGGCTGAAGGAATGTTCCTTTAACTCATTTTAGCTCTTGAACTTCAAAATTGTACCTAAAACCAAATATGAACAAAAATGAGTTTCTTAAGCATTTCATATCATTAATTACTAAGTGCTGTGGAGTAAATGTATAAACAATTAAGTACATATCAAGTTTCCCCACACTTAGTTTTTGACGTCCTCGGAAAAAAAATCAAAGTCATAAACTAAAACACTTACCCATTTTTCATATTTTCTAAGAATAGATAATCATAAGAAATGAGCAATAGCTTTCAAAATAATGACAATAACTCAAAATTCAATGCCTCTACTCATGACCAATCAATAATCATTCCCTTCAAAAAATAAGTAATCTAGGGGTAAAATGTGTTTAAATATGATAAATTCATGGATGCACTCAACACCATTCATGATCAAGATATTTCACAACTTTGCATATCATTTCATTTCGCTACTACTAAGATTTATATGCATAATCATAAATCAAAGAACTTTTCTAAGGTTATAGGCGAAGGTTATAGTGAGATGTATACGGGTAATGTAGCATAAAAGTCATCAAAGCTAGTGAAGTAAAAAAACACTCAATGTAACATCAAGTGCAAAAACTAACAACACTCAATGCTGGGTACTATTACCTATGATGAATGAAAAAACTATGCTTCACTGTTTAGATTCAAGATGTCACACCAAAACCTTCACAAGGGATTAGAATGGATCACTTACATAATCGATGACAAACAATACATTATAACCATAAGTAGTGATCCTTCAAAACAACATCTACCTTATATGCATCATCCTCAAATCATCCATTCCATACAACTTTGCAAAACAATTGCATTTCCTCCTTGGTATTTTTATTTAAACATATATTGATTGGACCTATTTGTGAGTTGGCCAATTATGTAATAATCGCAAGTCCACGATGTAACTGTAGCTAATACCAAAAAGTACAAGTCGATTCCACGAGGATGGTAAGTACTAGTAATTACTATTATTCTATTATCTAGCCTATAAATTGATTATGGTTGAATTAATGAAACTGAAATTAAACAATTAAAGTAAACAAGCAGCATGATTTAAAGCAAAGAATTGGCGACACTAAATTAATTGCCGATATCATATAATTAGTACTTAGGCTTCAAATCCCTTTAAACCCTTAATCGATTGATTATTTGTAATGTGATTATACTGTTGATTAATTGGACCATGGAGGTTCTTAAGGTATTTTTGAGCAAGTTTTACTTTTATAAAACCCTCAATGTTCTGCAAGTGCATGAATCGTAAAGCATAGTAATTGAGGTGTTGATCTCACAAAGAATTAGCTAAAACTAATTGAATCCTAACTTTGTCTAAGGCTACAAAAACATGAATTAAAATGAAAATAAAACTAAACAAAAAATTAAGCAATTGAGTATAGATTGATTGAAATTAAAATTATGAAATTAACACAATTAAATCAAAATGGAGCACACCACTTAACAACTGAGATATCGCAGCAAGATAAGATCAAACAATTATAAGAAGACGAGATTTAGCTATCATCATTTTTCTACCCTAATCACTTTTGATGTAATTGGTATCAATCCTAAATCTCCAAAAAGTTCATTATTCGCTCTTAAGATCTAGTCATTAAACCCTAGTTAATAACCTTTAATTGAATCTGAAATTTTGATTTCGCAATTTCTCGATTAAAAAAAAAATCCTACATCTCCAGTTAGTTCTTAAGCAATCTAATAGACAATCAGGTCCTCAAACAAGATCTCTCTTCATATAATTACCGATTTGATGTTTGTATGATCTATTAGGTTGTTAATTGTCATTATCGAACCTAATCATGTTACTATTGATTCAATCTCTCGATTTGTTATCGAAGTATGCAAAAACCATAAACATCACAACACTTAACAATTTTATTAACATCAAAAGCAAATAGATCACAGAATGATCCAAGAATCAGTCCCTAAATGAAGTTAGAACGTCCTTAACAATATATTCAACATCCTCATATCCAAATTATACATTAGATGAAATAAAGAACAAGAGGATTGTAGAAATAAATTGGAATGGATTGCTGGAATGGCTGGACAACAATAGCTCCTGCAGCTCCTTCTTCTCTCCTCTCCTTCTTCTCTCTTCCTTGTCATATCTCCCAAAGTGGTAAGATGGAGGCTCCCTAATACGATCTTATGTAGTGGTGGGGCTATTTAGGGTACAAACTAGGTTTTACCCAAGCCAAAAGGTCCAAAAAGACCCCTTCAGAAATGAAAACTAAAAGAGATTTTTGCGTTTGTCGTGCGCCTATTACAATTGTGACCCTAGGGGAGACCTTTTGTCACAATTGTGACAAGTATGCCACGATCTTAACCTTGTTCCTTTTGTCCAAGCTTTCTCTATCTTCCTTTAATCTTCTTCATTTGAGTTCATACACTAACAAATACATCAAAACACCTTAAGCGCACAAAATTAAAATTCAATATCTTGATCTAAACCACAAAACACTCAAAAACATAAACACACAATCACATTAAAACAATTCTAATTCTAAACATTCACAAATTATCTAATCAACACCTAAAAACACATTAAAACATGTACCAAAACATAATGTATACTATAATTATCAATATCCCCACATTTAAACTTCTTCTTGTCCTTAAGCAAAAACAAAACAAATAAAAATTCAAATACACCAAACAATAATACATATATTTATGCATATGCAATAATGATATAATGGCATATAAGTTCATGAAGCTAATTTCGACTCAAACACAATCCTTTAAGTTATTCCAACTTACTAACTTATTCAATCTATGGCTAAGCACTTTGGACTAAATATACATACTAATCAAGACCTTAACGTCATATTCACTCACCCTCATCACTTGCAAACACACATTGATAATTGGTAGTCAATTGAAATTGCAAACATCACTAAGTAGTTTTTCATGTAAAATCATGTTCTTCCCAAAAATCGGTAGGATTTATTTATTAAATACCATTTTGTTAATTTTCTTTAACATTGACCTAGTCTTTTGACGCGAAGGCAAACATTTGTGATGAATTGCACAAGCTAATAAATCTTTAAAACTTAGAAGACTGTGTTTAAAGTTAAGCTAATTTCATTAAGTCCTAACAATTAACACATTCACATAATTCACACCATTAAAACCTAAACGAAAAACTAACGTACGAGATGCAAAATTCACATTCATGATACAGAAAATACAATGCACACCTCCCCACACTTGGACAACACATTGTCGTCAATATGAGATAAACAAACAACATATAAGGGGTGAATGAAATAGAATGAACATAAAGACATAAAAGCAAAAAGATAAAGATAAGGGTTATAACATAAACCCGTTATGGCGATTGAGGTGGTGATAGTGTTGGTGAAGGAATTTGAGATGCTTACTGGCCATGAAGTTCCAGTAATTAGCTCCCTACAAAATAAAAATAATAAAATAAAAATAAAATAAAAATAAAACTTATCCTAGTTTTTGAGTTGCCTCCCAAGTAACGCTTAGTTAACATCATTAGCTTAATGTGGTCTTCTTCCCATACTCAACCTGGGTCAATTATGAGTGGTTTGCTTCCAGTAGTGTTGTCCAATTTCAATTTTCATAGTCTGTAAATAAGCTACAAATTGCAAGATAATCAAAAAGAAATATTTATAAAATTAAAAATTCAGTTAAATTCAGTAATGTCCTTTTTACTAACAAATTGTCAATGAAATAGGGAATAACAAAACTCTCTGAATCTTCTATTGAATCCATCAGTTTATCCTGTAAGAGGGTGAGTTGTTCATATTCTTCCTCAGAAACTCCCGTCTCCTCTTCTTCTTTGACTCCATGAACAGAGACTTTCGTATCTTCTTCAACCTCTATATCCTATATAATCTATTCTTCGCTCTCTTCTCCTTCAATTTCTTAAACAGAGACTTCATTATATTCTTAAAACTCAATCTCTGCTATCATCTGCTCTTCTTCCTCTCGCTCCTTTAAAGATTCAACTTCATCAATTCTTATGAATAAGCTACCCTCCTTCAGATTCTTTAATAACTTATTCATGTTGAATTTCACTTATTCATCTCTAATCTGAAGAATGAAGTTGTCTTCATGGACATCTACCAAAGCTTTTTCGGTGATCAAAAATGGTAAACCAAGGATTAATGGATAGTTTTGATCCTCTTTAAAGTCTAGCATAACAAAATCCACAGGAATGATAAACTTGTCTACTTTTATAGGTACGTCCTCCACCATGCCAAACGGCTTCTTTATCAACTAATCTACCAACTGAATATGCATAAATGTTGGCTTCACATCTCTTAGCCCTAGTTTGCTAAAATTCGACAAAGGCATAAGGTTTATACTTGTGCTTAAGTCGCATAAACATATTGAAATCTTTAAATTACTAACTACATAGGGTATTGTAAAGCTCCCTGGATTTGTCAACGATAAAGGCAACATTATGGCTTGTAATTAAAGAGCAAGAGGTTTCTGTCATGGCTACCATTTAATTATCATCCTAAGTCCGCTTGGCAGATAATATGTCTTTAAGGAACTTCACTTACTTGGGCCTGCGTTTCAACACATTCACAAAAGACAAGTAAATTTGTCATTTCTTTAGCTTTTCCATGAACTTTGCAAATGGTACATTTGAGTCTTTCTTCTAAAGTCTTTGTGTGAATAGTATTTTCGGTGGATAAGGCAAAAGAGGAATGTATGAAGGGTCTTCATTCTTTTCTTCATCTTCTTTTGTCTTCTCTTGGTGTAACATAACACTCCCACAGAGCATATACCCGACATATCGAAGGATATTCGGGACCATACTCTACGAAAATGGCAAGTTAAGATATTTAAATCAATTTTTTCCTTTTTAATTCATCGCACAAAACATAAAACATTCCAATAATCATATTGTTCTATTTTTATTCACAAACATATACAGTCTCAAATGTCATTACATTTCCAAAATTCACATGTCCATTATACAACAGTTGAGAGATACCATCCTTGATATAACATAACTGAGAATTTTCAGGTACAACTGATCCTGACATTGACCCATATCCAAATGCAGAAGTTACTTCAACTAGACTAACTAGATTTCTCTTAAACCTGAAAAACAATGTTGTAATTTTGATGAGTTTTCGAACTCAGTGAGTGAACCATCATTAATGTGCTTGCTCAAAACAAACATAAATATCACAAGTATATAACACAACTTAATTAGTATTTCATTTCACTTAAAATCAAATCTCGTATATCACATCATTCAGAATTTAGTACCTGATTGCAAAATACATCATATTCCAACAAGTCCGTTATCTGTTATAAACATAAGCATTTCCAACAAGTCCGTTATAAACACAAGCATTTCCAATAAGTCTGTTATGAACACAGGCATTTCATATAATCATTTCAGGATAATCTAATTATTCATTTCATCCTATTCATATTATGCACATATACACAAACATAGCATATCATTGTATCCATGCAATTCAGTCATTCTTTGCCAATATTCATATGTTACATGTAAAGATATGAATGTAATGCACGTGAGACTCCACTTTCATTTTTATTTTGTTATGACCGAGTGCCTATTAATTGACCTATATCCCTTGTGGATATAGGGCTTATTTCAAGTACTGACCCATATCCCTTATGGATACCTGGTTTATTTTAGGCACTAGCCTATATCCTTTGTGGATACCGGGCTTATCTCAGGTATTGACTCATATCCCTTATGGATATCGGACTTATTTTAGGCTGGTCATTTCGATCACAACTCCTTTATCTGACCATGCACATCAATGTCGTGAAATGCATCATCTCACATAATATGCTATCAATCACTTCATTCGATGTGCACAGTTATTTATCACAATCATCGGATCAAAGTCTGGCATTCAGCATTCAGTTGAGCATCACATATTCCATTCACATTCACATTTATCATCGGACCTTGGTCCGGCATTCAACAATAATGTTAAGTATCACTTATTCAGTCAATTGCACATACAATGAGCACTTCCAATACAGTCCTAAATAATGATCTCCTTAGACAATTAATGTCCGAAATTATCACAATCAAACTAGTAGCTGTTCATTATGTAAAAATTTAAACGAGAGAAATTCAAGCATATTGAGATGCATCTAAGTCAACTTACTACACATATAACTCAAATAGAAAAACACATATAATTGAGTTGACACATCTAGGTTAACTCACTACACATATAACTTAAACAGAAACACATATATAATTGAGTTTACACATCTAGGTTACTCACAGTGTACTCTGGGTGAGCTATTACCTTGATGATCCGACAATGTCTGGATGTTTTCGATCAACTGGTTCTTTTATATCAAACAATACACACATAATCCATATATTACTAAGTTGATCAATCATATAATTGTTCAAACATGCACATGTATATGTATCATGTTCAATGCATTCTCAATTGACTATTCCAGGTATATTTTCCTAATTCACATCTCGTAATCTTAATTCATATATGCTTAATTTAAACTTAGGTTTACACCTCAATTATATAAGATTATTCTAAGTTCATCACTCAATCATTCACTAAAGTTATTCTAGAATTATAAGATCACTTTCACTCATTTCATATTATTATTCTCACAATTTCATCGGATCTATATTCGTTAGGTAGACCTTATGTTTGTAAAGACCTATACCTATATATACTGTCTTTTGAAGCAATTTCCATCCGAATGGCTAGTGAATGTCCGTTAGACAGACTTCATGTCTGCTGGACGGACATTCTTGGGTTTTCCAGCTTTCCGGCTCCGCTTATGTCTGTTTGGAGGGACATCATGTCCGCTGGGTGGACCTTCACTGGGCACTTACAGAAATTTGAAAATTTGACCTTTTAGACAGCAAAATCTCTCCTTAGAGTCTTCACAGAAGTTTTAGAGCTCAGATTCCTCTTCAAAAGCGTACTTAAAGGACCTTAATCTGACATCCAAAGAGAGTTATGCCTCTTGCCCCAAAATCTATCCATTTACTTAATCCTATTAATCTCAATCTATTTCCTTAATTATACCCTCAATTATCACCCTGAGGAATCGCACATTTAATCACTTATTCAAGCATCACACTAGGTTCATTTCAAAATTAATTTAAGCCTAAACGCATCATATGAAAATATATTATCAATTGTTGTCTCAAATATCACATAAAAGAAACATATTTCATGTAAAAGTCATTCCCATTTTCCAACTTTTCCAACTCTATTTTCAAGTCAGTTTTGTGTGACCAGTTTGACCTAGAAAACAAGGTATTTAGGCAACCCCTTCTCTAAACAAATGTTTCTATATGTATTAAATCTCTATGGACACTAAATTAATGTAGTTTTCTTTAGCATTCTGTAAGTTATATCCAAAATACTATAGACTACTCTCATACCATGATAGCACACAGTACTCAGGTTCAAGCCTCATTTAGAGACCTTTAGAGACAGAATTCGAATTCAATTCCTCATGAAAGTTGTATCCACATGTCTCTAGTTTAATATAAATTAAAAATCATCCCATTTGGATACCCATATATCAAGATATGGTTGAAATACAGACGTATGTTCAGTTAAAATACTCCTTCTAACCTATTCTGACATACTTCATCATCAACCTTACATACAATTCATCTCTAATCAATCATCATGTTTGTTATGCTAACATATAACATAATAGGGAAATCAATCACTTACTTGTTCAACTAAAGTCTCCACAATTTCCAAGCTAAGAAAACCTCTCAAGTATTCAAATATACTCCAAGAGTAAGATGGAATACAAAGGATTTCCAATCACAAGACTACTAAAGTTGACAAAACTCAAGGTTTTGGGAGGTGGTGTGAGGAAGTCGGCGATGAGGGATTGACGGAGGAAACATAAGACCAAAAACATAAAGAAAGATGATCTTTTTAGTGAAAAATTCGTGGGGTACAAATATGTGGTGGAGAGGTGGGACACTTGTCAAATGGAGAGCTATGTCATGTGGCTTCTTCTCATGCTTCCAATTGTCACCTAATGCTTGGTCCACTTGTCATTTGGTTACCTAGGCCACTTGTCACTCATGTTCTCATTCCATTTTTCATCCAATTAGCTAAGCTACATGTCACTCATTCCTCATGCCACATGTCACCATTTCATAGGCCTAACCTACCTAAAAGTCCATGTATCATTTTTGTCTTGCTCTTTAACATTTTTCCTAAATTTAGGTGTTCACACCACTTTATCAATTACTCGATCATATTAATAAATTCCCAATTCACTAATTATAATCATCAAACAAGATTGATGAAATAACTGACACACAATTGCATCATAATTAGTTAAAATCTTTCATATCTCGGGATGTGTCAATTAAGTTCATATACTATCTTTACAATGTTTCTAATTCATGATTCATGTGTGTATACGAATATTATACATGTGAATGAAATGCACCTCGTAAATTCTTAAATGAAATAACTCATGTGACTTGATCTAATAGTTTAATCCCTTAATAATTTTAGAAGGTAGGACATTACAACTCTCCCTTCTTAAGAAATTCGTCCTCGAAATTCTTACTTAACTGTTCAAACATTTAGGGATAATGTTGTCTCATGTTTTCCTTAGTCTCTTAAATAGCTTCTTGTCTCGAATGATTTCTCCAATAAATTTTACTAGAGGAATTGCTCGATTCCTCAACTATTTAGTTTGATATCTAACTTTTTTTACTAATTCCTCCATATAACTCAAATTACTTACAATCTCAACTTCTTGAGCTGGTAATATATGCCTCAATATATTATCCATATAATGAAAACGCACATTTTAAAGCCAAATATTGATATTCAATACTCATTTATACAAATTATCAATACAATTGCACATTAGTACAATTCATCACTACAACCAATACAAATTCTCATCAATACCAATTATTTATGTTGTCATGTTGTATTTATTATTTATAACTTTTAAGTTTCCTTTCTGTGTTAAGCCAATACATTTTCTGTGGGTATGGATAACAGCTGCTGTGGATATCTGAAGATATCAAACTATGGATAGCCAAAGGTATCGAATTGTGGGTACCCGAAGGTATCAAAATCATACTTGCATAATCATACTATACACATATAAGTAATGAATATGTATACAAATCAGTTATGTACATGTAAATTTTCCTTAGAATGTATTATGCTTCATATTTGGCCTGTACTTTCTAAGCATACTGACATGAAATACATTACGGATCTAAGTTCTTTCTAGTGATAAACTAATCTGTAAGCCAATAGATCCTCTTTCTCAGTAATCTCATAAGGGCTAATATACCTAAGGTTCAACTTACTCTATTATCGAACCTCAACACTCCTCTCTATAGGGTGTCACTTTCAAAAATATTTTGTCTCCTACCAATTTCTGTTATAGAGCAGTCAATTACAAGAAAATTAACCTGTAAATTGCAAATCTAAAGTAAATGTTGTTAACATGCAATTTCTATACAACTACATTCCATTTCTCATACCTTGATATTGTAACACAAGCTACCTCAATTACATCTACTAATCATTAAATATTTCATAATATCAAGTAAAACAAGTATCTCAATTCTGGTCTCTCATTCTTTGTAGCAAGTAGATATAGTTGATCATCACATGTAAAGGTATCATTGTACAATAACAACTTAACATTCTATCTTTGCAGGACAATACCATCCAATTCATGCACTTAAAGACCTCAGCATTAAGCAGGACATATCCATTCATAAAAAACAATCAATATCTAACAATAGCACCAAACAAGATAATATATCAAAGTTTATAACTCATAATTCTAATTTGATAAAATCAGAGATCATATCTGTTTCGTTTCTAATAATACATTCGCACGACATATGATGCAAATATTTTCTAGCATTTCTTAGTCTTAGATTTCAAATTAACCAACAACTTAACCCACAAAAATCAACAACTATTAATATGTCTAATCCTCTATACAAGGTTTCCAAGTCCTTCAAGCAATAGCAATAACATCATCTCAAATTCAGGGACTCAGTAATGTAATTCGGATACTTTACTACAAAAAAATACATATATACATTCTCCATATTATATTCAGCCCCTCGTCCCTGAGTATTATAATTATCTGACTCCAATATTCACCTTTGATCTGTTAAATATTCACCAATTCTACATGATATAATTCAGTGAAAGTCTCCATAAAAGAAGATTTCTCTCCAAAGTTACTTGTATTATTCATGAAAATTTTCTCAATCAACTATATTCATCATTGCTTTTCAACCATTCACAATATTTCAACAAAATCAATTTCTCTCATATCTTACATAATCAAAATATTCTATATAATAAAGCTCAGTGATGCAGTAAGCATGCACATTTACTCTTATGCCTTGGTATGTAACATTAAGACCATTACATTTTATTTGGAGATTTATTTTCAAAAGGTCACCAATTAATATCTCAAGCTAAGGATACCTTGATCTCAATTGATTCTGGATAACATTTGGGTGTCCTATGTCTATAAAAAAATTACCTATCCTTAGTGGTTACCATTTCAATATATCCACATAAATCCATGCTTCCACTGCGCTACTCTGAGTCATCTCAGAATTTTTCCTATGGGGACTAGGGCTTAAGAGCATTCAATATGTCATAGATCACTTATTGTACAATATCCAAACATGTAATACATATGTGCTCAATAACATCATTCGTTAAGGTAACCACATTATTGGATGTTCACTCACAATAACTAGTCAACTTAACCTTGAGGACTTCTACATATATTGCTATCATTTATTTCATCTCCCAGTTATCATTTAGTTCATCTTACATAAGTCTGTTCTAAATCAATTTAGAGATATACAATCATATTGTTCCATTTTTATTCACAAAAATATACAATCTCAAATGTCATTACATTTCCAAAAGTCACTTATCCATTATACAATAGTTGAGAGATACAATCCTTGATACAACATAACTAAGACATTTGCAGGTACAACTGATCTCGATATTGACCCATATTCAAATGTAGAAGTTACTTTAACTAGACTAGCTAGATTTCTCCTGAACCTGAAAAACAATGTTACAATTTTGATGAGTTTGCGAACTCAGTGAGTGAACCATCATCGATGTGCTCACTCAAAAAAGACATAAATATCGCAATTTTATAACACAGTTCAATTAGTATTTCATATCACTTAAAATCAAATCTCATATATCACATCATTTAGAATTTAGTACCTGATCGCAAAATACATCATATTCTAACAAGTTCATTATGAACAGAAGCATTTCCAACAAGTTCATTATGAACACAAGCATTTCCAATAAGTCTGTTATGAACACAAGCATTTCATATAATCATTTCAGGATAATCTAATCATTCATTTCATCTCATTCATATCATCCACATATACACAAAAATAGCATACCATTGTATCCACACAATTCAGTCATTCTTTGCAAATATTCACATGGTATATGTAAATATATGGATGTAATGCACATGAGACACCACTTTCATTTTTTTTGTGACTGAGTGCCTATTAATTGAACCATATCCCTTATGGATACTAGGCTTAAAATCCCTTGTGGATACTGGGTTTATTTCAAGCACTGGCCTATATACCTTGTGGATACCGGGCTTATCTCAGGTACTGACCCATATCTCTTGTGGATACTAGGCTTATCTTAAGTACTAACCTATATCCCTTATGGATACTAGGCTTATTTCAGGCTAGTCACTCTGGTCACAACTCTTTATCTGATCTTGCACATCAATGTCATGAAATGCATCATCTCACATAATGTGCTATCAATCACTTCATTCGGTATGCACAGTCATTTATCATAATCATCGGATCAGAGTTCAGCATTCAACATTTAGTTGAGCATCACTTATTCCTTTCACATTCACATTCACGTTTATCATTGAACCTTGGTCCGGCATTCAACAATGATGTTAATTATCACTTATTCAGTCAATTTCACATACAAAGAGCACTTCCAATACAGTCCTAAATAATGATCTTCTCGGACAATTAATATCCAGAATTATCACAATCAAACTAGTAATAGTTCATTATGTAAAAATTTAAACGAGAGCAATTCAAGCATAGTAAGATGCATCTAAGTCAACTTAGTACACATATAACTCAAACAGAAAAACACATATAATTGAGTTGACACATCTAGGTTAACTCATTACATATATAACTTAAACAGAAAAACACATATAATTGAGTTTACACATCTAGGTTACTCACAGTATAATCCAGGTGAGGTATTAACTTGATGATCTGGCAATGTCTGGATGTTTTTCGATCAACTAGTGCTTATATATCATACAATAAACACATAATCTACGTATTACTAAGTTGATCAATCATGTAATTGTTTAACCATTCACATGTATATGTATCATGTTTAATGCATGCTCAATTGATTATTCTGGGTATATTTCCCTAATTCACATCTCGTAACCTTAATTCATATATGCTTAATTTAAACTTAGGTTTACACCTTAATTAAACAAGATTATTCTAAGTTCATCACTCAATCATTCACTAAAGTTATTCTAGCATTATATGATCACTTTCACTCATTTCATATTGTTATTCTCACAATTTCATCGGATCTATATCCATTTGGCGGACCTTATGTTCATAGGGTGGACCTATCTATATAAACTGTCTTTCATATCAATTTCAGTCCAAATGGGCAGTGAATGTCCGTTAGACGAACTTCATGTCCGCTGGATGGACATTCATGGGTTTTCCAGCTTTCCAGCTCCACTTATGTTTGTTTGGAGGGCCATCATGTCCATTGGGCGGACATTTACTAGGCACTTATAGAAATTTGAAAATTTGACCTTTTAGACAGCAAAATCTCTCCTTAAAGTCTTCACCGAAGTTGTACAGCTTGGAGTCCTCTTCAAAAGCATACTTAAATGACCTTAATATGACATCTAAAGAGAAAGTTATGCATGTTTCCCCAAAATCTATCCATTTACTTAATCCTATTAATCTCAATCTATTTCCTTAGTTATACCCTCAATTATCACCCTAAGCAATCACACATTTAATCACTTTTTCAACCATCATACTAGGTTCATGTCAAAATTCATTTAAGCCTAAATGCATCATAGGAAAATATCTTATCAATTGTTGTATCAAATATCACATAAAAGAAACATATTTCATGTAAAAGTCATTCCCATTTTCTAGCCTTTCCAACTCAATTTTCAAGTCAGTTTTGTATGACCATTTTGACTTAGATTTAGGCAAACCCTTCTTCTAAACAAATGTTTCTCTATGTATTAAGTTTCTAATGACACTGAATTAATGTAGTTGGGTTTAGTATTCTCTAAGTTACATCAAAAATACTACAGACTACTCTCATACCACGATAGCACACTGTACTCAAGTTCAAGCCTAATTTAGAGACCCTTAAAGATAGAATTCGAATTCAATTCCTCTTAAAAGTTGTATCCATATGTCTCTAGTTTAATATAAATTAAAAATCATCCCATTTGGATACCTAAAGATCAAGATATGGTGAAATACAGACGTATGTTTAGTGAAAATACGCCATCTAACCTATTCCAACATACTTCATCATCAACCTTACATACAATTCATCTCCAATCAATCATCATGTATGTTATGCTAACATATAACATAATAGGGCAATCAATCACTTACTTGTTCAACCAAAGTCTCCTCAATTTCCAAGCTAATCAAACCTCTCAAGTATTCAAATATACTCCAAGAGTAAGATGGAATACAAAGGATTTCTAGTTACAAGATGTAGACTACTAAAGTTAACAAAACTCAGGGTTTTGGGAGGTGGTGTGAGGAAGTCAGCGGTGAGGGATTGACGGAGGAAACATAAGACCAAAAACATGAAGAAAGATGATCTTTTTAGTGAAAAATTCATGGGGTAAAAATATGTGGTGGAGAGGTGGGACACTTGTCAAATAGAGAGTTATGCCATGTAGCTTCTTCTCATGCTTCCAATTGTCACCTAATGCTTGGTCCACTTGTCATTTGGTTTCCTAGGCCACTTCTCACTCATGTTCTCATGCCATTTGTCATCCAATTAGCTAAGCCACATGTCACTCATTCCTCATGCCACATGTCACTCATTCCTCATGCCACATGTCACCATTTCATAGGCCTAACCTACCCAAATGTTCATATATCATTTTTGTCTTGCTCCTTAACATTTTTCCTAAATTTAGTTGCTCACACCACTTCATTACTCAATCATATTAATAAATTCCCAATTTAATAATTATAATCATCAAACAAGATTGATGACATAACCAACACACAATTGCATCATAATCACTTAAAATCTTTCATATCACAAGATGTGTTAATTAAGTACATGTACTATCTTTACAATGTTTCTAATTCCTGATTCATGTGTATATACGAATATTATGCATGTAAATGAAATGCACCTCGTAAATTCTTAAATGAAATAACTCACGTGACTCAATCTAACAGTTTAATCTCTTAATAATTTTAGGAGTCAGGATATTACACTTGGTCTTCTACAAGGTAGGGTTCAGCTTGTTTTTCTACTGGTTGTTTTTAGCACTTTCTCACTCCTCAGTGTGATAACTTTAAATTGCTCTCTTGAATTTACTTTCATGTTGCTCATAAATCTTTTCACACTTCTATTATAGAATCCATTAGTGAGTTGGCCTATTTGAATCTCTAGGTTATGAATATAATAGGCATGATCTTGTCCAATTTTAAATCTCATGAACTATACCCATCTTGACAAAATCCTAGTCGGCCTTAAACTCCTATTTGAGTTCATGCATTACTAGACCAAAAGAAATTTGGATGGTTCTGCCATCCTATATTGTAGGTCCTCAAATACGGACGGTTACTGGCTTGACCAAGTTGTTCCTAATTAAAGTTTGTAAGGGTCATTTACTGCCCAAGATGTATTTCCTCCATTATCGTTCTTTCTATCTCTTCTTGGCATTTAACTTTTTGGATTCCTCATAATTGCCTTGTGATATCCAAATTGATATGTCTTAAACTTTGGGCCCAAACTTCCTTTTTTTTTTCAATTTCTTATGATTGGTTAGCACAATCATAAGAAAGGGCAATAATTCTTTAAAACAAAGGAATTCAAAAAGTCATAAACTAAATTCTCCAGCAACAGCGTCAAAACTTGTTGAGCAAGTTTTACTTTTAAAAAACCCTCAATGTTCCACAATTACATGGATCGTAAAGCATAGTAATTGAGGTGTCGATCCCATGAAGAATTAGCTAAAACTAATTGAATCCTAACTTTATCTAAGGTTGCAAAAATGTGAACTAAAAGGAAAATAAAAATAAACCAAAAATTAAGCAATTGTGTACGGATTGATTGAAATTAAAATTTTGAAATAAACACAAGTAAATAAAAATGGAATACAACCACTTAACAATTGAAATATCGCAACAAGATAAGATTAAACAATTAGAAGAAGATGGGATTTATCTATCATCATTTTGTTACCCTAATCACTTTTGATGTAATTGGTATCGGTTCTAAATATCCAAAAGGTTGATTTCTCTCAAGAACTAATCATTAAACCCTAGTTAATAACCTTTAATTGAATCTGAAATTCCAATTTTGCAATTTCTCAATTAACAAAAACAAGTTATGTCTCTAATTAGTTCTAAAGCAATCTAATAGACAATTAGGTCCTCACATAAGATCTCTCTTTGTATAATTACATAATTGATGTTTATGTGATCTATTAGGTTGTTAGTTCTCATTACCCAATCTAATTATGTTACTAACTATTCAATTTCTTGATTTCTTATCGAAGTATGCAAAAACCATAACCATTACAACACCTAACAATTTCATTAAGATCAAAAGCAAATAGATCACAAAATGATTAAAGAATCAATCCATAAATGAATTTTTTGCATCCTTAACAATATATTCAACATCCTCATATCCAAATCATAGATGAAATAAAACATAAGAGGATTATTGAAATAACTTGCAATGGACTGCTAAAGTGGGTAGATAGTAGCAACTCTATAGCTCCTTCTTCTCTCCTCTTATTCTTCTCTCTTCTTTATCTTCTCTCCCAAAAGATGAAGGCTCCCTTGATTATGGTTAATGATCTTATATAGTGCTAGGGCTATTTAGGGTAAAACCTAGGTTTTACAAAGACCTTTAAAATTGACAATAGAAGGAGATTCTCTCGTCTGTCGCGCACCTATTACTATCGTAACCCTGGGGGAGACCTTCTGTCATAACTATGACAGATATGTCACGATCGTGACCTTGTTACTTTTGTCCAAGCTTTCTCTAACTTCCTTCAATCTTCTTCATCTGAGTTCATACACTAACAAACACATCAAAACACCTCAAGAGTACAAAATTAAATATCAATATCATGCTTTAAACCACAAAACACTCAAAAACATAAACACACAATCGCATTAACATAATTCTAAACTTAGACATACATAAATCATCTAATCAATAACTAAAAACACACTAAAACACTTACCAAAACATAATGTAAACTAAAACTATTAAGTATGCTAGTAGCAAACCTTGAGTCTATTAACAACTAATTCTAGGTTCTCTAACTGAATTTCTTAGGTTAAAACTTATAGGATTGTGTTACTGTATTATGAATCTCTCTATTAGGTTTGACGCTAATCCAGAAGATTTATGTCATCCTATCTCTAGTATTGCAATCAACTCTTCACAATTATCATAGATCTATTTCAACCTAGATTTTCTCAATCGCTAAGTATGAAATCAAATTAAAGTTTGAAAATTATATTAAAAGGAAATAAATAAAACGGATAATTGGATCTCAATAATGAACAAACACAATTTGCATTCACAAAAGAATCAAAGCATGTCAAAGTATTCAACTAAGGTTCATCTAACCTAGATACTTATATACAATTTATCTATACATCAACAAACACAAAATTATGTCCACATAAACAAAAAACATAATAGAAAAATTAGAATCATAATTTTAAATCTCCCTGATTGTTCTCTATCGTGTATTGAGACAATGTAGATGTTCAATTTTGTTATGATGGATTTATTGATAAAAATCCCTCGTCTTTCGCTCCTTAAGCTCCAAATCACCTCTAAACTTCTCAGAACAATTCCAACAGCTTCATCCTCTAATTTGCCTTTAAAACATCACTTTTATATGAAAATCTAGGTTTTCGGGTTATGCACGGTTTTGTGCATAACTGTGCACAGGAATGTGCATAATGGGAAATCATCGGATATTTTAGAAGCACACGAGCCTGCAAAAATGCACGGTTATGTACTCTTTCCAAATTGATAATTTTTTGTTTTATGCCACTTTTTCATCCGAATTCCTCTCCTTTAAGTCCATGAAGACAATTACACCTGTAAACATATTTTAAGCATATTAAGCACCAAATGTATAACAAAAGTATAAAATATCAATCAAGAATACATTAAATAAGGGGTAAAATATATAGTAAATTAATCACCTATCATATGTATTTTCTTTTTTTCTTTTTTTTCTTCTTTTTTCAACAAAAATTGAAAGAAGCTATAATAACATTGGAATTCATTGATATAACTTAAAATGACATTCCAACAATTATAACTGACCCACATATATGCATACCCCCATACTTATACTTTTATGCATCCACAATCATCAACAATTAACAAATGTTCCACTAGCTTTAAGGCTTGGATAGGACATTTGGTTAGGTTTAAGGCATGTAATATGGTTAGAACAAAAAGAAAAGGCAAATAAAGCTCAAGGAGACTTATCAAAAGGAAAAATCATATCAATAAGTAGGTTATTTGGCTAATGTAGCTTATAAAAAAATGCCTATATCATTTCCATGTTAATGCATGTGATAAAAATATGGTCTTACATAGAAAATCAAATCGAAGTTAGGATATACATGTCATGAATGTCACAAATAAACAAAAGACAATTAAACTAATATGGATATGTTTGTTTATAAAGGATCAAAATCTCACCGGCTTGTATCCACCACTAGTCACTACTCTTTTAAAGATAATGGATATTGACTAATCATAAGAGTAAGTACATGCTCAAGTTGCCATGAATTTCTCTAATCAATTCACTCTCTAATTATGACAATATAGTCTTAAAAGAAACAGAAAAAGAGAAAATATTTGTTTTTTTGTATCATTATTAAAACACCTAAGAAACAAACAAGCTTAAAAATGTGCATAAAAACTAAAATCTCCATCCCCAAATTTAAAACTTACATTATCCCCAATGTAACATCAAATGTAAGAAATGGAGCATTTAACATAAACAACAAATGTGAGAATGTAAATGAAAAGGAATAAACTTTCCTTGGGTTGTCTCCTGAGCAGCACCTTTGTTTCATGTCGTTGGATCGACTCAAGTATCACTCAATCTTCATAATGAGAGTTTTCTAACCCCATCACTTCCACTTGAACTGCTTGTTTCGTAGGCTTTTAATTTCAATTACATCGTGGGAAAACACTTTAGTAACCAAAAAAGATCCAATCCAATGGGAACATAATTTAAATGGGAAAAGCTTAAGTCATGAATAATAGAGAAGAACTTTTTGTCCAACAATAAAATTCTTTCTAGCAAATCATAAAATAGAATTGTCTTCTTGTATGTCGTAGACACCTTGTCAGTGACATGGTTGGTCGTAGACACCTTGTGAGTGACATGGTACCTCTTCAAAAGATTTCTTACCAATCGATTGCAAAACTGAGAACCCCTGTCGCTAATCAATGCTCTCAGTGTTCCAAACCTAGCAAAAATGTTAGACTTGGCAAATTCTGCTACATCTTTAAAATAATTAGTCCTGATGACATTCTCTTCCACCCATTTAGAAACATAAGCTACGACCAATAAAATGTAAACAAAACCAAAAGAAGAAGAAGAAAATGTTCCTATAAAGTCAATGCCCCAGACATAAAAAAATTTCAAATGAAAAGATTAAAGATAAAGGCATTTGATCTCCATGAGATAAATTACCTTATTTCTAACAATATTTTTTACTAATAAAAACCACTTCAATTATTTTACTAACAATTCTATTGGCTCCAAAATGACCATCATAAGCATAAGAATGACAAAATTTTAAAATAGATTCGTATTCATGCTCGGGCACACATCTCCTAATTATTTGGTCTGAACAACACTTCCATAATTGAGGATCATCCTAAATATAATATTTGGAATCACTCTTTATTATATTCCATCTAGCTTTACTCAAATCATTAGGTATCTCATGATTCACTTGATAGTTTATTATCAGCATACCATAGAACCTTACCTTGAAGTGTTAGTAATTGCTCATCCAGATATAGCTCTTGTACGATATTGAATCCTTTTATTTTACAAGTCAACTTCAGTGGTCCACAACTGAATTCTCTACTCTTTTCTTATAATAAGCCTTGTCTTAGCTTCCTTTTTCGATAAAAGAAACCTTAATTTTACATGATCAAACTATATAATGATTTTAGAACCAAACAAATAAGGTCTAAATTTATCTAAAGCAAACATAGTAGCTAAAAGCTCCTTCTTTATTGTGGAGTAATTGCATTGTGCTATATTAGGAGTTCTTAAAGTGTAGTAAATGGCATGAGTCATCTTATCGCATTTTTTATCAAGGACGACACCCAAACAACAAAATTGTTAGCATCACACATAATCTCAAAGGGTTAACTCCAATTAGGTGGTTGAATGATTTGTACCGAAGTCAAAAGTTCCTTTAACTTGTCAAAAGCTTCCTTGTATCCCTCATCAACTTCAAATGGCACGTTTTTTTTATAACTAGCGATAAGGATTTATTGAAATATTTGATAAACCTGAGATAAAAAAACTAGATGGCTACGAAAAGAATGAACCTCCCTCACATTTGTGGGATAGGGTAAGTGATAACGCGTGTCGAATGCATTGCAAAATTTACTTGACTCTGTACACTAAAATTCGTAGTTATGGTGGGTCAGGATCGAATCCACAGGGAATGTTCGGTTAATTTCCGTAACGAAATTAATTAATGCAAGGAAAATATAAGGGGGTTAAGCAATTTAGGAATTAAAGTAAAAGTAAACTATCAAAACAAATTAAAACAAGCAATCAAAAATGAGAAAAGTGTCGAATATAAGTAAGGTCTGGTTCTAGGGTTAATATCGGCCTAAACACGATCAAATGGTGGGTCAAGATCGAATCCACAGGGAATGTTTTGTTAATTTTCGTATCGAAATTAATTGATGCAAGGAAAATATAAAGGGGGTTTTGGATTTTTAAGCAATTTAGAAATTAAAGTAAAAGTAAACTATCAAAACAAATTAAAACAAGCAAACAAAAATGAGAAAAGTGTCGAATATAAGTAAGGTCTGGTTCTAGGGTTAATCTCAACCTAAACACGATCAAACATATTCCATCATCCTAATGTCTTTACAACTCTCTTCGGACTATTGATCTAAGACTAATAAAATGCTCTACTAATCCTGATTTTTCTTTAGGTTGTGTTTAATAAAAATACAATCGTTCATTAAACCTAACTACCGAATAAACTAGGATATGATCTTTAGATTCAATTTGGCAGCCGCGTTATGAATTGGAAAACGATCAATATAGGTAGTAACCTCATACGTTTGGGTTATCTAACCTAAGTTATGTTGTTCCTAACGATTAACGATCATTAGATGCTACTTACAAACATCAAAAGTAACAATTATGGGTTACATTCAATGTTTTAACAATAGGTTTGAAATATAACAATCAAAATAACGTATTAAGATCATTCATCCCAAAACCTAATCAAATCAATACCAACAACATAACAATCTGAAAAGAATTAAAACCTTAAAATGATAAAAATAGTTTAACCGTGACTTGGCGTCGATATTCTTGTTGAACTGGCATCGGGAAGCTAGCCTTCTATCTCCATTTTTATATTCCAAGAATCAGGCTTTGTAGCATCCACTAGTGTTGAAAACTAAAGAGAGAATGGAGTAATATAGTTGTTGTCCCAGCTGCAACTGTCTCGGTTATTCTTCATGAAATTCCAAGAGAAAATGTTGAAGAAGCTGTTGTCCATGCTCTACTCTTTTTCTCCAGCCAACTTTCACATATGCATATTGGATAGCTGAAGAATACTAAATGAAGAAGCTCTTAGTGTAGCCCTCTCCCCCACTCACGTTTTGCTTCAGCTCAGCTTCGGTTCTCACCTTAACCACCCCCAAACTCCTCGATCTAATCTCCAAAATGCAACAACCAACACACACTTCACACCTCAGCCTTCACTCACCTTTTTCTACAATTCCTCTTTTATTAAAATTGAAGACAAGATGATAAAGTTCTGCCAACCATCGCCCTCTTCTTTATTTTATGAGCAGCCTTACCCTTCCACTCACTTGCGGTTCCGCCTCCCATTCCCTAGCATACAGCTGACACACCCCTTCCTTTCTTTATTCCAAAGCTCTCTTTAACAAGTGAGGCAGTTAAGTTTTAAGAGGGATATAGGATAGATGTCTTTCAAAATAGAAGAGGGCAAAATGTCCTTTGGTTATTATTCATGTTGTGAGTGTACCCTCCATATGCAGTTGTCCACCATCCATCATATACCTTTGTTTTATACTTAAAAAGCTATTTTAAATAGATAGGTGGTGTGGGTATGAGTATGTGTGTGGTGTCTCACTCACGAGAGACTCCATGCAATCCTATGCACTAACGTTTTTACAGCCATCCCACACTTTTGTTTCAGTCCTCACATGTTTTCATAATGTCTAGGTTTTAAGGAAAATGTAGCTTAAAACCGAGGAGTGGAGTTGTTGTCCACTCTCATGGTTTTCCATTCTTTTCCCAACATCATGTGTATTTTCTCTAGCCAGCTATCACATATATCCTTTCGCATATATTCCAAAAGTTAGTTTTTAAGGAAATGGACAGCAAATGGAAATCTTACATGGTTCACATGAATGAGTTGCTTTGTAACAATATTTACTCACGTTGCATGGCTATGAAATTTTCTAGATGGTAGTGAGCCATGTTGATAACATTTTCTTCATGTTCTTTTCTTTTTTTTTGTCTTCTTCTAACTTTTAATTTTCTTCTTCTTCATACTCCATGAATCAATAGAGTAGGAAGTAGAGAAGATGGCTTCAATGGACATACTTTTGGGATACTTTAGTTCCTTCGCTTACAAAATGTACCTAAGATCAAATATAAGCTAAAGTATCTTAAGCATTTTTAAGGAATTAATCACTAAGTGTAGTATATCAAACGAATCAACATTTAAACACATATCAACTTCCTCCACACTCAGCTTTTGACTATCCTACAGAAAATTGTCAAAATCAAAATCAAAAACCAAAACTTTTATTCATTTTCCATATTTCCTAATAATAGATAACCATAAGTAAAGATGAATGACTTTCAAAACCTATAGCAAAAACTCAATGTTCAAAGCTTATACTCATGATCAATCAATATTCACCACCCTTAGAAATTGAGTAATCTAGAGGTAGACTTAGGCAAAAAGTGTTTGAACAAGATACTTCCATGGGTACACTCAAGCACCATTCATAATCACAACAGTCCATAACTTTGCATATCATTTCATTTCTCTACCATTAAAAGTCACATGCATAGTCATGAATCAAAAGACTTTTCAGGGTTGTAATGTGGGTAAGGATAAGGTGGGAAGTATTTTGGATAATGTAGCATAAAAGCCATTAAGCTAGTGAAGCAAAAGTAACACTTAATGAGATATCAATCACGCAAGTTAACACTCATTCAAAATTGGGTACCATCAGCCATAAAGAATGCAACAACTATGTTTCACGACTCAATTTAGCTCTCACACCATAAGCCACATT
This sequence comes from Erythroxylum longipes, assembly GCA_027563885.1. Classification (NCBI taxonomy): domain Eukaryota; kingdom Viridiplantae; phylum Streptophyta; class Magnoliopsida; order Malpighiales; family Erythroxylaceae; genus Erythroxylum; species Erythroxylum longipes. Next base: position 27,332,396 of record JAOQMS010000180.1, on the reverse strand, counting down.
AACATAACATAAAATGTGCTCCATCCAAAACAACATCCGCCTCATATGCTATATATTCGAACACAAAATCAATACAACTTAAGGAGGATAAACTATTAATTAACAACTTTTCACATCAATTATATTTCCTCCTTGATACTTTTTATTCAAACTCACTTTTTTTCTTATTTCTTCTCTTTTTTTACCTTTTTTAAAAGTAGAAGTGATAGAAGCTACATCAACATATTATTCATAACATGGAATTTTAACAAACATAATCAACCTACATGTATGCAACCTCCACACTTACGCTTTTGTACAATCACATTCATCAAGAATTAACAAATGCTCCACTAGCTTTAAAACTTGGATATGACATTTGGTTAGGTACATGTAATGTGGTTTGTACAAAAGAAAAGGATAATAAAGCTTAAAGGGGGTTAGTAGAGGAACATTCACATAGTTGGGCAGGCTATTTGGCTATTGTAGCTCGTAATCAACAAAGAATGCCTAATCATTTTTATAAGAATGCATGTGATAAAAATGTGGTCTCGAATAGAAAATCAACGCAAATTAAGGATGTATATGTCATGAAGGTCACACATAATGAACAAAATAGTGAGACTGATATAGATGTGTTAATCTAATGTGGCTCAAAACCTCACTGGTTTTTGTCTACTGCTAGTCACTACTCTTTTTAAGAATAATGCACATTAAAAAACCTCAAGAGCAAAAGTACATGCCAAATTTTGCTATGGATTTTACTAATCAATTCACCCTCGAATTATGACTAAATAATCTTAAAGGCAATAAAAAATAAGAAAAATTTTATTTTGTTCATTTGATTTTGAAAACTACTTAAGAGGTCACATAAGCTACAATTAAGCTAAAAAAACATACATAAAACTAATATACCCCACCCCCACACTTAAAACTTAGTAAAATAAAATGCAAGAAATGGTGAAATTAATAAAAATAACAAATGTGAAAATGTAAAAGACAAAAATTAACTCCCCTTGGGTTACTCCCAAGCAACACCTTTGTTTAAGGTCGTTGGCTCGACCTATAGTTGCACGCATCAAGTGATACCAGTCACATCCTCCAACATCAACACATCCAAATCCTCCATTTGGAAGCCCTCATAATACAACTTCAAGCGATGACCATTCACTTTGAATGTCTTGTCAGTTTTGAGGCTCCGTATCTCTACTGCACTAAAAGAAAAGACATGAGTGATAACAAACAAACTAACCCAATGAGAACGCAACTTACCTGGAAAGAGTTTGAGTTTGGAATGATATAGTAGCATTTTTTGTCCCATTGATAAGCTTTTCCTTGAAATCATCTTATCACGAAAAGCTTTCGTCCTCTCCTTATATATCACTGCATTTTAATCTGACTCATTCCTCATCTCTTCCAACTCTTGAGGTTGCAACTTCCTATGCACTCCCACATCATCCAAGTGCATGTTGCATCTTTTGATAGCCTAATATGTCTTATATTGTAATTTCACCGGAAGATGACATGGCTTCCCCAACACTAGCCTATATGGCAACATCCCAATTAGTGTTTTGTAAGCTTTCTTGTAGGCATATAATGTGTCTTCTAGTCTTATGCTCCAATCCTTCCTATTGGGCTGTATGGTTTTCTACAAGATTAACCTAATTTCTCAATTTAAGACTTCAGCTTGCCTATTAGTTTAGGGATGGTAAGCAGTAGAAACTTTGTGCATGATGTGATAGTTTTTAAACATTAATTTTATCACCCTATTGGAGAAGTGGGTTCTGATAGTTGTGTATTATGATATGTTTTTTATAGGTAATTATCATATGTTTTCTTGCATAATGGTTGCTTATCGCTCTAGTTTAGGATTTAGTTTGCATGTTTTCATTAAGTTTGATTT
>JAOQMS010000180.1:27303436-27330414 GCA_027563885.1 Erythroxylum longipes | reverse complement strand
CGGTAATATCACTATCTTATTTATGTTTATTATTATCCTTATACCATATCATGTATAGATTGGCATGATGATTTGGACATATTGTTTTCGCTACAAATAATATTTCTAAAAAGTTTTGAAATCTACCGGTTCTCTAAATATGGCATGGTTTCTTTTCTCGATCCAACATAGAAGAAAAGAGGATTACATCTAAGACCAATTCCCACATTCGTGGGAATTAGGCAAATTCCCACTGACATGGGAAATCATGACAGAATGTTTCTGCCTGTAATTCCCACGCTCGTGGGAATCATGCAGATTCCCACGGACGTGGGAATTATAATCTGAGGCAATCTACGAGGCTTCATTAAACCTAGGATTTCTGGACTATAAAAAGATCATTAAGCCTCCATCTTCAAGAGAAACGACACCTACCTGTAGAAAGACCATCCTTGGATGAAGAACACATATTTGGAGCATCAAGGAAGGATTGAAAACATCATCATCAAGATTGGGCAAAATAGCACATCAACACCAAAATTCTAGATTTTGGCAAAGAAGAGAAGGAGTTTTCTTATTCACTTTCTATCATTTTAATCTCTTCCTTTCTTTGTAAAGATGGATTATTTGAATGTTGATAGTGTTATGGAGACCATGTTAGGCTAATTTCATATTAGGGATTGCTTTTTTATTATTTTGTCAAAACTCATGTTTTATTGAATTGAATGAAGTGTCTGTGATAATTGTTGTTCTTAATTGTCATCTTGCAACAAATCGAGAGAGTTAGTGAGATGAAAATCATGTAGGATTGTACAATGAGAGTTGGCGACCTATAGACTAGCAATTATTATGTCAATTGACTAATTGGAAGAGATATCTCAATTAGTCAATTGATCATCCATAGGATAGTGTAATAACTAGTTGGATCGGTAGAGTCATTAGGTAGGTTGAGAGATCATTCAATCAATTCCTATCAATTCAATTAGGGACAAATAGTTACACCTTGAAAGAGGGCAATTAGTACATTCAGAAATCTAGGGTGAGACACAATTCAATCAATAAAATATGAAGGAGACAGAATAAGGAAAGAGTAATCTCTAGCATTTAGATCCTTGAATTCAAACTTTCTGTAATTGCGGTATTGTCCATTATTTACATTAGTCTTTTAATTTTAATTTAATTTTCTAGATTAATTGCATTAAACAATTTTATTTTTTAAACAAAGTCTTTTCTAAATTAAGTGGTGTCTGGGCATCAATCCCTGTGGGATCGATATCTGCTCTTTCTAACTACAAGTCATAACTCGTTCACTTACGGTTTTTGAGTGTAAAACAAGTAGATAGTCTTTACAATCCATCAATAGGTTCCTCTGTCACTAACGATGGCTTTTGGTATCCCGAACCTAGAAAGAATGTTAGCCTTAACAAAATCTGTAACAACCTTAGCATCGTTAGTCCTAGTGGCTTTAGCTTCCACCCATTTAGAAACATAATCAATCGCAAGCTATTTATAAGTAAAGCCAAAAGACAGAGGGAAAGGTCCCATAAAACCAATTCCCCAAACGTCAAAAATTTCACAGAAAAGAAAAGGAGTTTGTGGCAATTAATTCTTACAGGATAGGTTACCTGATTGTTGGCATCTATCATAGGATTTGTAGAAGGTATATGCATCTTTGAACAATGTTGGCTAGTAGAAGCTACTCTTTAGAACTTTATGAGCTATCCTTTTCACTCCAAAATGTCCTCCATAAGCGTACAAATGGCAAAATGCTAAAATTGATGATGATTCATTTTTCGGTACACACCTCTTAATAACTTGATCAGTACAGTGCCTCCAAAGATATGGGTCATCCCATACGTAATACTTAACTTCACTTTGTAGCTTATCCCTTTAAGCCTTTGACAAACCAACAAGTAATTCCTTAGTAACTAAAAAATTCACAATGTCTGCATACCATGGTAGTGTCGCATCGGCAGAAACTAATTGCTCATTCAGAAAGGTTTCTCATAGAGTGATATCATCTTCTTCCTTTATCAAACTATTGAGATGGTCTACCACCATGTTTTCTGCCCCCTTCTTATCTCTGATCTCTAAGTTGAATTCTTGAAGGAGGAGAATCCATCTGATTGGCCTCAGTTTTACTTCTTTCCTTGTGAGAAAGTATCATAAAGCTGCATGGTCAGAATAAACAATCACTTACCACTAAGCAAATACGATCAAAATTTTTCCAAAGAAAAAACCACAGATAATAGTTCTTTTTCAGTAGTGGAATAATTCAATTGAGCTAGGTTTAGGGTCTTTGAAGCATAGTAGATGGCATGCAAAGCTTTTCCCTCTTTTTATCCTAGAACCACCCCCATTTTATAATCACTCGCATCACAAGTGATCTCGAAAGGGAGGTTCTAATCTGGCAGTTGAATCACCGGTGGGGATTTCAGAAGCTCCTTTAGTTGAATGCTTCCTTGTACTTTTTGTCGAACTCAAAGGAAACATATTCTTGAAGAAGCTTGCATAGTGTTACAGCTATCTTCGAAAAGTCCTTAATAAACCTTCGATAAAAACCTGCATGCTCAAGAACAGAACGCACTTCTACTATTGAGGGGTAAGTTAAAGAATAAATAAGATCAACTTTATACTTGTCTACTTTAATAACCTTAGCAGATATCACATGGCCTAAAACTATACCTTGATTCACCATAAAATGACATTTTTCTAGTTCAACACAAGGTTAGTTTCTATAAATCGTTCCAAGATAGTGGCAAGATTCTCAAGACATTCATCAAAAGAAGATCCATACACATTAAAATCATCCATGAATACCTCAATAATCTTCTCAACATATTCGAAAAAAATGCCTACCATACACCTTTGGAACGTAGCAGGTGTGTTACATAATCCGAATGGCATCCTTCGGTAGGCAAACATATATAGGCATGTAAATTTGGTCTTCTCCTGATCTTTGAGTGCGATCGGGATCTGAAGATAACCTGAAAAGCCATATAAAAAGCAATAATAGTCATAACTAGCCAATCTATAAAGCATCTGATCAACAAAAGGAAAGGGAAAGTGGTCTTTACAAGTAGCAAAACTTAACTTTCTATAATCAATACATATTCTCCATCTAGTTTGCACTCGGGTGGGAGCCAACCTTCCTGGTTCGTCACAACGGTGATTCCGGACTTTTTTGGAACCACCTGGACAGGACTTACCTACTTACTCTCAAAAATTGGGTAGATAACCCCAGTATCAAAAAGCTTTAGCACCTCCTTCTTCACAACTTCCATCATTGGAGGACGCAGCCTACACTAGGCTTGCCTTGTGGATTTTGCATCCTCCTCCAACAAAATGTGATGCATGCATATGGAAGGACTTATCCCTTGGATATCTACGATAGTCCACATGATGGCCTTCTTTTGCTCTCTCAGCATTCGAACTAGCCTCTCCTATTAAGTTGAAGACAGCTCCACCGAAATGATAATTGGGAGAGACCGCTTATCTCCCAAATAGTCATACTTCAGATGTGCAGGGATTGGCTTCAATTCCAATTTTGGTGCCTGCACATCAAAAGGTAACAACTTCTGGTGAGCTTCAGGTAGTTGTATAAAAGTCAAGTCATACCTTTTTGGAGAGCTTTCCAATAAGTCCAAGGCAACTAACATTTTCATAAGCTCTTCTCCCATCTCAACATCATTGTTGGTTTCTACTTCCACATCCTCAGTTATAACCATTTCCAAATGATCCTTGAGACTTAAGCTAAACATTTCCTACACCAAAGGATCAATCACATCAACAGAAAAAACACAATGATCATCAGGAGGATGTTTTATAGCATTAAAATATTGAAATGAATCACTTCCCCATCAAATTCCATTATGAGGGTGCCCTCACAACCATCTATCTTAGTTTGAGCCGTATTAAGAAATGGTCTCCCCAATAAGATAGGTATCAAATTATATAAGGTTTCATCATTCATATCTATAACATAGAAACCTGCAGGAAACACAAACTTATTCACTTACAAAAAAACATCCTCAACCACACCATCAGGATATGCATTAGTACGGTCAACCAGTTGTATGATTACACTAATTTCTTTCAATGGTCCCAAATTTAAAGAAGCATAAATTGAACGAGGCATCACATTAATAGAAGCACCCAAATCCAACATAGCTCTATTGATCATAGTATTACCAATTTTTTAAGAAATGGTAAACATAACTGGATCTTGACATTTTGGAGGCATCTTTTTTCTGAACATCGCCGACACATTCTCACCCGTCATTACTTTCTCATCGCCCCTCAGTTTCCTCTTATGTGTATATAGTTCTTTGAGGAATTTGGCATACCTTGGTCCTTGCTTGATTGCCTCGAGCAAAGGTGTATTGACTTCCACCTTTCGGAAAGTCTCCAATATCTCTTTGTCTTTTCCTCCTTGTTTAGTCTTGTCAATCTGCTCAAAAAAGGTGGAGGGTTAGTTTTAATAATATTGGGGCTTTCAAAATTTACCTTCGTACTTGATGACAGATTTTCTTCCTTTCCCAGTTCGTTCTCAATCTCTTCCTCGGTAACAATCTTTGATGGAGTTCTTTTAGGACCCTCAATGTCTTTCTGCTCTGGGATTTGGCACTGACATTCTTCAGGTTCACCTCGAGTTGTGATGGGATGGAAATTTTCCTTCACTTTCTAGTTCTAGGCGATTGAGACTTACTGCCATCTGACCCATTTGGTGTTCCATATTTTGTTGGCTTGCTTTTGCGTCCTGTCAAATTTTTTGTAAACCCTGTTGCAACTGCTGCTACATTTTTTATTGTAATTGCTCCATATCCTATTGAAATTGCAGATTGTTAGCAGCAAGATTCTTAACAAGTTCTTCTAAAGATGTACCTGAATTGGAAGAAGAAGCTCCCTATGCTCTATGTTTCCTTGGTTGAAATCCTTATGCTCCTTGTGGCCAATTTTGGAAGTAATTTTACTGTTGCTTCCCTCCATAACTCAAGTTGGGGTGATCCCTCCAATTTTGGTTATACATCTGCGAGTGCGGGTTGTATTGGTTTGGGAAGTTCCTTCTTGCAGCATTCACATGCTCCATACTCCCCTCTTATAATGTTGGGCAGTCATCAGTTGGATGACTTGTGTTTGAATATATCCTGCACACTTTAACTTGTGCTTGTCCAACTGCAATCTATCTCACAAAAGATGTTAGTTCATCTAAATGATGTTTAATGGATGAAGTGCTTACCTCATTTACTCATCGAACATCATTGCGAGTGCTAAATTATTGGGTGTTAGAAGCATCTGCTAAATTAATATCCTGGCTTCAATAGGAGTCTTCTCGCAAAATGCCCCACCACTCGCTACATAAACCAAACTCCTCTCCATCAGTAGCAATCCTTCATAAAAATATTGGATGAGAAGTTGCTCCGGTATGTTGTCGTGTGGACAACTGGCACGTAACTTATTGAACCGCTCCTGGTACTTGTAAAGAGATTCTCTATTGTGCTTCTTGATAACACATATCTCCGTCCCAATACTTGCTATCTTTGAGGCTGGAAAATATTTTTCCAAGATTAATCTCTTCATCTCTATCCAAGTATTCATGCTTCCAGCCAGTAAGTCGAATAGCCAATCCTTTTCTGCATCTTTGAGTGAGAACGGGAAGGCTCTCAATATGATCTACTCGGCTTCATGCTCAAAGACACCACATCAAGTTCCTTAAAATTCTTATGTGCATCCTCACCTGCAAGACAATGAAAGTTAGGCAATAAATGAATTAATCTAGATTTTAACTCAAAGGTAACATGTTCAGCTAAATTCAGAAATGTTATACATAATAGTCTTTAAGTTAAATCGGGTGTAGCCAATTCCCTTAAAGTTCTCAGATTTTTCGTCGTGTCTTCAGATTCTGATTCCAATTCGTCTACCAAAGTTAACCTTGCTTCCCCACGCATTCTCCATAATGTTCTCTCAATTTCTGGATTAAGTTGCTCAATTTCTCTACAAGGGAAAACCAGGATTAGTAGAGTGTTCTATTAGTCTCAAATCAATAGTTCGAAGAGAGTTGTAAAGACATTAGGATGATGGAATATGCTTGATCGTGTTTAGGCCAAGACTTGCCCTAAAACTAAACCTTACTTATATTTGACACTTTTCTCATTTTTGATTGCTTATTTTAATTTGTTCTGATGGTTTACTTTTACTTTAATTTCTAAATTGCTTAAAAATCCAAAAACCCCCCATATATTTTCCTTGCATCAATTAATTTCATTACGAAAATTAACCGAATATTCCCTGTGGATTTGATTCTGACTCACCCCTTCCTTTCTTTATTCCAAAGCTCCCTTTAACAAGTGAGACAGCTAAGGTAGATATTGTGTGATATCTAATGTCTAAAAAATGTCTGAAAAAGGTAGACCTTAGCTTTATCATAAGACATTTTATGATAATTGCTTCAGTTTAATGCTTGCAGAACCGAAGGTAGAGATTTCATATGAGATATTGGCAATTCAATATTTGAAAGTACATACCTTTTTGGCATTGGTTTCAATGATTGCAATGCTAGCATGATTTTTTGTAACACCCCACTACCATCTGATAAATGCACGTGGACCCTTCATTCACACATGCACATGCCTGACAAAAATAACGTGTTAACTATCTCTCTTTCACTGTATCATATGGCATCGTAATTAAAATCACAAATCGCACATTTGCCAACATCAAAATTTTCCTCATTATATATCATAACCATAATGTACATTGTAGCTTTAAGTTCAACATCATCCATATATATACAACATCGTCCTATGAGCATAAATAACTCAGTCTACATAGTATGCTACAAACATGAGGAATACACAAAAGTTATTAAAAAACTATGTCTTCAATTCCCATCTGACCGACCTTTGAGCCATATCTGATCGTCAAAGTTGCACAAAATAAGCTTTTATGGAGTCTTATAAGATAGGTCGTCTCACTCTCGAACCTGAAATTATCAACAGTGCAATTTTGATGAGTTTTGCGAACTTAGTAGAGTAACCATCCTCGATGGTTCACTCATTTTATAAAACACAATCAATCATAAACATATTGTCACACAATTTATATCAACTTGATTAGCATCAAGTTCTATCACAGACAAATTGTATTTCAGTCAAACAATTTAATCAAACTATCACTTCATTACACTTGAATAAAACACAATCATTGGTTTAATACCATGTATTCAAACATATAACATTCTTACAGCTTTACAAATCATTCAATGAATTAAAATCATATGTGAATGCTATATGTATGACACTCACATTCGTTTTTACATTGTTGTAATTGTGTGCTTTTTCAGTATCCTGTATCACCGAGGTTATTGATCACAGTGAGCCTTAGGCTCTAACCGCATATGTTTGAGCTTTAAGCTCTTTTCAGTAGCAATCTTATTCAGTTGTAACACTAGTCACAACTGCCTTTATATTACATGTATTGAAATGAAATGTATGCTACAATTCATTCAATACAATCAATCACTTTCATACACATTTTCTCAGTCAACACAATCAGTCATAACATTCAGTCACTTTTAGTTGAGAATCATTTAGGCAGTCTAATTCACATATAAGTAGCACTTCCAATAATATTCACATGCATCAAATGCCTCGAACAAGTATTGTCTGGAATTCAGTGCATAATCAGTACATATTCATCATATATAAATTTCAATTCAGTAATATCCAGTTCAAATTAAAGTGATGCCATCTTAGATTACTCACAATTGCTCCCTTATGCCTATTGCCTTGATGTTTCGGCAATATCAGGATATGGTCTTGCTAGTTGCTCTCCTATATACATTAACACAATTTCACATTACTGTACTGCTTATGCAATTAAGTAAACACAGGTATAAATGTATCATGTATCATGCATGTGCAATGACAAATTCTCGGAAATATTTATTTAATAAATTGATGTACTCCAATAGTGCCAAAATTCACACATTCATTCACTATTCACACACTCATTCACTATTCCAACATTTGTTGAAAGCATCCTATTCGGGTCAACTTTGCATAATCAATAAGATCAAGAAAATGATATATTTTGTAACACTTTCTTGTATCCAATTGTTCCTCTGTGTCTTAAGTTTCTCTTGACACCAAAATCATTCAATTTGGTTCGTTATTTATGAGTTATGCTCATAATACCACAGACTGAGTACATTTGAAATTTGGGCTAGTGCAAGATCATGCATTCAAGTTGTACAACTCATAACTCCCAAATCTAAAATCAACAAATTACAAACGTTATACCAATTTAAACCTAAGAGAATAATATATGATGTTGTTGAAGACACGTTAGTCTAATTCGGCCTACATCAATACAGTTTATTCAATAACAACAGGACATGATTTCTGTCCCTGGTAGTGCTACAGCCTATGCCAAGACTCAATTTCATGCCAGTTTTGAAATTCTTAGAGATAGAATTAAAATTTGAATTCTTCAAGAAAATTTTATAAATATTCTCAAGTTTAATTTGAATCAAGAATCAACTCATTTGGGAATCTACAGATGAAGATATATTCAAAATACGGAAGCATGTTCAATGAAAATTCTCCAGTTCATAACATTCCAGCGCATTCCCTCACTTTGATTCAATCAATCCTTTTTCAACTCAGCTCAGATGGCTCTAAATTTTCATGGAGAGGAAAATCAATGTCTTAGGAGTGTATTGGTTCAATTTTCAAGTCATTTGGAGGTCAGGAGACAAAGTTATAACAAAATGAATGCAAGATGTTCGAAACAGTCTCTCTCTCTACAGTAAACCTTTGGTTCAACTCCTCTTCACTTCTCTCTCTAAAACGCAGGTCTTCTTCTTCTTCACCGAAACCCAGTTTTCTTCTTCCATTTTTTTTCTAGATTTTCCACTTTTACACTTCATAACTAATACATCCATTGTACAAACCAACTTTCCTACTCCCCTTTCAGTGAAGCAACACATAATAAACCAAAATCTAAAATTCAAACATAATCATCCAAAAATTGCATATTACTATTCACGTAAATTCCAGTTTCTGCATTTTGCTCTATCTTACATTCATCTTATGCATTTTTCCACCTTTGTCTACACTTTCATTTCATCAAAAACTTATCATTTTAACATTTCTATATTAGGACCTCACCCAATTCATTTTCCTTATCTTTACACTCACTTCAAATCATCTAAAAAACACCCACGCATATTCCCGTATATCAAAAGTGAACAAAAACAAAGCATATATATTCATACATCAGCTTTCATGAACTTCTGCATTTTCATTCATCTATTACATCTTTTTTTTCCAATTAACTCCAACATCACAAGCATATCACAATTTCTAACTTTCTCTCACTATTGTGTTTTTTTAATGCTTAAGAACAATCCTAAACATAACCTATATCATGCATGCATTCATTTACAACCCTTAAACCATTATTAAACAATCATTTATGGTACCTATAAAACTCAGAACACAACTTATTTGATTCAGCAAATTTTCTGGTAGTTATGAGTGGACCAAATACACAAAATGAACAACTTGATGTTCAGTGATGGATGATTAAGAAGAATGTTTTGTTGATGGGCACTTTCAGTGAAGCAATGAGAGAATGAGAAAAAGAGCTACAGAAATTTTCAGCTCAACACCTAACTATGTGGGTTAATATCTCATTGACACATGTCATCTATACATGTGTGCTATTTGTTAAACATTTAAAGTTGCCATATGTCACAATATAATTGGTCCATTATTTCAATATTTTTTCCTAGTCTAAAATAAACCAAATTTTTTAAATTTTCCTAAAATCACCAAAAATTTTGAAATAATAATTGTTATCACCAAATAAAATTTCAACACAAATAATCCATAATTCACATTTTAATCACATTTATAAATCAATTATACCCAAAAAATGTCAATGAATGCTTGTACAATTATTTTAATGTTCAAAATGTACAATGATGCATGAGTATGCAATGTACTTATAATTTCTCACAGCACACTCAATTCACTATGTTGTGGTCTAGCCCCGAACATGGGATGTTACAATTCTCCCCTCCTTAAAAAATTTCATCCTCGAAATTCTTACCTGATTAAGGAAACAGGTGGGGATATTGCTTTTTCATAAACTCCTCAATTTCTCACGTTGCTTTTTTACTCGAATGATTATGCCACAGGACTTTTACCACTGGAATTTTTCGATCCCTCAATCGTTTTATCTGATACCCAACTATCTGAACTGGCTTCTTAATATAGCTCAAGTTACTAGTAACTTCAATATCCTGAGCCAGTAACACATATGTTGGATCAAACCTATATTTATTGAACATACTCATATGGAATACGTCACGTATCTGAGACAACTCAATAGGTAAGGCTAATTGATATGCCAAAGGTCCAATTCGCTCAAGAATTTTATAAGGACCAATATATCTCGGGCTCAACTTGCCCTTTTTGCTAAACCTTTACGCCTCGCCAAGGTGACACCCTTAGAAATATTTTGTCCCCAACACTATACTCCATATCCCAACGATGCTGATCCACATAACTTTTCAATCTATCTTGAGTCGCTTTTATTTGACTCTGGATCAGTTTCACCTTATCTATAGTATCTTAGATCAATGCAGGGCCTTCTATCATTCTCAAACCTTATTCATCCTAGTATATAGGTGATCAACAATTTTGCCGTATAATGCCTCAAAGGTGTCATTCCGATACTACTGTGGTAGTGGTTATTGTAAGCAAATTCAATTAATGCAATATATTGATCCCAAGCTCCTTGAAACTCCAATACAAGCTCGAAGCATATCCTCAACAGTCTTGATAGTTCTCTCACTTTGTCCATCTGTCTGAGGATGGAATGCAGTACTGAAATTTAGCTTTGTGCCCATAGTTGTCTGCAAACACTTCCAAAATCTTGAAGTGAATCTGGGATCCCTATCTAATACAATGGACACAGGAATACCATGCAGTCTCATAACCTCAGTCACATACCTCAGGGCCAACTGGTCTAGGTATTGTTCTCCCGTATTGGTATAAAATAGGACGACTTAGTTAATCGGTCCACCACAACCCATATCGCATCATTTTGCCTCAAAGTCTTAGGCAATCCTATAATAAAATCCATAGTGTTTCGTTCCCATTTCCACTCCGGAATAGGCAACGAATAAAGCTTTCCAACTGGAGCCTGATGCTCAACCTTAATCTGCTGGCAAATTAAACACTTAGCTATATAATTAGGTACTTGCTTCGTCATCCCTGGCCACCAAAATTGTTTCTTCAATGTATTATACATCTTGGTCGTGCCAAGATGCATAGCATAAATAGCCATATGAGCTTCCTCTAGGATTTCCTTCTTTAGATCATCGACATTAGGCATACACAGTCTCTGCTTTAGCCATAATGTTTCATCTCTCAATTCAAAGTTAGAATATGAATTCCTCTTAACTTTCTCAATCAGTTTCATCATCTCAGGATCATCACTCTAAACTCTTCTAATTCTGTCATATAACATTGGTCTCAGTTTTAATGTGGCTATCAATGCTTCATTATACTCAAGATTCAACTCTACATTCAAAGCTCTAAACTGAATCAAGCTTGGTAACCTCGATATCTGAATCTAAGATACACTGCTATGTGACTTTCTACTCAGTGTATCAGCCATAATATTTGCTTTCCCCAGATGATACTCAATCGTGCAGTCATAATCTTTTAATAACTTAATCCATCTCCTCTTTCTCATGTTTAGCTCTTTTTGACTCATTAGATATCTCAAGCTCTTGTGATCGGTGTATATCTGAAATGTCTTACCATATAAATAATGTCTCCAAATTTTTACAGCAAAGACTACTACTGCAAGCTTTAAATCATGTACCGGATAATTCATCTCATGAGACCTTAATTGTCTCAATGCATAGGCTATCACCTTGCCATGCGACATCAATACACACCCTAGTCCTTGATGTGACACATCACTGTATACTACGTATCCACCAAATCTAGATGGAATAGTCAATACTGGCGTTGTAGTCAACTTATGTTTTAACCCTTCAAAGCTTCTTTGACACTCATCATTCCATCTGAATTCCACATTCTTCCTCAAAAGTTTAGTCAGAGGGGTCGAAATCAAAGAGAATCCCTCGATAAACCTCCGGTAATATCCAGCCAATCTGAGAAAACTCTGGATCTTCGATACGTTCTTCGGAGTTTCTCATCTCATTACTGCCTCTATCTTTACTAGGTTAACCTGAATACCATGTCCCATTACTATGTGACCCAAAAATACCACTTGATTCAGCCCAAATTCACATTTACTGAATTTGGCATACAATTGTTTTTCTCTTATAATCTGCAAAATCATTCTTAGATGCTCAGCATATTCTTCGCTTCTTTTCGAATATACCAAAATATCATCAATGAATACAATTACAAACCAATTCAGGTAAGGCTGAAACACCTTATTCATCAATGCTATAAATGCAGTTGGGGCATTAGTCAACCCAAACGGCATTACTAAGAACTCGAAATGCCCGTACATGCTCCTGAAAGCACTCTTTGGTACATCAGCCTCTGCTATCTTTAGCTGATAATACCTAGATCTCAAATTGAGCTTAGTGAATATTTGAGCTCCCTGCAATTGATAAAATAAGTCATCAATTCTAGGCAACAGGTATTTGTTCTTTACTGTAACCTGATTGAGTTGCCTATAATCAATGTACAACCTCAAAGTGCCATCTTTCTTCTTTACAAATAACACTAGAGCTCCCAAGGGTGAAACACTGGGTCTAATAAATCCCTTCTCAAGCAGTTCCTACAACTGAATCTTCAACTTCTTTAGTTCCATAGTGCCATCCTATATGGAGGAATGGATATAGGAGCAGCACTTGGAACTAAGTCAATCGTGAACTTCGTTTCTCGATCTAGAGGTAAACTAGGTAATTCAGTGGGAAACACGTCCAGGAATTCCTTAACCACAAAAATATCATGTACACTCTACTTAACTCGAGTATCAATCACGTGGGATAAGCCTTACATCCACCATACATTAACTTCAAAGCACCCAAAAATGAGATCAGTCTAGCTGGCACTGCTTGGCTAATACCTCTGAATACTACTCTCAGCTGATTAGGAGACTTTAAAATTACTTCCTTCGTATAGCAGTTCATGATGGCCCTATGAGCAGTGATCCAATCCATGCCTAGAATAATATTGATCTCCTTTAACTGTAATACAATCAAGTCTGCTTCTAACTCTGCTTGATCAATTCGAATCAAACACTTTTTACAGACCTCCCCAATTAAAGTGCTATCACCTATCGGCGTTCTCAACTCTAATCCACATCTTAATAACTCTCTATCACAATTCAATCTATATGCCATATACGATGTGATAAATGAATGTGTAGATCCAGGATCTAGCAATGCATAAACCTCAAAAGTAAATAGTGATAACACACCTACAATGACATTTGGAGACTCTTGAGCCTCTTACCTCGTCATGGCATATACTCTGGCCTGAGATTGCGTTTGATTGCTCTGCACCTCAGTCCTCTCAGTAATATTCCCAGAACTCATCCTGCCTCTACCACGGCCTCTCTATCCAGACCCATTCGCTCGGCTCTGCTGAACAGTGGGTTCTATTGCCATACCTCCTCTCCCACCATACTGTGCTCCAGACATCATAGAACAATCCTTGATCTAATGATCAAGTGAGTCACATCGAAGAAAGGCTCCTGTCAACCTCCAGCATTCACCACTGTGCTTATTCCCACAATGTTCACAAGTTGGCAACTGACCCGATACTGTACTTCTGTTATTCCTAGACTGTACCAAACTAGCTCTCTGTTTGAATCCTGACTGTCTAGATCAGGTTGGTGGCCTGAAAGCTCAGTTTTGTCGCTTACTGAATCTTCTGCCAGAATCTTCCTGAGAATCACTAGGCCTCTTCTATCTCGACTCAGATCTGTGCTCAGTCTGACTATCTTTCAACAACTGTTCAATACGGATCGAGACGGCTCATAATTCAATAAAATTACCCAGATTAGAAATAGCTAACCTCATCTGAATGTCCATATTCAGGCCATCTTCAAACCTCCTACACTTGTCTTCGTTAGTAGGAACCAAGTCAGTTACATAACCCATCAGTTCATTAAATTTCACTTCATACTCTGCTACAGTCATATTGCCCTGTTTCAACTCCATAAATTCTTTCTTCTTTCTATCCATGTAGATTTTGGGCATATAGTTTTCCTTGAAGACTCTCAGGAAGTCTTCCCATCTTAAACTACAAGGCCTGATGGTACTACCTGGGATAGTTTCCACCACTGGTAAGCTGGGCCTTGCAGTAGAGATATAGCATAGTTAAACCTCTCGTCCAACTCACAATTCATCTGATCAAGAACCCTCTCAGTTCTTTCTAATCATCCTTCGGCCTCTGCAGCGTCTGTACTTTTGTAAAAGTTCACAGCCCCCTGCTTTCGCAGTTTATTGTACCTCTTTTCCCTTCTCTCGGAAATCCTTGGAGTCCTTCCCTTAGGTCCAGATGCTGACAACTCTCTACTGACTCTTTCTAATCCTAGGTCAGCTGAGTGTTCCACTTGATCACCTACATCCGATAACCTATAACACACAATAACTTCAATTATCATCCGAAGTTTTCACAACATTGCATGCCTAACATTACTACATATCCCTATGGATGCCAAACCATGCTCTGATACCACCAATTATAACACGCCACTCCCATCTAATACATGCACGTGTGCCTTTTGGTCACACAGGCACATGCCTGACAAAAATGACGTGTTAACTATCTCTCTTTCACTGTATCACATCGCATCGTAATTAAAATCACAAATCGCACATTTGCTAACATCCAAAATTTCCTTATTATATATCATAACCATAACGTACATTGTAGCTTTAAGTTCAACATCATCCATAAATATACAACATTGTTCTATGAGCATAATTAAACAGCTCAGTCTACACAGTATGCTACAAATATGAGGAATGCACAAAATTTATTAACAAACTATGTCTTCAATTACCAGCTGACCGACCTTTGAGCCACATCTGATCGTCAAAGTTGCATAAAATAAGCTTCTATGGAGTCTTAGAAGCTACGTCATCTCACTCTTGAACCTGAAATTATCAAAAATGTAATTTTGATGAGTTTGCAAACTCAGTAGAGTAACCATCCTCAGTGGTTCACCCATGTTATAAAAGACAATCAATCATAAACATATTGTCAAACAATTCATATCAACTTGATTAGCATCAAGTTCTATCACAAACAAATTGTATTTCAGTCAAACAATTTAATCAAACTATCACTTCAGTACACTCGAATAAAACACAATCATTGGTATAATACCATGTATTCAAACATATAACATCCTTACAGCATTACAAATCATTCAATGAATTCAAATCATATGTGAATGCTATATGTATGACACTCACATTCGTTTTTACATTGTTGTGACTGTGTGCCTTTTTAGGATCCCGTATCATCGGGCTCATTGATCACAGTGATCCTTAGGCTCTAACCACATATGTTTGAGCTTTAAGCTCTTTTCAATAGCAGTCTCAGTCAGTAGCAACACCAGTCACAACTGCTTTTATATTACATGTATTGAAATGAAATGTATGCCACAATTCATTCAATACAATCAATCACTTTCATACATATTATCTCAGTCAATACAGTTAGTCATAACATTCAGTCACTTTTAGTTGAGAATCATTTAGGCAGTCTCATTCACATAAAAGTAGCACTTCCAATATTATTCACATGCATCAAAAACCTCGGACAAGTATTGTCTAGAATTCAGTACACAATCAGTACATATTCATCATATATAAATTTCAATTCAGTAATATCCAAATCAAATTAAAGTGAGGCCATCTTAGGTTACTCACAATTGCTCCCTTAAGCCTATTACCTTGATGTTCCGGCAATATCAGGATGTGGTCGCACTACTTGCTCTCCTATATACATTAACACAATTTCACATTACTTTACTACTTATGTAATTAAGTAAACACAGGTATAAAAATATCATGTATCATGCATGTGCAATGACAAATTTTTGGGTATATTTCTGTAACAAATTGATGTACTCCAATAGTGCCAAAATTCACACATTCATTCACTATTCACACACTCATTCATTATTCCAGCAGTTGCTGAAAGCATCCCATTTGGGTCAACTTTGCATAATCAATAAGATCATGAAAATGATATATTTTTGTAACACTTTCTTCTAGACAATTGTTCCTCTGTGTCTTAGGTTTCTGATGACACCAAAATCATTCAATTTGGGTCATTATTTTATGAGTTATGCTCATAATACCACAAACTAAGTACATTTGAAATTTGGGCTAGTGCAAGATCATGCATTCAAGTTGTACAATTCGTATCTCTTAATTCCAATATCAAAAAATTACAATTTAAATCTAAGAGAGTAAGATACAACTTTCTTAAAGATACCTTAGTCTAATTCGGCTTACATCAATACAGTATATTCAATAACAACAGGACATGATTTTTATCCCTGATAGTGCGACAGCCTAAGCCAAGACTCAATTTCATGCCAGTTTTGAAATTCTTAGAGATAGAATTAAAATTCAACTTCTTCAAGAAAGTTTTAGACATATTCTCAAGTTTAATTTGAATCAAGAATCAACTCATTTGGAAATCTACAGATGAAGATATATTCAAAATATTGAAGCATGTTCAATGAAAATTCTCCAGTTCATAACATTCCAGCACATTCCCTCACTTTGATTCAATCAATCCTTTTTCAAATCAGCTCAGATGGCTCTAAATTTTCATAGAGAGGAAAACCAATATCTTAGGAGTGTATTGGTTCAATTTTCAAGTCATTTGGAGGTCAGGAGACAAAGTTATAACAAAATGAATGCAAGATGTTCAAAACAATCTCTCTCTCTACAGTAAACCTTTGGTCCTCTTCACTTCTCTCTCTAAAACGCAGGTCTTCTTCTTCTTCACCGAAACCAAGTTTTCTTCTTCTATTTTTTTTCCATATTTTCCACTTTTACACTTCATTACTAATACATCCATTATATAAACCAACTTTCCCACTCCCCTTTCAGCTCAACAACACACATACAAACCAAAATCTAAAATTCAAACATAATCATCCCAAAACCGCATATTACTATTCACGCAAATTCCAGTTTCTGCATTTTTCTCTATCTTACATTCATCTGATGCATTTTTCCACCTTCTTCTACACTTTCATTTCATCAAAAACTTATCATTTTATCATTTCTATGTTAGGACCTCACCCAATTCATTTTCTTTATCTTTACACTCATTTCAGATCATCTCTAAAACACCCACACATATTCCCGCATATCAAAAGTTAACAAAAACAGAGCATAAATATTCATACATCAGCTTTCATGAACTTCTGCATTTTCATTCATCTGTTACATCTATTTTTTTCTTGTTGACTCCAATATCATAAGCATATCACCATTTCTAACTTTCTCTCACAAGCATATCACCATTTCTAACTTTCTCTCACCTAAACATAACCTATATCATGCATGCATTCATTTACAACCCTTAAACCATTATCAAATAATCATTTACGGTACCTATAAAACTCAGAACACAACTTACTTGATTTAGCAAATTTTCCAGTAGTTATGATTGGACCAAATACACAAAATGAACAACTTGATGTTCGGTGATGGATGATTAAGAAGAGTGTTTTGGTGATGGGCACTTTCGGTGAAGCAATGAGAGAATGAGAGAAAGAGCTACAGAAATTTTCAGCTCAACACCTAACTACGTGGGTTAATATCTTATTGACACATGTCATCCATGCATGTGTGCTATTTGTTAAACATTTAAAGCTGCCACATGTCACAATATAATTGGTCCATTATTTCAATATTTTTTCCTGGTCTAAAATACCCCAAAATTTTGAAAATTTCCTAAAATTCACCAAAAATTTTGAAATAATAATTGTTATCAGCAAATAAAATTTCAACACAAATAATCCGTAATTCACACTTTAAACGCATTTATAAATCAATTATACCTAGAAAATGCCAATGAATGCATGTACAATTATTTTAATGTATCAAAAATAAATATTCATATGTGTGTGAATATACAATGATGGATGAGCGTGCAATGTACTCATAATTTCTCACAGTACACTTAATTCACTATTCTGGGGTCTAGCCCCGAATATGAGATGTTACATTTTTTCTATCCCATCCGCAACAAATAAGTTAGAATTTTTCAAATTGTTTTCCTCTAAACTCATACAAAGAATGATTTCTAACTTATCCCTTCCATATCAAAATTTTTTTGAGACAAGTAATCAATTACATTAATAGATAAAATAGAATGAACATCACTAGAGCACCTCATTGCTTCAAAAATATTAAAGCGAACTTTTTCATCATTAAACTCCATAGTTAACGTCCCTGCGTTCATATCATTCTTTGTTTTTGATGTTTTTAAAAATGGTTAACCCAAAAGGATTGTTGCTGAATTAGATGAAGGTTCTTCCTCCATGTTCAATACATAAAAATCAGCTAGGAAAACTAATTTATTAACCTGCACCAAGACATACTCTACAACCCCTCAAGGATAAACATTAGATCTATCTTTCGGTTGAATTATGAGACGTATTTCTTTCAAAGACCCCAAATTCAATGAAGTATAAATAGAATATGGCATGAAATTAATCAAAGCTCCTAAATCAAACATTGCTTTTTCAAATCTGGTGCCACCTATTTTGCAGGGAATTGTAAACGTACTTAGATCCTTACACTTTTGTGAAAGTTTCCTTTAAATACTCACTTTCTCATCATCTCTCAATTTCTTTTGGAAGTGCATAATTCCTTGAGAAATTTGGCGTATCTTGGAACTTGTTTTATAACATCAATTACAAGTATGTTCACCTCTACCATTTTTAACATTTCCAAAATCTCCTTATCTTGCTCTTCTTTCTTTGATTTAGCAAACCTACTAAGAAAAGGAGACAAAGTATTAGTAAAATTTTTAATTACAGTAGATTGAGAGTTTATCTCAGTTTCCATTTCAGCTTCTTTTGTAGACACTTAGAGTTTAGATAGCTAAAAATGGATTCCAAAGCAATGAACAAAAATTAAAACAATTATAAAATTGATTTTTAGCCTAAAATAATAAATAAAATTAAAGGGTTTCAATGTAGTAAATTTAAGCTAATTGGGCTTAATTTAGTTTGAAATTTTTCAAGTGATCTAAAAACAAAGAAACTAGACTAAATGAGGTTAAACTAAAAATTGAGATCATATTTGTTCAAATAAAGTAGGGTGACAAAATTAGAAATTTTGAATTAAAACCTAACTAATTTTATTTCGAAAAATAAGGTCCAAGTTTTTTATTTTGTAGATTAATCTTAAACTTAACAAAATAAGCCAAAAATTAAAAAATGTAAAAAAAAACTTCTAGTTGAGCTTGGATTGATTATGTATTTTATCAATTTATTATTCAAAGTCAATAAATATGCTCTCTCTCTCTCTCTCTCTCTCTCTCTCTCTCTCACACACACACACACACACACACACACACAAACCAAGCAATTTTGAAAAAATAAGCATCCTCATACGACAATTTTAGCTATTTTTTAGGGATAAAGTTTTATATTAGATTCTTGAAAAACCAAATCCAAAATGTTGCTCTTTTATGATAAAACTTGGACTTAGGTTAAGGTTCTTGGGACGTTAAAGTAAGGCCTAGATTAAAATTATGATTCTTAATAAAACTCTATTTGAAAAAAATATTTAGTATTCATTAATAAAATATTACATAAAGGAAATGGGTTAAGCTCACTTAAATCTTCTCCTTTAAATAGATATGAATTACTTTCAAAAGTTTTCTTGGATTTGGACTTATTGTAATTTCCTTATAAAAAGAATTTCAAATTAAATAAAATTCAGTTAAACATGAATATCTTAAAAAAGAAGTATAAATTGGTAAAAAATGAAAATACAAACAAGATAAATATGAATGTAGATCTTTTATGGATAATCCTTTGTTTAGTATTTACTTAGGTGTAAAGTATGAAGTCATTGTGTACTTTGTACATACAGGCAGAGGGAGTAAAAGAAAGGGGGAAAGATACAAAGTTTGAAAGTTATATAAGAAGAGCAAAAGAGAAACATACAAAATTTGAAATTATATAAGAGAGAGATAGAGAGAAGAGAGAAAAAACAAAATAAAAAGAATTATTAATTATAAGTCATCAATATAATAAATAATTTTATCTTCTTGTAATCCCATTCAAACATTGTTAAAAAATATTAACATAAGAAATAAGTGGTTCAATAGTCCTCTCTATTTAATAATAAGTGATAATGCGAAACCCCATTTAATTGTATTTCAGAGTAATATTTTCATTTTGGTTGTAAATTTGTAAAAAATATATATATTAATAATGAATAATAGAATATACAAGATAAGAAAATATAACAAAATAAATAATGTTTTTATTCAACAACCAAACAATGTTATATATAAATGTGAAACAGTCAGCTTATAGAATATACACTAATAATTAATACAAAAATAAAAGAAAGTAGTCAATAGGATTAATAATCGATGTCGTGCACCCAAACACAAAAAAACAAAAAACAAAAAAACATTAAATAAACTTTCGGACCTAGTGATTATGCATTTACCTGTGACGTGCAACATCAGAAGGAAAACTTATCATTTCTGATACGTTTGGGACCAACACGTTTGACCTTCTTCTAATCAGTCTTATGTTTTTGTTTAAATACAGTAGTTTCTTGTCTTTGGTTCCTGATTATAAATTCTAGCATACAATTAAACCTCTTTAATGCTAATATTAATATTTCACTTCTTCAGGTTAATTTGGCATGTAAGCATGTCTTTTTCTCTGGTCAACGTACCAGAAAGAATGCATCAGGAGATGTGGATGATATTATTTCTTTCTTCCTCCAATCCTACGAAACTTGTAGGACGGAATTTGATTTTCCTTTTATAATTAATTGCAGGACCTCGGAGGATCACTAGGCAGGGATGCTGCAACTGGGCTTGGAATGGTTTTGGCAACCGAAGCACTTCTCGTTGTATACGGCAAGTCGATCAGTGATTTGAAGTTTGGCATTCAGGTGAACCGTTATGCTGCTGAACTGAAACTTGGTAAAAGGTCAAAGACCAATCAAATTTAACCTTTTGGACAGGGCAATATCCCAGCTCTGCTCAAACACAAAATGAGCACTCGCAGTTCGAAGGATTTCCACGGTGGAGACGCCATGGATCCAAATAACTTGCTTGTTCATGAATGTGATGTGCTCATCCCATGTGCATTAGGTGGAGTTCTCAACAAGTACGTATTTTGTAGTTCACCCCAATACTTCCAACCTTACCTGCTGTTGCTTGTAAAGAGTTTAGAATTTACTGTTTCATTTGAAGGGAGAATGCGGCTGATGTGAGGGCTAAATTCGATATAGCAGCTACAAATCACCCAACTGATCCCGAAGCAGATGAGGTTGCTAGAGGGACAAGGCTTGTGCCGACTTCACCTGGATAATAACTAACACAAATCTTTTCTTTGCAGGTCTTATCCGAGAAAGGAGTGGTTGTCCTTCCTGACATTTATGCCAATTCTGGAGGTGTGTCGGTGAGTTACTTCGAATGGGTTCGGGTAAGAGTCACTTTGTTTCTCCCCGCACACGGATTTCCTGAACAAAACATACAGTTACCTGTTTCCATTCCTTGGTTTATCACTTACTAGTACAGAATATCCAAGGGTTGGTGTGGGATGAAGAGAAAACTGGGAGCTTAACCGGTTCATGAGGTTTCAAAGACATCAAAGCAATCTGGGGTGCTTACAACTGTAATCTGCGAATGGAAGCCTTCACTCTGGGGGTTGGTCGCGTTGCTTGTGCTACTCGCTTCAGAGGTTGGGAAGCCTGATGCAATTCTTCAACCATTGCCCTTGCAACCCTAGCTAGTTGATAGATATAAAAACATGGCTCGGATCGAAGAAACTTTTAACTTCATGATTTCCATCAAGCTTCAAATTTGGTCAGGCGTTAAGTAACAAACAGTTGTAAGCTTTTCATATGCAAGAAGTTTTCATCGGTTCTCCTCATGTACAATGCAATCATGTTCGTGCCAATTGGACGTTTTATCAGCACCTGAATTTTTCAGATATATATGATAATGACGAACTAGAGGAAGTGAGAAACATGGCCACTAACCAAATGGTTCTTGCAAACATGCCATGGTTCCACTGGTGGGTATCATTCATGATACTTCATATCACTAATCATCTCCAAAACAAGTCTATACTCATGGAACTTAGAAAATGTGTCAGAATTTTCCTTTCCGAAATTTCTTGCCTTTTTAAAACAGAACATGGCTTGAATACGTCTTCTAGTGGATTAGTGGCATTCTAAGGCCACATCCCCCAAATTTTCCATACTGTTATGGTGAATAATGCCAAGAGCCCGAGTCTATTAAAGTTGGTTGAACAACTCCTAAAAGCAAAAAGGATAAGAATGTTCATGTTACTAAAGTTGGAAGGAAAAATTGACAACTCTCAACAAACGAGTTAGATGGGAATGTGGTCAATCAGAGCCTAAGGAAACGTACAAGTAGAAGCACGTTTCTCATCCACATTTAACCCTCAAATTGTAATACGCGTATGACAATTGAAGGACAACGTAATTCAACATACATGATGAGACTTATAGTAGCCTTGGTTAGAGTGGAATTGGAACTTCAATCGGCATTACTATTTTAGCACAATGATTACATAAAAGAAAATATGAAAAAGAGTTGAAAGTAATTGATGACCTGCAGCTAATTTTTCTTGGAACTGCTAGAGGTCTCGTCTTGCCAAGTTGCTTGCCATTGCCTGTCATAGAAGGTTGTCTCTTCCAGTAACTGTTTAAGGTTTTCTATGTCTTCATTCTTCCGGATCAGAAGTACACCTACTACTGCTACAAACAATAATGTCTTGCAGAAGAAGCTGCTCATCTGGTCAACAAGACCAACACCGGTCAGGCTATCCACCAGATAAGCCATAAAGAAGCCTATCATTGCAGCTCGACCTGTTTATAATGAAATGCTAAATTACTTTTGCACCAACGAAGAAGGTTGTTTACTTATGTACATTGCAATGATTCTTATCTTCACAAACCGTTCAGTAGTTCTGCTTCTGGTAGATGGAACCTTTTCATCCACGCCCACCATGGTATAATTGATGTATCAAAAACAATAGGGTCGTCATTACTTGTTGTTTCTGGGTTACTCTCAAGCCATTTTCTCCGTCTAACCTCTGAAGAAATATTATTTATGCATGTCTATCAGATACCATGTCATCCTACAAGTACGTGGAAACAAGCGGACTGAAAAAAAAAACATGGTCTCCAGCTTCATATTAGTTAACTGTCTTACTTCACATTGGCAACATACTTACCCATATGTTCCAACTAAGAACATAAACAGCAACCCTCCACACAGATAACCTTTAAATGCAAGATCAAAATCCCAAGAGTTTGAACATAAAATATGTCCAACAGTTCCGAGTCAAGCAACAGCGTCCCCAAACAATAAGCAATCAATAGGGAGTATACAGGGACTGATGGAAAACTGCATGAACTCCAAAAATGGTTGTAGTCTTTATAATACCAGCAGTATCAAAATTTCTTTTTATACACTAATGCCTCCAAAGAAACCTATACTGCAAATTTGGAAAGGAGGAAGAAAGTTGAAGATGTACCAGAAACTCTTGTTCTTTATCTCTACCATAAAGAAAGGCAAATAGAGTTAGACCCTAAGGGTGGGTATGATTATAATATTTCAAATAGCACAACTCATTCTACTGGTTTCGAACAAAAAGCCAAACCACATTATCATATATGATTCTAAACTGCAAATGCCAGTTTACACATAAGATCCTGTATTGCTATTCTATATATTTTTCTTTTTTCTAATTTGTTCATTTTTTCCACGTCAGAGGAATGATATCCTAGAATTATTTTAAAAAATAGTTTAGAAAGATACGAGGTAACTAGAGAAAAATAATTGTTTACCGAAAAGGTAAAACTAACTATTGGTAGCATTCAAAAATATGACCAAAAGATAAATATATGCTCAGAGAATTTAAAGGATCATCAGAGAAAAAGAAAAAACAGAGGAAGGAAAGAAACACATTCTGTAAAACAAGCAGAAGAATGTATCTGATAAGGAAAAGGGTACTTTAACTGATGATCCTGATATTGAAAAGAAAAAGGACCGTCTTTAGATTAAACAGTGAGCAAGTTACTGTAACTTACAACAATAATTGAGTTTTAAGGCCTTTGATGTAGAGAAAGGTTTCAGGAAACAAGTTTCACCAAAATACCACTATGATTGTGATTGGAACAATTAGGACTTATAACAAATACACCCTCAATAAAAAATTCAGATCACAAATCTGTTGTTTTGTGCTGCGAAACGTCTATTTACAGACAAGTTTCTAACAGAAAATCCTTATTATCACTTACTACAAGATTTAATAGGGAAGTAACCTAAATAGTAAGGACAAGTGGGTACATAAAATAATACTAGATCTAACAACTAGGAATGGCAAATATAGTTTGACCCAGACTAGATTAGCTTGAAGTCAACAGTTCGAACTAAGTTGATTGAAACTTCAAACTTGACACTTATAGCCCAGCCCAGCCCAGCCCATGAAGCCCAAACCCCTCACATACCACAAAATGATGTTGTTTTGTTAATGTAACAAAATGACGTAGTTTTGTGTGAATTATAAAAAACATTCCTTGCTCTTTGTCTATGTTGTTTGCTGCTCTCATCTCTGACGCCGTATTGTAAATGTAACAAAATGATGTAGTTTTGTGTGAATTAAACCCAAAAAACATGCCCTTGCTCATTGCCTATGCTGCCTGCTGCTCTCTTGTCTCTGACTTGCTAATGCTCTCACCTCTTGTCTCTTATCTCACTACTCTTCCATCCTAGCTAGAATCTAAACGTAGATGAATTTGAACCTACACATCTATTGAGTTTAGCCTGGGAGTTGATACAGTTGCATTTACTCTGTCGTTTCTTCCTCTTTCTGTGGAGAACTAGACAAATATAAGGTCTTTTCCTCATCTTGGTCATCTTATTTTTTCTGTTTTCTTTGATTTTCTTTCATGCATTTTAATTCTTTTCTGGTTGGGTGGGTTTCCGGTCACCAGTAAATTCATCAATCTAAATTTAGAATCCAATGTGGGTTTCACTATTATTGTTTTGATTTTCCAACTAATAGCTTTTGGAGGAGTTGCAACAGAGGACGAGGAAAGGGAGCCCCAAGTAAAGACGTCTTGATGAGAATGATTGAAGGATTGGGCCTGGGAGGGCTTTAAGGAGCCCAAAGCTCCATTGAGCTCAAGCTCGAGTATACCCTAACCACTGGTTGGGACCAAGAGAAGAAAAAAAGACGGTTGGATTCGGACCGCCTTTTGCTATCCCTATTAGCAACAACCACAACCAAGTCAATACTACTACTGCTCTAATTATATAACTAAAAATATATATACATGGACATTTTCTGTTAAAGCAATTAGTTTGATTTTTGGATAACTAGTGCTAGTAAAGTATGGTCTTCATGGTGGTTATGTTGGTGTTGCTGCTTTTGCTTCGTCTCATGCTGGATATCTTCAACAAGATACCAATCATGTTATCACGATCATAGTGCTTTGCCATGTTGCAGCAACCATGATTGTGTTACAAGATGATCATATGTTATAACATGATATAATTTGACTTCTTGGGGATTTACTATGCTAAGACAACCACAATCATGGTGCTTTGCTTATGGAGCATCTACGGATCTATTCTATCTCTTGGGGATACATAACCATGATCAAGGTGCTGTGCTTATTGAGCATCTATGCATCTATTCTAACACTTAGTTGATAAACTCTTGCAAGAACTTTCGTAAGTTGAATTATTATTAGGCTGATGCCTAAAGGTACAACCTTTGCACTCTCCAAACGCACACACCTTTTCAACTTTTTTATTTTAACATGAACAATAATGCTCACCTGAATGAAACGAACTGTTACTACACAGTTTCTTAATATGTTTGGTAGAATTTGCAACATTTCCAAACATGTTCTATTACAAACTTCATCCCTGAATTTAATCACTAGTACAAGCACCCTGAAATCCTAATATATCAGCTTGGGCTCGAAGTTTGGAATGTTTCCTTCCCAGGAAGTTAGAGCTCCTTAGAGAGAACTCTGCAGTATAAATAAGATAAATACGAAATCCAACCTATCTTTTATTCCAGCAGCCAGCTCTTAAAAAGAGAAACATAACAAAGTTATCAAAATAAACTTCCTAGAAATCTTCCTAAATATCTGATAACAGAGAATCAAATTCAAAATTCAAATTCCTAAAGATCTTAATCACTTA
This sequence comes from Erythroxylum longipes, assembly GCA_027563885.1. Taxonomy (NCBI): domain Eukaryota; kingdom Viridiplantae; phylum Streptophyta; class Magnoliopsida; order Malpighiales; family Erythroxylaceae; genus Erythroxylum; species Erythroxylum longipes. The sequence goes on along the minus strand of JAOQMS010000180.1, from coordinate 27,303,934 downwards.
AACAGGAAAACAAGATTTAAAATTTAAATAAATATAAATTAAGTAGACTCGTTGCATGTCTTGTACACTTGTCTAAGTGGAAACACTGTAACTGAAACTGATTCAAGTTCGAACTCAGGTTTGATAGCTATTAACAGCATATTGCTGTGTAACATGTTCACAGGTTCCTCACGAAACAAAAATAATGTTCATGATCACTATCAAGCATGTATCAATATCCATGGGAATAGATGTTCAAATAAGTGGATGGTCAACAACAATCATGGTAAGGATAACAAGTTATGTAGATATAGACAAGAATGACGGGAGTTGAACAAAACAGTTAGTGATATTAGAATTGATATTTCATTTTTACTCAGTTCTTAAATCTCATTTTCCATTACAATTTCAAATGGAATACTTAAATCCCTCATAATTTTTTAATGCTTGGGATTAAGGTTCGGGTTAAGTTAATACCTACTGTTGTTGACGGCAGGCACAAAACTACACAGTGATTTA
>JAOQMS010000180.1:27244556-27256479 GCA_027563885.1 Erythroxylum longipes | reverse complement strand
AAAGAAGGAAGAGAGAATACATCAAATGCACCTCTTCCTTTCTTTAATGAAATGAATGCTAAAAGGTTACATTACATTCCATCATTAAAAGACAACCATTAAACCATTTAATGATAAGATCATTATTTCATTTAATGATGATAAAGCATGATAAAAACCATCTTGAATTTAGCAATTCAATGTTAAACTGCATATTTAGGTATAAAAAAACCGAAATATGCCCTCCTTATTTTTTTAATAACTTTTTTTAATTTAATTAATCAAATTAATAAAATCAAACCAAAGTCAAGCCCAATATTAAATGTTCATTTGGGCTTTTAATTAAAGTAAGCCCAACATTCAATCATGGGGTTTAAAACCTTTATTTATATTTCTTATTTTGCTTGACAACCTTCCTAGATGCCAAATGGGGAATCTAATTGGACTTATATAACTCAGGCTCCAATAAGCCCAGAATTAATTTAATCTCATTAGAATTAATTCCTGCTTATTAACTAAATGTCATTCCACTAATGACAATTAGCTGAACTCTTGAATTACTAAATATTATAAGAATACATGTTTCAAATAAGATGTCCAATTGCAAACTTTATTATGAACCATATTATAGCCATCCACTCAATAAGGGTAAAATTATCGTTTTGCCCTTATGTTGGTTTTGCCTTCTAGATCTTCCGTTTTACTCTATATGGTGATTAACACACAAGATCTCATCTTAGTACTAAGACTTGATGGGTAGTTAGTTCATCAAACTACTGGTGCCAGTTTAATCACCAAACTCCTTTAAAACATCTAAAAGTGATGATATCACTATAAATTATTTATTTGAGTGAATGTTCCCTAATGCATGTTTCAATTAATAATTCCAAAATGCAGACATTGGATTGATACTCTGTACAAATCCATTCCGATCATATCAAGAATTATAATGAAACACATATGAGTTCACCACTTATCAAGATTGTGGTTCTTAATAATAGAATGTTAAGGTGTATGTTTTAAGATTAAAATAATGGCCCACTTTATTCTTCAAAACATACTTGATTCCATATTCATTTAATAGTGCCATTATCGATAGTCAACTATTATCATGATACGAAACTAATCATTCCCTTGAAGTAAACTCTTTTCCTTACATAGAGATGAATCGCAACACTACAGTCTAAACTATAATCAAGTAACCAACTTGATTATTCAACTGTGAATCAACTAATTTAGATTCTAATAATATACATATTTCCCATACTTCTCCATGTATATGTATATTACTTACAAAAGAATCTTGGTACCTTGTGATTAGATATATAATGCTCATACAAATAAAACTAAACTCTTTTGTTTTATTAATAATAAATATTTTGATTACAAAAGTAACTAGCAGAAAATTAAGTTGTATATAAATACACTTGCTTTTCAGGGCACTATATTTACATAACTCTAACACATACATCAAAAACCAAACCAAAAACTATCATTGAAGCATTATTTTCCAGAACTTATTTCATCATCAACATCTTATATATTTCATTCCAATTCATTCATCATTATCATCATAGCATTAAACCATGCCATAAAGATCAGATTTTTACTTACTTGTTAAGATCTAATTCCAATTCCAAACATCAAGTTAATCAAGCCCTTTATGATTGTAAGATCATCATAAATTCAAGATAAAAATAAGTTGGTTTTTAGCAAGGATGGAAGATAATAATCAACTGGTTCTTAAGCTATCATGTAAAGTATAAAAGTCTAGCTTTGATGTAGAAATTAAGCAAGGATTAGACCAAAATATATAGAAGGAAGATAAGTGTTATTTTTGGTGGAGAGTAAGGAAGAAGGTGAAGAAAGTTCCAGCAAAAAACTTCGCTACATTAACTTCATGCAATTAGGTGCAAGGTGTCTTCATCATTTAATGACATATGTCATTAACCATGTCTTCGATTTGTCAATTAATTACTAGTCCATTTGTCACTCATTTATCTATGCAAAATGTCACTCAAGCTATAGGTTTAGCCATCTTAATTTCCATGTGTCAATTAATCTTAACACTAGGCAATTTTCCAATACTAAATGCATATATTCATTTTTCAATCTCCCAATTGTGACAATTAATTCCAAGTTACTAATTATAATCCCTCAATTCTTGTCATTGGTAAGCTAAAGTACAAGACATTGTAAATACACATTGATATCACATTCATTATGATCAGTCATTTATCACATTTATCTTAGTTTCATAGCCTAAAATATGTCAATTAAGTGTAATTTGTCTATTCCATAATTAATGTGTGTATGCTAATATTATGCATTTGAACATAATTATGAAATCATGTCCTAGATGTACCAATTTCATTCTATATAATTCCACTCATATGACTGATTAGTCTAGCACTTTAAATCTCTCAACAATTTGAGAGACAGGATGTTACAATTCTCCCCTCCTTACGAAATTTTGTCCTCGAAATTCTTAACTAACCAATTCCATTGACAGGGGTAATATTGTCTCATGTTTTTCTCAATCTCCAATTGACTTATTTTTTTCAATGATTTTCTTCAATCTTTTGATTTCCTCAGGTTCCTTAACGGTTTATCCTGATGTCTGTCCATTTTACTAATTCTTCCTCATATTTGACATCATTTGCAAATAATTTTCTGAATTGATAACACAAACTTCAAATCTAACTTGTACCTTCTAAACATAATAACATAGAATATAGTGTGGACTTAAGTTCTTCTCGTAATAGTAATAACGTTGTCTCAAATTCGAGAACCCAAAAATGTAGTTTGGATACTTTACAATAATAAAAAAAAAGAAATCTCTATAGTATGTTTAGTTTCTCGTGCTTGAGTCTCATATCTATCCAACTCTAATAATCATTTATGATTTGTATAATATTCATTCATTCCTAGAAGTGGAACATTTGGTTTACTACATATAATTCTGTGAAAATTTTCCTCAAAAGAAGATTTTTCTCCTCAATCATCTGTTTTGTTCTCATAATCCTTATTAGTGAACTATATTCATCATCACTATTTAGCCATTGATAATACCTCAACAAAATCAAGTACTACCATATCTTACATGATCAGAATATTCTACATATTAAAGCTTAATGAGTTAGTAGACATGTTCATCTACTTCTATACTTTGGTATGTACCATTAAAATCATTACATCTTATCGAGAGATTTATTTTTGAAAGTCACCAATTAATATCTTAATCTAATTATTCTTTGATCTTAATTGATTCTGGATAACATTCGAATATTCTATAACTATACAAAAGTTACTTATCCTTAGTAGTTATCATTTTAATGTAATTAGATAATTCCATGCTTCCACTGCACTACTCTGATTCATCTTAGAATCTTAACTATAGGACTAGAACTTAAAAGCATTCATTATATCATAGATCACTCCTTATACCATATCTAAACATATAATACATATGTGCTTAGTAACATAATTTACCAAGGCAACCATATTATCAGATGTGCACTCACAATAACCAATTCAACTCAATTTTGAAGACTTATACATATATCACTATCATTTATTTCACCTTCAATAAGTATATTCCCATTAATTCAACACTATAAGTTATGTAACCATCATAAAATTCTGATCTCAAATCTACTGATATAACCTTATATTAAATCATAAACTCTTATGAAATTAATCAAACAACCATTTCAAGTCCAAGTTCAACCCTTCAAGGTACTAGTAAATTTTGTGTTCTTTCAACTTTGCTTGTATACTTTAAATCTTGTCATCTCTATCTATATCTCTCTTTTTCTCAGTCATTCCACGAAAATGTTTTCACATCCGTATCAATTTAAAGATATGTAACCTGTTAGAGTAGTGCTCTAAAGGCAATCACCTTTAGCACTTTTGTACAAACTATATTTTGATTAATAAAGTGAAAGGCAATTTTTATTAATTTGGTATTTATTTATATATGAATTGATGTTGGTCTTAAATTAAATTAATGAAGTCCACGATACAAAACATAGAATGAAGGAAATCATGATCAGATCATGATAATGAGATTCCTATCATATGTAATTATGTTAGTATCTAAATAATCCCTATTCATAGGATTAATAAGACAGGACATTATTAATCCAGATAGACTAGAATAAGTTATACTCCTTGAATTTCATCAAGTAGTAGATCTCACAAACTGTAGGCATGAGATGTTTAGAGTTAACATGTGGATGCTATAAAGAGTAGAAAGTACATCCAAAGACCTGCTATGAAATTATCATATGGATGATTGATAGTTGTGCATTAATTTGTGTTTTTCTAAAGTATTTAGCATGTATTTCTTACATAATATGTTATTATTGTTATGTTTTGTGATTTATTTTGTATGTTTTGTTTAGTTTAATCTTCATTGTGTTCTTTTATGTTTGATATTAATTTATGGTAAGAATTGATCATTTTGGTCTAGGTATGGAGGTTGGCCACATTTGAGATTGAGTTAAAGGAGAAGAGAAGAGGAAGAATTATGACACAAGAACCAACGATCGTGGGTTTCATACCAATTCCCATGATCGTGGGATGTTTAACCCAAGGATATACGCAGGGTTCACTTATTTTTTTAGGTTTTCATGACTATTTTAGGATAATAACCCCTGTTGATAAGAGAGATTCATGTGGGACTTATGTATTTGAGTGAAATTGTAAGTTTAGAGTTTTCAGAGAGGTAGAGATTCAAGTTTTCTCATTCTTCATTGGGAAAAGAGCATGCCAATGCCAAAGTTTCCAGATTCGGGATAAGAAGAGGAGGAGTTTGACTTAATCAGTTTACTTTCATTTTTCTCTTCTAGAACTTGCATGATGGATTATTTGATTATTAGGGATGTTATGGACAACATGAGTGGCTAGTTTAATTATAGAGATTCCTTTTGAACTTCTTATTAAATTCCTATTTTGTTGATTTGAATGATAGATGTTTTTTATGAATGTTGAATATATATATATATATACCTTACATTATATTGAGAGATTAAGTTGGGTTATTTATGTAAAATTGTATAATGAGAGATGGCATTCTGTAAACTTACATTCATCAAGTTAATTGATTAGTTGAAAGAGAGATCTTGGCTAATTTAATTGATCACCCATAGGATAATTTCATAACTAATTGAATTGGTGGATTGATTTTGTAGATTGAGAGATTGCTTAATCATTTCCATTTAATTTGGTTAGGGACAATTGATTACACCTTGAGAGAGGGTAATTAATACATTAGGATATCTTAGGTGAAACATAATTCAAATAACAAAATAGGAGGGAGACAAGATAGTGAAAAAGTGATCTCCAATTGTGAAAATCTTGAATTCTATGTTTTTGCATTTTTGAGTTGTCATTTGTGCTTTGTTAAGTTATTTAGGTTAATTTAATTTTTCCAGTTTATTGCCACAAAAATTTGGTTCTTAAACAAAGATTAATCTAAATTAAGTGGTGTCTAAGCACAACCCCTGTGGGATCAATATCTACTTATTATTACAAATCACGAATTGTATACTTGTAGTTTTGAGCATAAAACAAGTAGACTGTTTCACAATCAACAAGTAAATTGTTTCACAATAAAAAATTTTATGGCACCATTACCGGGGATTGTTTATTTAGCATCTTGTTTAGTTTAGATTACTTTGATTTAAGAGTTTTTGATACTTTTCCTTCTGTATTTGTAGGTCCATGAACATAAGGAGCACTTGAAGATTAGCAGAAATTAGTGAGAAGAGTTATTGGATATTACAAGACACGAACGAGACACTGCAAGAAAAACATGGTTTTGTGACAAACATTACTAACGGAAAACGATAACTTTCTGTCGGTATGTAAGATTAGTGACAGGCATTACTAACAGACAAAGGCGTTGTAGAAACGCCTGTAGCTAATAAATACTCGATGGAAAATAATTCTAATGGTAAATGTACCAATGAAAAATGCAAATAAATTTACCCATGGAATATTTTTACTGTCGGAATATTTACAAATGAAAAATTTTTTCCATCGGTACATTTACAAATGGTTTAAATCTTTCCAACGGTAAGTTATTACAAAGTTACCAACGCATAATTTCATCTGTAGTTACCGACAATATGCCTTTGGTTATTCCATATGTGATTACCAACCGTATACCAGTAGGTTCTCCGTCTGTGATTACCGACGACATGTTGTTGGTTATTCCATCTATGATTACCAATGGTTTAGTCTTTCCGTCTGTGGTTTCCGATGGAATTTTCTTTCCGTCGATAATTGTTTTAATTTTAGCAACAGATTTCATATGTCCGTCGATAAATTAGCTAGAATTTTTTTTAATGTACTGTCAATACCATTAATGAATTTTATTCTGCATAATTTAAACAACTATTAATTTAATATTATACATTTAATTTTGAAATATAATTTTGATTGATGATATAAAGTTGAAAATATCATAATTGATAATAAAAACATTAAATTGTACATAATAAGTTTTCATAATTCAAATAAAATGACTAAAAGTACACTATTAATTTAGAAATGGAGGATGCTCTGCTTGGTGCAATGAGGTGCTATCCCTACCCTTAAACTCATCCGCCTCACTACGATGCTGAGCTATGTACTGCATCGACTCTTGCACCTCATCCATCGACTGTTGCAATTGAGTTGCCAATATCTACACTGTGCTCCAAAGTTCTTGGACTTCATTAGTTGTGGACCGCCTGCTAGATGCAACTGTACTGGACGTGGCAGATTGAGAATAACATGTATTCACAAATGAACCTAAGCTGATTATCCTTCCTTGACAGTCCTTAAAACCCACTGCATGAAGATAGGTTTGAGTCTCATCAATATCTTCAAACTGCTGAGATTGTCATTGAATGTTTTCTTAAATTTGGTCCTATCAGAAGGCAATGTTTATATTAGTAAGTGATAATTATTAAGCATTAATATTAAACCATAAATTTCTTATACATTAAGTTCTCTACAACGGTTATTGACGAATGTCACACCGTCGTGCTTCTTAGTGTAAGTGTGCAAAAAGAGCTGACGGGGTGTAGGCCTCATGCCCATAGCCCTTTCCTGCATAAGAATAAAATGTTATCAGTGAATTAGAATTTATAAAAAATTTGGCAGAATTTCCTTTATTTTTGTGAAATCTACCCCCTATTAAACAAGGAAAAACACTAAAAACACAGCCATATATAGCACCAGACATTTATAACATTATCATTCTCAACAAAAAAACATATTTTCATTCCAAAATTCACACATAAAATTCAATTTCCATACAACAAAGTAAAGAAATGAGAATATAAATTTAAAGTGTAGATACTTACAAGTCTCTCTGCATACTCTTGGTGGGTAATAGATCCTCCCGTATGTACGGGAAGACTGTCTCCCCCTAGTCCTCCACGTCTGTTGGTAGAATTACGCTCTGAAAGGAAGATTGCCTTAGGTGATGTCTAATACTGCTGCCAACGACTCCATATTTCTTCAGAAATGTAAGGCGGTCATACACCTGCCCTGTGTATCGCAACAATAAAGCCACTATAACGTGTATGTGCTCGTTTTTCCCATATTCTATAGATGATCGCATCAAATCGAGAATCCCAAAAAAATTCTTTCTGAAACAAAAGGAAAATCATTCAACTAATACGTATGATGTAATAATATTTCTCTAATTAATGTACAAAACCGATATCAAAACAAATAATTTTATACCGTTTTGAAAATTAAATCTATAACTTAATTATAAACATATAGTGTTCAATGTAATTTCAATTACATATTATTGGGAATTGTAACATAAGTTCTTTCATCAGGTCCCTCAACTCTAGCTGCTGGCTGCTTCCTTCATCATCTTTATTTACCCCTGATATGTATAGGGGTAGTAAATAATGTAGGGGTGGTGGATGGTGTCGCAACATCTATAAAAGGTGATGCTTAATCTAAAAGTGCAGTAGCTGGAGGGGGAGGATGAGATTTAGTTCTAGCTGCTACAGCATGAGATCCTTCACTTGTAAAGTAAGTACCTTCGAATTGTGATCTGAATCTTGGTCGTATCATATCATGTCTTCTCTTTGGTGGCAAATTTCAACCTGAAATTAATATTAAGCTTTAGCTCTTCAAAGTTATGACAAGTAATCTAAGTGTACCAATGACAATATACTATAATCATCATACAAAGTTGGCATTTTCTTATGTCATATTCAAGGATGAAAATAATGAGAACGAAATTAAAAGAGTTAAAATAAATGCCATGTGTTAGTCAAGATGGAAATATATCAAAAAAGAGGGTAAGCAATAAAATTTGGGAGGCTACAGAAGTGTAATATGCCACAAGAGAATCAAGGATGATGTATCAAGTAAAGGAAATAATTGATTACTTGAATATAATATTCAATTACAAACACAAATTAATCGCTATCATCACTTAATGATAAATCAAAATCATCTTCTTTTTTCTAAAGAATTTCAATTAAACTCAGGCCCTTCTTTAGATCTCTGGCCCTCCTCATCCTCTCTAGATAAAATTTCAACATATGCACTAACTGGATCGTTCAAAGGTCCATTATCCTCATATAGGATAGATCGATTTATTTCATAAGCATCTTCTTGAAACACTTCACTTTCAATTCTCTGTTCTCCTTTTCCATGTGATTCAAAAACACCAATAGGTTTAACTTTGCAAATGGCCAGCCAATTTGACTTATCTTGTCGTAAGTTGGGAAAAGGGACATAATACACCTAGATCGCTTGTATTGCCAACATGAAAGGTTCAAATTGTCAAAATCTTCTTCTCTTGTTGGTTTCAACTAGATTGTATCAGCTATGCACTTTTGTACCAAAATTTGGAGTTTCATCAAACCACTCACACTTAAATATCACACTTCACTTTATTGGCAATGCAGGGTACTCAATTTCAAATATCTCAATTTGCCATAGTAATCCATCAATTCTCCCTGTATGCAAACTCTACTATTTATTGTTGCCATGCTATGACCATGATATTCTGTATGATATTTGTATCCACTAATGAAATACACCAGATATGATTTAACAGTTTGCAAAGGTCCCTTCACAAGATCACATATGAACTTGTTCTCAATTGGATTTTCGAAGGCCTATAGAAAAGAAAATACCAAATTAAACAATATATTATGGTTCGAACATTTAAATCTTATAATTCAATCATTCTAATATTTGTAAGTGAAAACTCACATACTGTTTGAACCATTGAGGAAAGTGTCTTCCAACTTCTTTATTGATATCATCCTATGTTTGTCAGGCATGAGCTTATGTAATTATTCCATGTATAATATAAAAACATTGTTATGTATTTCAGTTATGAATTACACTAAAATTCAAATCCCAAATAATCTATTTAAACTTATGGATGAAAGGTTGAACCTCTTGACAGTTCAATAAAATATAACCATGGGCATCCTCAATTTCTTCCTTTGTTAACATTCTTCTCGTTGAACGTCCATATTTATCCAGGATATGTGAAAATGGATAAATTATCATCAGCATCAGCAGTTCCTTCCCCATCATCATTACAAGAAACTTTTCTTTCTCTTGTGTGAACATGCAGCTCAAAGTAATGTGAACAAAATGTATTAGCTTCCTCCACTAAATAAGCATTACATATCGAACCTTTAATTCTAGCCTTATTTTTCCCATTTTTCTTCAAGTAATGCAAATACCTGTATGAGCGAATAGGGTTATACGAATTTAGTTATTAAAACATGATATAACATCAATTACAATAATTTGTGTTAAATTACGTACCTCTCAAATGAACACATCCAACGATATTAAACTGGACTAGTTAGTTTAGCCTCATGTGCTAAATGGATAGGTAGATGCTCCATATAATCATAGAAGCTTGCAGGAAATATCCCTTCTAACTTGAACAAAATAATTAGAATTTCCCTTTATAGTTTTTCCATTTCAGCCAACTTAATTTCAGATGATGTTAAACTTTTGAAAAACAAACTTAATTCTGTTATTACTTCTTAAACCTTATTTGGTAGTAACTCTCGAAATGTAATTGGAATTAGCCTTTTCACAAACACATGACAATCATGACTTTTCATCCCAAATAATTTGTACTTCCTCATGTCCATACACTTTGCCAAGTTTGAAACATAACCATAGGGAACTTTAGACTTTTCAACCATTCACAATGTTTCCTTCTGTTTTTTGTCTAAAGTGTAACATGCTTTCGAATATTTACCAGTCCGAAGATCTTTATGTAACTCATTCCTTTTACAAAAAAGTTTGAAATCAGCTCCTGATTTTGCATTATCTTTTGTCCTCCCTTCAATATTCCTAATAGTGTTGAAAAAATTGTCAAAAATATTTTTTTCAATATGCATCACATCTAGATTATAACATATCAAATTAGTTTTCCAATATGGCAAATCCCAAAAGATGCTTCGTTTTCTCTAGCCAAAGTTTTTGCTAATACTTGTATTAATTTCATCAGCTTTAAATTTTGTCACTTTTAGCAAGCCTAATTCCTCAATCTCTTGCAATATCTCTTCACCAGCTTTGTGAGGGGGAGGAGGTGATTTTACCATCCTATTCTTAACAAAATTTTGTTTATTGTGCTTAAATGGATGATCTGGAGGAAGAAATTTTCTGTGGTTTTCAAACCAACATATTTTGCCTCCATTTGGAAGATGAAATGCATCTGAATCATTACCACAATAAAGACAAGCCAATTTTCCTATTATGCTCCATCCAGACTACATGGCATATGTTGAAAAATCACTAGTTGTCCATATCAAAGCTGCTCTCAACACAAAATTTTGTTTCAGCGACACATCATATATCTCAACACCATATTCCCAATGATGCTGCAATTTAGATATTAATGGTTATAAGAATACATCAATTTTATTCTTTGGATTTATAGGCCCTGGCACAATCACTGTCAAGAACATATATGCCTCTTTCATAAACATCCTTAGAGGTAAATTATAAGGAGTAATTATGATTGGCCATGATGAATATTGCTGACCAGATTGACCAAAGGTTGGAATCCATCCGTTGACAATCCCAACTTAACATTTCGACTTTCAGCTGCAAACTCATAATATATCATTGAAATGTTTCCATGCCTATACATCTGATGGATGACTCATTATTCCATCTTCCTGTTGGTGTTCCATCTCATGTGAGACATAATAACATCAAAAGCATATAGTTTTTGAAGTCTCAGAGTGAGCAGGAAATAATACATATGCTTCCACGGTACTAACTTTCCTTTTATAGAACGCTTTCTAGGCTTGAACCTATATTGTCCACAAAATTTTCACTTTTGCAATTCCACATCATCACCCCAATACAACATACATCCCAATTTGAAACAATCAATATTTCAATAGGCAAACCAAGACTCCTAATAAGTTTCTTCATATTGTAAAAACTATCAACCATTGTGTGATTAGGAGGTAATGATTCATTATACCATCTGAGAATTTTATCAAAACTACAATCAGAAATACACCCTTCAAACTTTTTGTTCAATATACGAGCAATTGATAACAATTGAGTCATTGTGTCACAATTTGGCCATAGTTCTTGGTTAACTGAGTGTAGTAATGTAACACCCCACTCCCGCTGGACCCGAAACCGATATCGATGGTGATATCCGAATCCGTGCCCCGCGAGGGTAGCGTGCCACATCACTTAACACTTAAAAGTCAGTATGTATTTTTTTTTTGAAACCATAAACATAAAGAACAGAAACTCGTTAACCAAAACGGTCCACTTTGTTTTATAACCATTTACCATTTGATATAGACACAAATAAAAGCAACAACAACTTTTATTATCCATTTGGGCCCATTTCAATTTACAAAATACAATCATTTCTGTTTCTCAAAAGTAATACAACTGTCATATTCAATTA
>JAOQMS010000180.1:27216572-27244456 GCA_027563885.1 Erythroxylum longipes | reverse complement strand
TAATAATATACATGTTTCCCATACATCTCTATGTATATGTATATTACTTACAAAAGAATCTTGGTACCTTTTGACCAAATATATAGTGCTCACATAAATAAAACCAAACTCTTTTGTTTTATTAATAATAAATATTTTCATTACAAAACTGTAACTGAAGAAGATAAAGTTATATGTAAATACACTTGATTTCTAGGGCACTATATTTACATAACTCCAACACAGTGTATATATGAAATGTCTCTCTGTATAAATAATGTCTCCATATCATTAGAGCAAAGAAAATTGGAACAAGTTCTAGATCATGTACCAGATAGTTCATCTCGTGAGAACTTAGTTGTCTTGATGCATAGGCTATCACCTTGCCATTCTGCATCAATACACATCCCAATCCTTGATGCGAAGCATCACTTTATACTACATATCCTCTAGTTCCTTACGGAATAATCAACACCGATGCTATAGTTAACTAACGTTTCAACTCCTCAAAGCTCTTATGACAATCATCATCCCATCTGAATGCTACATTCTTCCTCATAAGTTTAGTTAGAGGGGCTGAAATTAGAGAAAATCCCTTGACAAACCTCTGGTAATATCCAGCTAATCCTAAGAAAATTCAAATTTCTGACACATTCTTCAGAGCCTCCCATTTCATTACTGCCTCAATCTTTGTTGGATCCACTTGTATGCCTTGTCCAGATACTATATCATCCGTAAATACTAATTGATCTAGCCAGAATTCACACTTACTGAATTTAGCATATAGTTGTTTCTCCCTCATAATTTGTAAAATCACTCTCAGATGCTCATCATGTTCTTCTCTGCTTTTTGAATACGTAAGTGGGTCATCAATGAACACAATTACAAATCTATCCAGATAGGGCTGAAACACCTTATTCATCAAGGCCATAAACGCAGCTGGGGCATTAGTTAACCCAAATGACGTTACTAAAAACTTGAAATGACCATACCTACTCTTGAATGCACTCTTGGGTACATCAGCCGCTGTTATCTTCAACTGATAGTGCCCACATCTCAAATCTAACTTGGTAAGCACCTGAGTTCCTTGAAATTGGTCAAATAAGTCATTAATTCTAGGCAATGGGTACTTGTTCTTTACTTTCAGCTACCTATAATCGATGTACAGTCTCACGGTTCCATCTTTCTTCTTTACAAATAGAACTGGAGCTCCTCAAGGTGAAGCACTGGGTCTAATAAAACATTTTTCTATCAACTCCTGTAGTTAAGCCTTCAACTCTTTTAGTTCTATAGGTGCCATCCTATATGGAGGAATGGATATAGGAGTAGCACCCGAAACCAAATCAATTGTGAACTCTATTTCCCAATTTGGAGGTAAACTAGACAATTCAGCGGGAAACACATCCAGGAATTCCTTAATAATAGGAATGTCCTGTAAATTCTTCTCAGCTCGTGTATCAGTAACGTGGGCTAGATAAGCCTCACATCCACCTTGCATTAACCTCAAGGCACTCATGAATGAGATCAGCCTGGCTAGCACTGCTTTATTAATACCTCTGAAAACTGTTAGGAGATTCTAATGCCACTTCTTTAGTGTAGCAGTTCACGATAGCCCTATAAGCAGCAAGCTAATCCATATCTAGGATGATATTTATCTCCCTTAACTGTAATATAATCAAGTCTGCTTCCAATTCTGCCTGATCAACTCTAATCAAATATCTCTTGCAGACTTCCCCAATCATAGTGGTACTACCTATCGATGTAATCACCTCCAATCCACGTTTCAATTGCTCTCTGTCACAATGCAACTTACATGCCAGATGTGTTAAAATAAATAAATGCATAGATCTAAGATCTAGCAATACAAATGCTTCATAATCAAAGATAAGCAGCACACCTGCAATGACATCTGGAGAGTCCTGAGCCTCCTGTCTGGTCATAGCGTATACTTGGGCCTGAGACTGGGGTCTATTGTTCCGAACCTCATCCCTGACAGAAGGACTTCAAGATCTCACTCTGCCTTTGCCTCGACCTCAGCCTCAGCCTCTCTGTCCAAACCCACTAGTTTGACTCTACTGAATAGCAGTCTCACTCACTGATCCCCCTTTCATAACAGACTAGGCTCCAATTATAATAGGACAATCCTTAACCTGATGATCAAATGAGTCGCATCTAAGACAAGCTCCAGACAATATCCAACACTCACTATTGCGCTTCTTCCCACAGTACTCATAATTGGGTATCTAACCCAACACTGCACCTCTTCCACTCCCAGACTGTACAAAATTACCCCTCTATCTAAACCCTAACTGTATTGATCCAACCGGTGGTCGAAATGGTCTCTTCTGGCACTTACTAAACTTCCTGCTAGAGCTACTCTAAATTTCATTTAGCCTCTTCTTAGACTCTTGTCTATGTTCTCCCTGATCATCTCTCAGCAATTGTTCTATTCAGATCGAGGCTGCTTTGCGCTAAAAAACTGCTTAGGTTGGTGATTGTTAGCTTTGTTCAAATTTCCACGTTTAATCCATCTTGAAATTTCCTGCACTTGTCTTCCTCAATAGGAATCAAGGCAGTTGCATAACCTATCAGTTAATTAAATCTGATCTCATAATCTGCCACTGACATTCTACCCTATTTCAGATTCATAAATTCCTTCATCTTTTTGTCCAGGTAGATTTTGGGCATGTAATTTTCCCTGAATGCCCTAAAAAAGTCCCCCCAATTCAGATTGCAAGCCCTAGTGCTATTGCCTGGAACAGTCTTCCACCATTGATATGCTGGACCTTGTAATAATGAGATCACATAATCAAATCTCTCATCAGCCTCATAGTACATCTGATCAAATACTCACTAAGACCTCTCTAACCATCCCTTGACCTCTGCAGGGTCTGTACTTCTGTAGAAGTCCATAGCCTCTACTTTCATAGCCTATCGTACCTCCTTTCCCTTCTCTTGGTAACTCTTGTAGGCATTCCCTCAGGTCGAGGCACAGAAGACTCTCTATTGGCTTTTGTCGATCCTAAGTCAGCTGAGTGTCCTTCTTGATCACCTATGTTGGATGACCTATCATAAACAATAACTCCCAATATCATCTGCATTTCTCATTATATTTCATGTTTAACATTTTTATATGTCCCTATAGATGCCAACCATACTCTGATACCAAAATATAACACCCCACTACCATAAATTGCATACCAGAACACCCTGTGGATATTCCAATATATAATCTATAATAATGGTATGTTAGAGCAAACACATATCTAAATTAATCATGGCATCAACTATTATATAGAAAAGTCACCAAATTTTAAAACCAACTACATTCCTAATTTCATTTCATAAAAAACAAACTTACATTGTAGCATTACAAAACCATCTGAATATATACAATGTCAAATCCCTATACATAACACACTGCTTGACAGAGGAATTGCACATAAACTACTAAGTAATCCTTTAGTCTAAGCTGGCCAACCTTTGAGCCATTTTTTGATAAAAGTACAAGAATTAGTCTTCTCGTAGAGTCTATTTGTCTCTAATGTCCTCTCCTAGACCTGAAATATCAACGTTACAATTTTGGTGAGTTTTGTGAACTCAATGATGTAACCATCCTCGATGGTTCACCGAATTCATACCACATATCAAATCATATAAGCACATAATTCATCATTTTCTATTTAACAATTTGCACCACATATCATAGTATGCACTTATCATAATCTTATTTAAGTACATATTCACATTACAATTCAATCAGTCAATTACACTTAATAAGTGTATATGCAATGTTCATATAACCCACTATCAATTATTACGTTGTTGTGATTGAGTGCCTAAACTGTCCCGTATTAATTGTGGATACTAGGCTCACTAATACTGTCCCTTACCCGTTGCAGATACAGTGCTTATTGTATATATTGAGCCTTTAGCTCTATACCACATTTCAAAGCTTTAAGCTCATTTTCGGTTGCTACTCATGTCACAACTATCATTATCTAATCTTGCATTCATGTATGAAATGCATCTCATTCATATTCAATCAATTATATTTCAATCATTCCCATTTTCAATCTCATTCCTACTTAATCACATTTTTAGTCCCATATACATATATCATCGGGCCTTTGTCTGGCATTCAAAAAACATGTAAGGTAACACATATTTCACCAAATTCATATTCAAGGAACACTTCAATATCACAGTCATCAATCAGAATCTTCGAACCTTCATGTCCGAAATTGGTAGAAATACTTCATTCCACATTCAGTACAAAATCTATAGCAAACAAATATTCAGTGAGACCATCTAGGTTACTCACCAATCGCTCCAGAAAGCTATTGCCTTGAAGTCCTGGTAATGTCTGGATGATGGCTCTCTAAATGATCCTCTATATCATGCAAAACACATTTACATATATCACAATTTTGCACAATGGTATAAGTATTCATTTATGCACATCTATGTATATAAAATATGTCCAATGCATGTTCAATGACAATCTGGAGTATTTTTCCATCTTTCATAGCACATGATCATTCATAGTTCAAAACTCACATCACTTAATCTGTACTTAGGGTTTGCATCACAATAAAACAATTGGAGTATAATATCATAACCCCATTGAGTATTTCAGATTTTTTCTGAAAACACACTTTTGGGTTAACTTTGCATGATCATTATGATAAGGAAGATGGAGTTTTTAGACACCACTTCCTTCTAAACAATTGTTCCTCTATGCCTTAAGTTTCTAATGACTCTAATATCATAAATTTTGGTTAATTATTCTATGAGTTATGCTCAAAATACTGTCAACTATGTACATTTGACATTTTGGCTAGTGTAGGATCATACTTTCAATATGTACAGGTCATATCTCTCAATTACAGTATCAAAAAATTAAAAAATTTATACCAATTGAAAGATAAGAGAACAAGATACAACTTTTGTGTAGATACATTTGCCTGATTTGGCCTACATCAATACAGTTTATTCGATAACAAAAAACATGATTTCTGTCTCAGGTAGTGTTATAGCCTAAGCCAAAGCTCAATTTCAACAAAATTAAAATTCGACTTCGCCAAGAAAGTTATAGAAATATGTCTCTATTTTAATCCGAATCAAAAATAAACTCATTTGGAAATCTATAGATCAAGATATAAGTATAATACCGAAGCATGTTCAATGAAAATATTCCAGCTCATAATATTCCAGCAGACTTCCTCACTTTCATCCAATCAATCTTTTTCAAATCAATTCAGATGACCCTAACTTTGTATAGAGATAAAGAAAATGGTGTTATGAATTTAGTAGTTTAAGTTTCAACTCATTTGGAGATTGGATGAAAAATTTATAACCAAAAGACTCAAAGTTGTTCTAGTTCATATTCAGACTTCAAAAACCAAAATCATACATGCAAACCATCACCTTCTTCTTCCTCTCTCTACTGCAATTTTGTTTCCAACAATTCTTGATTGAATTTATAGCCATATGGTTCTACACCACATTTTCTGCTATTACTTCAATTAACCTCAATTAATCACAACACCAAAAACAGAATGTCATACACGACTATTCTAGTTTCTGCACACTCTAGTGCACCAATTTTTTTTTCATTTTCTGCTCAAATTCTACCTTAAATTCATCCATCACTGTAATACTCAAAATCTTTCTACCTACATATCTTATGTGTATATCCATTTAAAACCAGTAAAAGCATCATCAAAATTCATGTACAAAACCAAAAAAATTAAGAACTCACTTACTTGATTTCAGTAACGTATCCAACAGTAAAGGTGAGCTCTCGGTGAATGGAAAACAAGATACAACATGAAACTGAATACTATCTAAACTTCCAATTACAAAACACTAAACAAATGTTTCGGTGATGGAGAGAATTGTTTCTGTTTGGTGTTGAACAAATTTCGGTGGAGAACAACCAAAAGTGTAGAATTTTCCCCAAACTAACAAGGTAATTACATGGAGTGATATTTCAATGACACTTGTCACTCATGCATGTAAGCCATTTTTCACACTCCCTTTTGTCACTTATTTCTATATTTTTTCTAGTCCAAAAATCCCCAAAATTTTGAAAATTCTCTAAAATTCATCAAAAATTATGAAATAATCATAATATTCTCTAAATAAATTTTCAACACAAATAATCCACAATTCACATTTTAATCACATTTATAAATCAATTATACTCGAAAAATGTCAATGAATGCATGTACAATTATTTCATGAATATAAACACCATTCACGTATCTGAATATGCCATATGATGCATAAAGTGCACTTCTTATTTCTGAGTATACTCTCATGTACACTATTAGGGGGTCCTAGCCCCTAACATGGAATATTGAGATGTTATATGAAAAATGCTATCAATTATGTTAAAAACATTGTTAAAAATACAATATTGTTATTCATTGCACCATTTATCTTTTTTGTTTGTTTATTCTTTCTTTCATCTTATACATTTATTTCGTTGACATTCTTTTTTTTTCTTTTTGTTCCCTCTATCTATGTTAAAGACAGTGGTACAATTGTTGAAACTTGAAGCTGGCAACAAAAAGCACATATGGCTACAAAAAGAACGTCAGTAAAAGTCCCAAATATTAGTGACGATTTACATTCTTCACTAAAAATGTCATCAAATCTCCGTAGTTGAAAACTATAGGCGATGTTTTACGGTAATCGTCACCAATAGTTTTTTTCTATGTTTCATTTTTGTAGCAAAAAACTATTAGCGACGTTTTGAGAAATCGTTGCCAATATCTTTTGGTTACGCTTAGTTTTTGTAGCTAAAATTTATTAGCTAAGTTTTCGAAAACGTAGCCAAAGGCTTTTAGCAACATAACTAAAGAGTTTTACCTGCGTTTTTTAAAACGTAGCCAAATGGTTTTAGCTACATTTTGTAAAATGTAGTCAAATTTTTAATATATATTTTAACAAAATGTTATGCCATGCTAATTATAATTATTTGTGACTTTTTAATCCATATTGTTGTATATAATATTTAGAGTTTTTGTTGTTAATTTATTATACAAAAACAATTGATAATTTGAAACGTTGTATATAAAAAGTAAAATATCATTAAATTATACAAACAAAAAGAATATTCTTTGTATACAAGATTTTAGTTACAACCTTACCAAATCTTATAAACAAAATAATAAATATAGATACCGGTTTACAAATTATACACTATAAGAAAAATGTCGTTTTGCGATGAAAATTACTGACGGAAAACATAAACATTTCGTCAGTAAATAAGTTTTGTGACAGACTTTACCTACGAACAAAGGCGTAGTAGAAACGGTCGTAGCTAAGAAATACCAATGAAAAATAAGGATTCCGTCGATAAATTTACCGACAGAACATTAATTTACCGTCGTAAATATATCGATGGCTTATTTTGACTGTTGGTAAGTTTACCGACGGACGATGTTATTCCATTGGCAAATGTATCGACGATTTGCTCCTTTCCATCGGCAAGTTTGTTAAAACGTTATCGATGGTTACGTTTGTTATGTTAGAAATTTTACTGAAGGTAGTCTATTCATTCGTCGGTAAATTTTGCAACAGAATTGATTATTCCATCTATGATTATCGATGGTTAGTCAATTTCCATAAGTAAATCTACCAGAATTTTTAAAAAAAAATATACGTCAATAATTTTTATTGATGATGTTATGGTTGATGCATAATTTAAATAGTTATGAATTTAATAGTATACATTTAATTTGTTTAGACAGAAATTAAATTGATGATATAAAGTTAAAAATATCTTAATTGATAATAAAAACATTACATTGTACATAATAAGTATTTGTAATTAAAATTAAATGACCAAAAGTACACTATTCATTTGGTGACAGCAGATGCTCAGATTGGCGAAATGAGGTGCTACCCCTACCCTTCAACTGATCCACCTCATTGCGGAGCTGAGCTTTGTACTCCATCGGTTGTTGTAACTGAGTTGTCAATATCTGCATTATGCTCCGAAGCTCTTGAACTTCATTGGTTGTACAACGCCTACTACTAGATGCTGCTGTACTAGACGTGGAAGATTACAAATAACATGTGTTCGCAAATGAACCTAAGTCAAATATCCTCCCATGATGGTCCTTACCACCCATTGTATGAAGATAAGTTTTAGTCTCATCAACATCTATAGACTGCTGAGATTGTCGTTGAATGCTTTCTTGTATTTGGTCGTATCAAAAGACAATGCTTATATTTGTAAGTGATAATTATAAAGAATTAATATTAAACCATAAAATTCACATACATTTAAAAGTCATGCTTCTTAGTGTGAGTGTACAAAAAGAGCTGACAGGATTTAGGCCTCATGCCCATAGACTTTTCCTGCATAAGAATAAAATGTTATAATTGTACTAGAATTTATAAACTTTTTTGCAGAATTTCCTCTATTTTTATGATATCTACCCCCTGTTGAATAAAGAAAATAACTCAATAACATAGCCATATATGGCACCAGACATTTATAACATTATCATTTTCAATAAGAAACACATGTTTTTATTTCAAATTCACACACCAAATTTAATTGAAATACAACAAAGAAAAGAAATGAGAAAATAAATGTAAAATGTAGATACTTATAAGTCTCTCTGCAGCTCGTAGTGGGTAATAGATCCTCCCATTTGTACGGGAAGACTCTCCCCCATGGTCCTCCATGTCTGTTGGCCAAATTACGCTCTGAAATGGACATTGCCTTAGGTTATGTCTAATACTACTACCAACGACTCCATATTTCTTTAGAAATGTAAGGCAGTCATACACTGGCCCTGTGTATAGTAGCAACAAAGTCTCGACAACGTGTACGTACTCGTCTCTCCCATACTCTATAGATGATTGCGTCAAATTGAGAATCCCAAAAATTGTTTTTGAAACAAAAGGAAACATTCGATAAATACTTATGTTGTAATAATATTTATCTAATTAATGTATAAAATTGTTAATTAAAAAAGAAAATAATAATTTTTTTTGCACCTTAAACTCGTGATAGTAAAATTCCTTTGTTGCCTAAGAGATATTCTTCCATACATAACCCTCAGGATCAATCTTCTCCTTGAATTTCGATGTCATGTTTCTTGAGCACTGTTTAGATGGAAATAACCTAATATAAAACAAAATAAATTTATACCATTTTTAAAATTTAAACCTATAACTTAATTATAAACATATGATGTTTCATGTATTTTTCACTTGCATATTATTGATAGTTGTGATGTAAGTTCTTCCATTGGATCTGTCAACTCTAAGCTGGCGGGCGTCTCCTCCTGCCGCATTATTTACCCCTGATATCTCAATCGGTATAGAGGTAGTGAAAACTATACATCCAAGATCTATCAACATTACTCATTTCTGTAAAACTGTTAATTTGAAATAGTGATTCCATAGTTAGTATCCTTCATGTTTCCCAAAATTTACAGAACATCTAAACTTTACACAACATCCCCTAAGTATTAACCAATTAAATTAATCACCTACAATTGATTTCAAAACTATGGTACATGGCATTGTTTACACGTATGAATCAAGAAAATAAGTTCTTACTGTGACTCTTAGGCTCGTGAAATTTTTCACCGATAAGCCTCATAGGAGCTGCATCACGGGTTTCCAGCCTATATACCGTCCTAAGGGTTTATTTTGGAAAGTAATTGTCTTGTTTATGAAATGTATTAATTCCTTGTGTTAATACTAAGTTTGTATTAATCAAATAAAATTTGAAGTATTAACTGATCAAATTAATCACCTATAATTGATTTCAAAACTATGGTACGTAGCATTGTTTACATCTATGAATTAAGAAAATAAGTTCTCGCTGTGACTTCTAGGTTTGTGAAAATTTTCACCAATAAGCCTCAAAGGAGCTGCATCACGAGTTTCCAGCCTATATACCGTCCTAGGGGTTTATTAAACACTTTGAAATTAACCATAACATCTCAAACTCATTTCACATATAGTAAATACTTAGACTATTAAAGAAGAACATAAAAACTGATCAATGATTATAAGAATATTCTAAACAACAACACAAAATCAAGACATTCTTTGCATTCTCACAAATTCCATAGGTATCATAATCATATTAAAAAAGCAATACATATGGTAAATATTAGTTGGACGACTAACCTGGATGGATGGATAACTTTAGACTACGACAAAGAAAGATGAGCGACGCTCTCCAACCCAATATAGGGCCTGCGAAAGAGAATATGAAATATTTAATATAATAACTTGTTCTAATACAACATCATAAACTAATGTGGTCCATCATGCTATAGGAGCAAGATCATGAAAAAAATTTCATCAGCCAATTTAATTCTTTTACTAGAGTAATATTAAAGGAGGCATTTACCAAAAGACATTTAAATTACTAGTATTGGAGGCTTATAGTATGATCACAAATTTGAGTAACTATATATGTAGTTAAGTGATACCTTCTAGTTTACTTTGACATGCATAACTAAGGACAAGTACTAAATCCTTCTTGTAGGCTTAATAATAAGTTTCAAAAAATTAAATAATCATTTTAGGACACATTGTTTTAAGTAATAAGTGTAGGCTACAGGATTTAGTCCTTATTTGTGTAAACAATTAAATAAAAGCATTGCAACATTGCAAGATCAAAAGTTGTTTTTTATTATTAATTGTGTGGTTGTGTGATCCTAATTACATATTGAAAGCTTCTATAGATAATTTTTTTAATATATTATCAATTGAGTCAATTATTTAAAATTATATACTAAATTAGAATCCAATTCAATATTCAAACTTGGTTAAATCCGAAATTCAATATTCAAATAGAGATAAGAACATATGTGTTAAATCATAAATTAACTGACTAGTTCATAAATTTTAAGGCACGTGATGTTATTTTTTAAGATGGAATGGGTACATACACAAACTTTACTCAAAGATTAAAAACATCATCAGTACTAGTGTATTGTTATTAGTTTTCCCTCTAAAAATATTTTTATTTTATGAACTATTTGGATCTAAAAATTAGAAATGAATGGCAATTCTAATACTAAACAAGTGTTTTAGATTGAATAATTAATAAAAATAGAGTTAATCGACATGTATGTCAAATAAATCATGGAAGTGCCATCGAGAACTTGAATTATGATGGTAAAAAACTAGTGGTATATTTCATTATAAAAAATTAAAATGATAATGATATTAAGTCAATTGAACATCATGGAAATGTAAAATGCACTCTTTACGTCAAACACAAAAAGAAAGCCATTATATAGTTGTTAAGAACCTGATGAACAAAGAGGAGACCTCACAACCCATACAAAGAATTGCATAGGTCAATTCATAGACAAGCAAGTAGATCTTGATCTTATGCAGTACCTATGTATGAACATGTTCTAGGAAAAGCAAAATGAAGACTAAGTGCCTCTGGCTCTTCAAACCATTTTGATAAAAACTTCAATTAAATAATAAACAAACAGTTGGTTTTCTGCTCCAGATTACAATACAATTGTGAAAAAAGCCAATAATCTAGTTGAGAGGTTGATCGCCCACCATTAAAAAAAAAGAAATTAAGATCCTATCCAGTCAGAGAATTCCTATTAAGCATTGAAAATAGAATCAGTGGTAGCAGGAATCACTTGCTGGATGTGGCAACTTGTTTGTCGATTCCTGATATTCTAAAATTAGAATTTGACACTAATTTTTACCGCCCAGAAGCAAGATGAGACTTGCAGATTAATAACTAATGAACAACAACTTCAAATTAAAATCCCTAAAAGTGTTATGCTTGAGCAAAACATGAAGATATGTTTTTGTATGGATAAAACGAACAAGAAACAATTTTTCACTTGGCTGAAAATGACCCAAAGGCTCTTTTAAGAGCCAACCTCATATTCCTATGGACAAAAACAAAACGAAATGAGGAAAGAAGCCCAACTATTGAAAGATACCTTGGCACCCACGTCGAAAATCAGAATCCAAACACAAAACCCCCTAAAAACCCAAGAGGATAAAGGAAAAAGATTAGGAAGTAGAGAAAGAAAACGAAATAGAAAGAGAGAGGCAAAAGAAGAGAGCATTACCTAGAAATCGAAAGAGAAACGTGCGAGGAGAGGGGCAGCTACAACTAGCGTTGATTGGATCAAGTGGCGCACTCTTTACATTGTTATAAAGGGACTCTAGTGCGACGGACGACGACGGCAAGGAGAGGAGATGTAGATATGCGACAACGGATAACAACGACTCGAGGAAGGAGGAAAAATAAAGAAGGAACAGAGGAGAAAGCGAAGGGGAGGGTTCGGGGTGCCTTTAACCCCAAACTAAAACCAAATGACGTCGTTATGCATTTAACCAAATGAGTAATATGAGGTTAACGGTGGAAAAGGAAGACCGTCGGAAAATTATTGACGAAATATAAAACCGTCGGTAAAATACTGACGTTGCATAAACTTCATCAATGGACAGTATAACATTGTCAGAAAATCATAGATGGAATACAAAACCATTGACAAAAAACTGATGATGCTTAAAATTTACCGACGTACAACATAACACTGTCGAAAAATCACCGACGAAATATGAAACCGTTGGCAACAAATTGATGCTATGTAAAATTCACTGACGGATAGTATATCACCATCGAAAAATCACCAGAATACATAACCATCGGTAAAAAACCGACAATGCATAAAATTCACCGACGGATAACATATCCCTCGGTAAAATTCGGATTCTTTTTAATTACGGAAAGCATTCCTGCTTAATTTATCGATGGATATGGAAAATTTGTTGCTAAATTCCGTCAAAAAATTTGCGCGAATGTTTTCCCTCCGCCTTTACCGATGGCAATTTTTTCGTCACAAAATGAAAATTTTTATGACAGTTTTACCAATGGATTTTGTTTTGTTGTCTATAATTAGCTACGATTTTTTGTCTGTCGATAATCATCGGTCATTAATGTGTGATTTTCTTGTAATGATAAATGTTGAGATTAAAAAAAAATTACAACATAATTGGGATGACTAGCTAGGTTTATCGATGTCGATGTGAGCAACTTCATACCTTAGTCATCCCATACAAAAGATAAGTCATAAGACACTACACCAGATAAATTTTTGGCTACATTTTAATTACAAAATGATTACAAATTTGTCACTAAAAGTATCCTTTTGGCAACGATTTATAACTTTGTCATTATAAGTAAATGATTTGACAACGGTATAGAAAACCATCGGTAAAGTGAACCTATTTTATGATGATTAGAGACAATCTTTGTAATAACAAGTTTTTACAATGGTTACGTAGTTTCGTCCCTAATACTGCAGCATTAGCGACGAACATGAATATTGTTGCAAATTGTAGTGAAAAACCAATATATTTGGCATCAATTATCAGGAAGTGTCGCAAATGGCGTAAACAAATAGCAATTGAAAAGGTTTTTTGTTAGTAATAATTATTTATTTTATGACGATTACAAAAATCGTCGCACAAAGTTCATACAAATAATACATTGGGCGACGATTCTTGAGAAGCATCATAGAATGTGAGACTTTTTGCAATGATTGTTACAATTCATCACCATTATGATAACATTTGGAGCAAATGGTGCCAACAAATAGTGAATGAAAAAGTTTTTGGTCACCAATAATCTATCATCTTGCAATGATTACAAAAATCATCGTGAAAAGTTATGATAAATAATATATTTAGGGATGATTGTTGCCAAGCATCATAGAAGGTGACACTTATGGTGACTATTTCTAAAATTCATCATAATTATGCTAGCATTTGGCGACGATTGTGTAAGTCGTCAAAAAATTAAAATTGAATTTAAATATTTTTCATAAATTGTTAGGGAAATTTTGATGAATTTTTGAGTTTGATAGTATTCTTAAAATTAATAATATTTGGAAGATAGTTTGTTAATGCTAAGTGTACTTAATAATCTTAGTTAAGGTAGTTTGTTAATTCTAAGTGTACTTAAGAATCTTAGTTAAGGTTAATTATAATTGACATTTATATAATCCTAGTTAAGCTATCTTTTGTTGTAAAATTATTTTGAACCTTTAAAACATATTGTTGAAAAACAAATGGTATATTATTTAAAATTTGAAAAGTAAATATGTTTTGAAAATAAAAAGATAATCAAACCAAAAATTTTAATTTTAATGGGATAAAAATATCATTAATTTAAGTTAATAACTATTCTTAATCATTAATATTTATTAACAGTAAAATAATTATTTATAAAAATTTGGGAAATGGTAGCAATATAATATAATGATATATGGTAAGTATTACAAGATTTTAATTAGAAGTTTAACGATTCTTACAGACCAACAACAATGCCTAGTATGAATCCCACTGATACATGAGATTTAAGGAGGTCTAATGATACGCAACCTTACCTTTAACTAGTAGAGAAGTTGTTTTAAAAATTCTTACAGACAGAATAATAAATAAAGTTTCAAGTTGATTCCATCGATAAGGACATGAAATAATTATTTTTTTGGATTCCAAGTGACATGAGAGTTGGTAAATGTAAATGAGTTCCTTATGTCTGGATTCACAAGAAAGGTCCTTGCATGTTCTAAGGAACCAATTGAAATAGTGAAAGATCTTCCCTCAGGTGCTAGGTTATTGACACTCTCTTCCAACAACTTCATGGATATAGCTAAACTTTTAGAGGATACAGTGAATGAATCCCCAATTGTAGTCTTGATCACTAAATCAAATGAACTGTTAGTATGATGCTTTTTGCCTAAGACATAATCAATATAGAACTTAGATATCTAGTTTAGTGAAACTGTATAACAAACCCAAAATGGAACACATGCATACTTGATTTACCAGACATAGTCATTGGAATCAATGAACTTTCCAAAAAAACTGATTTCCTTAATGCTTTATAGACCATCATGACATTGCCACCGCCTCCATTTCCATCTATGTTCTCTTGAAGATTCTAAGAAGTTTAACACAACATATAGTATATGCAATCAAATGTTCATATATACAATAGCTTTATAACAGGAAATGAGATCTAGATAATAAAGACAGCGAGGTAGTTTAGATGATACTAAAAACTTTGAAGAAGAAGATCAGCTATGGAAGGCAAATAGTTATTAGTGTATGAATAGGGGATTTGTTCTGCGTTGATTTTTTTTTCATCAGGGACAATTTTACCACACTCCTCCCAACGAAATAAATTTACACCATTAGAAACTAGTCGCCATGTTGACATTCCTCGATGAATTATGTTAAGAGTTATATTCTGAAAAAGTCAATTTGGAATAAAATTCATTATGTTCAATTAAATTCTTGATGATAAGTGAAAGTACTACCATTTAGTAGTTATACATCCTCAATCTACCTAATGAGATGAAAGTTACCGTTATTAAAAGAGGAAGAACAATACCAACATAGGTAAGGATGCTTCTTCGATGATGACGAACACAGCACACGAGACGAGCACAAGAGAGGGGATGATGGTAATTGATCAGTGACTGTAAAGGAATGTTGACAACTAACACGAAAATGAAGAGAGGTTCATTTTTGTGTTAATAACCTAATAGAAAACGCTGTCATTTGTTGTTGAGGTAAACAATGTAATTTTTTATTTTGTTGGAAGAAATATAGTACAATTTCATAAGGACTAAAAAAACTGTTGCCAAATAAGGAGACATTGCCATATTCGTTATCACCTTTACCTAACATAATTATATATAATATATAATTTATATGTTATAGTATGGAATTTTTATAAAATAATTAGACAATTATTATTACACATAGAGTAATGTATATATTACATAAGTAAGATATAGGAAAATCATTAAAATAGTTACGATTAATATGTATATATTCATAATTCATTAAGTTAATTACCATATATGAGAATAATAATAATAATTCAATTAAAAATAACTGATGTAATATTTCAAAGACTACTACATGATGTTAACGTTGTTCATGACATAATTGCAAAACAAAATTTAGTGAACAAATTTGATTATGATATATACTTTTTATTAATCTTTTTAATATATATGATGATTTCATAACTTTATGTGGTCTTACAAATTTTTTTTATCTATAATTTGTATCCTGATTTATGGTATGATATTTTTGAAAATTTTATCCATTTAAAAAATGTATGAAGAAGGTAAAATATTGGCGATGGTTTTTGAATTAGGTAGGCAAATGTTAGACATTTGGAGACGAATTATGTTTTCTTCGCCAAATGTTGTGGATGAAAAAAAATTAAGTTTAGATGACGTCGATGTTGTCCCAGTATCTGCTGTATTAAACAAACTTGAAACCCTCCCCCTTCCAGCCTCTAGAAATCTTTCGGTCCTCTCTCTGGTGCACAATTTTTCTTCCATTTATGGTAGCTTTGTCCGTTAATCTTCTTCTCTCTTGTCTAATAGTTTTTTTCCTCCTTCATCTCCTTGCAGCTGTATTCCACCTGGTAAGTAGTTTGATGGATGTTTTGGGTTTTTCCTTTTTCTTTCGTTATGTCTGAATACATACTATGTTTATCATCGATTTTTAACTTTGTTGTTGAGTTTTTTGCATGTATTGGGACTGATAATGGTTAAATAGTTGTCAATATGTGTTAATGTTGGTAAAGAAAAGGAAAAGAGAGAATTTTTTTTACTAGTTTTGGTTGAATTTTAGTTGCCTATAAGGTGTTCGATGAAAGTCCTCAATGGTAGCTTTGTTCTGTTTTGATTGTCTATGACTTACCTATCCACATATGCTTGAAAGACTTGTAAAATGCATTTAATAGATGGTCTTTGTGCTCTTATAAAACAGTGTTGGATGTATCAATAAACCCGTAGGCATTATGATGGTCTTTGTGCCCTTATTTTTCTCACTTACTTGATAAAGGAAAATTTTGTTTATATACATAAATTCAATTGTTATTTCAATGGATGCTAACTCCTATTTTTGTTTAAGTCTTAAAGGTTTAGGCACAAACTTATAAGGCTTATGAAGCAATTAATTATTGTATATTTTAATTTTTGTCATATACCACCAATAATAATAAGTGTTAGAATATATAATTGCATTAGGACACTTAATAATCCTTGTTTTGAAATATAAATTTCTTAGAATGAATATATATTTGAATAATATTTGATTGACTTAAAAATAATTTAATGTTTATATTTTTATCATGTTTCGTTTTTCATGATTTCAATCATCATTATTAGCATAATCATACTTTTATCAAATATAATAAAATATTTATGATATATAGCCTATATATCAAAGATCAATTTACATTGTTATATAAGTTCAAAACCATTAAGTATATTTAAACTATAAAATTTTATAAAATATATGCAAGTGGGCTAATCTTTAAAACAATCTTTCTATATATTATTCGTAAAAAATTAATCTTTTGATATTATTTATATGTTAATTGCATAATTTAAATCTTTCCAATTGTTATTTGTTTTTGTTTGAATATGACAATAAATTGCAAATATAATCCAAGTAATAAAAACTTAAGTTTCTTTTAGGTCTTAATTTTAATACAATGTCCACACTTGGTTAGCTCATACTACTCCTAAAAAAATACTTATGGTTAAAAAGAGAAACCTTATACTAGAATATAATAACCTCATTGGCCTAATTGTTGAATCAATCAAAACCTATAATAATTCATAAAACAAAAAAAGAATTATTACTTAAAACAATGCTTGTTTCCATCTTGTATTATACTTTGAAATGGAAAAATGAATCATTAATTAAAAAAACGCATGGACCTATAAATGTTATTTTATAATTCATATAGTTTGTAGGCTAGTAAACTCACCATATTGTTTATATATCCATATTAGATTCTAAAATTTAGATAAAGTCATTTAAACTTTGTTAATAGTAAGCTACTGATTATTTGTCCAAAAATTGTAGCTTTTGAATAAGTGTATTATAATATATATGAAATTGACTTTTTCACAGGCTTTTGTTTGTTTTAAAGCGTCGATAATTGACCAACCTCGTCCTTTTTCTTTGTATTTTATGATTGTCTATACGTCCAGGTAAGTCGTTGAACTAATGTCTACCATATGTTTTGCTTTAATAGTACGTAAGTTTGTATTTCAACTTTGTGTATGAACTTGAATCAGAAAAATGAAGAAGTAGTAACTTGTATTGTCACGTAAAATTGAAAATGAATTTGATGCATAACAAAACCGTAGGAAGGCATATAGGTTAGAAACCTGTGATGTAGCTCCGATGAGGCTTATTTGTGAAAAATTCTATAAGCCTAGGAGTCATAGCGAGAAGTCCCTTTCTCGATTCACAGGTGTAAATAATGCTATGTACCTTAGTATAAGTTTGCATTTGAACTTTGTGTATGAACTTGAATCAAAAACATGAAGAAGTAGTAACTTGTATTATCAAGTAAAATTGAAAATTAATATATGTATAATAAACCTGTAGGAAGGTATATAGGTTGGAATCCCGTGATGTAGCTCTGATAAGGCTTATCAGTTAAAAATTCCACGAGCCCAGGAGTCACAGCCAGTTGGATAAAAGTTGGATGTCTCATTGGAAATGTTCCACTAAATATGCAGAAAGAGTTAAGAGTTTCATGCAATTTGTACAAGGTCAAATGGGTGATGAATTTTGTATTCATTGTCCTTATATCGATTGCTTAAATTTCGAGATTTGAAGTCAAGATGTGGTATATAATCACTTGCTAATCTGAGGCATAGATAAATTCTATACTTCATGACTTTATCATAGCGAATGTAAGCAAGCAAGTTGTAGCAGAAGTGTTGGTATAAGTTATGATGATAGTTACAATAATGAAGTAGAGGATTATGATGTTAATGATGATGGGATTAATAAGATGTTAGATGATTATGTGAATTATATGGAGACTATGAATGAAACAGGTATGGTAGTATTACAAAAGATAATTTTAGGAAGTTATTAAAAATTGCTCAAGAAGAATTATATCCAGGGTGCTTTAATTTCTCACAACTATCTTTTATTATGAATTTGTTGCATTTGAAGGTCTATAATAAATGAGATAATATGTCTTTTGACATGTTAATTGACTTGCTCAATGATACATTACCTGTTGGAGACAAATTGCCCAAATCTTACTATGATCCAAAGAAATTGTTAAGGGACCTTGGATTAGGATATATATAAATACATGCTTATAAGTATGATTGTGCTCTATTTTGGAAGGAAAGTAAAGATCTTGAGGAGTGTCCCATTTATGGTACATCAAGGTGGCAAGTGGATGATGGGAAAGGGAAGAAGATACTAAATAAAATCTTATGATACTTTCCTATTAAACCACAATTACAAGGCTTTTTACGTCAATAAAAAAAACTATAAATATGAGGTGACATAAAGAGAAACACATTGATGATAACATTATACGTCATCCAGCAGACTTAATGGCATGGAAAGAATTTGATAGAAAGTTTCCATGGTTTGCATATGATTGTTGTAATGTTCGACTTGAATTGGCATCAGATGGATTTAATCCTTTCGATAATATGAGTACTTAATACAACATGTAGCTGGTAATTATAGTGCCATATAATTTGCCTCCATCGAAGTGTAAGAAGGAGCCTTTTATGTTATTGTCTTTGCTTATTCTAGGACCTATTGTTCCTGGTGAGGATATCGATGTATACATGAAACCGTTAATAGATAACTTAAATGATCTATGGGAAGTTGGATTACAAACTTTTGATGTTGTTCAAGGTGAAAAATTTATAATGCATACCGTTATTTTGTAGACTATAAATGATTTCCTAGTTTATGGGAATTTTTCTGGGTGGAGCACTAAAGGGTACTTGATAAATGATTTCCCAGTTTATGGGAATTGTTCTTGTTGGAGCACTAAAAGGTATATGGCTTG
Source organism: Erythroxylum longipes (assembly GCA_027563885.1). Lineage (NCBI taxonomy): Eukaryota > Viridiplantae > Streptophyta > Magnoliopsida > Malpighiales > Erythroxylaceae > Erythroxylum > Erythroxylum longipes. Next base: position 27,224,559 of record JAOQMS010000180.1, on the reverse strand, counting down.
TCTTGTATGTAACCATGAAACTTATTCAATAATGACACGAAGTAAAATATGTTATTCGAGTCATCGTCCTTACTTAATACATAGGCATAGATGGCAAAGATGCAAATTTTTTAATGGAAAAGTAGAATTGGGTGAAGCTCCTTTGTAAGTTTCTAGTAATAATGTTATTTACCAGCTATTACAATTGGGTGACATTATACCTGGCAAACATCTAAGTAATAGAAAGTGAAAGAGAAATGATGTTGACCTTAATTGGAATAAAAAAGCATATTTTTCAATTTGCCATATTGGAAGGAATTACTATTAAGGCATAATCTTGATATGATACATATTGAGAAAAATATTTGTAAGAATATTTTAGGAACTGTGGTGGGAATTAATGGGAAATCAAAAGAAACAATTAAGGCTAGACTTGAATTGGAAGACATGAATATAAAAAAAGACTTGCATTTGAAAAGAAGAGATGATGGGTTATACTGTTGAGTGCTAAGTCTTAATCTGATTAAAACCCTCAAATACTGTAAGCGCACAAGTCGTATAAGAGGTATTGATCCTATAAGGGTCAACTAATCTAATTCCTAAGTTATCTAAGCCTTAAAAATAAAAAAAGAAAATAACACGAGAATATGATTGTCGAAAAATTAACTTGTAAAAAAGAACGCAAAACAAAAGTCACAATTGAAAATAAACCAAGAGAATTAACCAATTATGAAGGGATTTATCCTATCATCAATGCTAATCTAGTCACCTATGTGTTAATATGGTGTTGAAACTAGACTATCAAGGGGTAGACTACTCTTTCTCGAGTTATAATCACTAAGCCCTAATTGATAATCCCTAATTAGGTCTAGTAACTGAAATTGTAATCTCTTAATTAATGATCAGCCTACAACCTAATTAGTTTTTAAATGTTCTAATGAATAGTCGGGTCCTCACACAGGATCTCTCTCTGTACAAATTATCAATTTTATTAATCGTTTGATCTATTGAGTCATTTAACTCTCATTAATCTAACCCAATCATTTTTATTCGATTCACCCTCTTAATTTATTATCGAAAATGCAAGCATCACAATTAATCACAACACCTAATTAATGAACAAAAAAGATAACTAGATTAACATTGAATCAATTCAAAATCCTTAAAGAAAAGTTAGAAAGTCATCAACAATCTAAAACCCATAATCATCGTTCTGATATTCATCTTAACATTCAAAGTAAAAAATACAAAGACGAAAAGAAACGATCACTTGTAAGGGATCAGACAGCTTGGGAAAGGAGCAGCTGCGAAGATCTGCTTCCTCTTCCTCCTCTCTCTTCGAGTCTTCTAAATGTGGCAGAATGTAAAGCTCCTTTAGACTTACATCATTATGCCTTATATAGTCTTTTCCATTTAGGGTAACCCTAAAGATTTTTGGGGTCCAAAAAGTCTAAAATGTCCCTTGAAAACTTAAAATTGGAAGGTTGTCGACACTCTCTATTGCGCAGGCAATGGTCGTGGCACATTGTTTTGCCTTCTGTCACGATTGTGGCATAACATGCCACAATTGTGAATGATCTCTCCTTGTTCTATCACGATTGTGGCTTATTGGCCACGATTTTGGCCCTGGGTTTGGCTTTGGGTTTTCTCCGAATCATCTCCGTTCTTCAATATTTTCCCTAAAACACTAGCAAATACATCAAGGCACCTCAAACATATAAAATTAAAACTCAACAGGTTGCTCTAACCCACAAAACACAAATATTTAACTAAATAACAAAATCCTAACCTAAACATGCACTAAACATTAAATTTAACCATTAAACACATCCTAAACTACCCACTAAACATTATGTAATCTACCACTATCAACATCTCCAAAATTAAACTCTTGCTGGTCCTTAAGCAAAACAAAATAAGAAAAACAAAAACACACCAAAACACATCATACAAATAATAAACTTCACGAAACAAATTTAACTTCAAACACTGTCATTTAAGTCGTTCTAAGTTATTAACTTGAGAAATTCGTGTCTAAGTACTTCAAACTAAATATGCATATTAATCAATACTTCAATGTCATATTTATTCACCCCTATCATTTGCACACACATTGATAATTATTCAGTCAATCAAACTTGTAACTAAACCTAAGTCGGTTTTCATGAAAATTCAAACTGTTCACAAAGATTGGTAGGTTTATTTGACAAAACATTATTTTTGTTAATTTTGAGTAACATGAACTAGCCTTTTTACACAAAGGCAAACATTTGTGATGAATGTTGATCTGGTTACTCAGCTAGGTCATGTTTTTATTAAGTGTTTGGATAGAATGTCACTATAGCTTTTTGACGCTAAAACAAACATTTGTGATGAATATCCCCTAATTACTCAACTACATCACTTTCTCAATTGGCTACTAGTTTTATTTATAACCCGAAGGCTAAAAAAATAGTTATTATAAAAGATTTTCACAGTTTTTTTATTATGATTGCTACCTCATTGCTTAATCTAGTAATTCTCATGAAAATATACTAACGATGCTACTTATTCGATTGGCCTAAAATTATAAATGAATGTGATAAAATCCTAAGGTGAATAAACTAACCTCATATTCTAATTAAGATGCACATTTAACCAAAATAACCTAGGTCACTAATCTCTTGAGTTAATAAATCTTCGAACCTAAAATACTATGTTTAAAATTAAACCAATTCCATTAAGTCCTAGCCGTTGACACATTCACACGAATCGCATCATGCAAACCTAAACAAACTAGTATGAAAAATTCAAATTCAAAATGAAAGAATAAAATGAACACACCTCCCACACTTGAATAACACATTGTCCTCAATGTGAGGAGAACACATAAGAACAATCAACACATAAGGTGGGAATAAAACAAAATGATAAGAAAAACATAAAAATAAAATAAAATAAAAAGACAAAGGTTAGAACATAAGAACTCGTCATGGCAATTGAGGTGGTGCTGATGTTGGTGTCTGAAACCAAATGCGCTTGACGCCTGAGATTATTACCCTATATTATAATTGCTTTAAAAAGAATAAGAGAGTTGGCAATCCAAACTGTTCCAAATCATTAAAATCTTATTTTTAGAATTCAAAAATAATCTAACTACGCAACAATTTAAATCTAACTACTAAATGTGCTAAGCTATGGTCGTTAGCTTGACCTTTCATCCTTAGAAGCTTAGCTAGGATCAATTATGAGTTGCTTCCACCCATGTTTCCTAATTTTAACTTGTAGCTTGTAAATAGACTACATATTAGAAGATAATCAAAAGGGCAATATTGATGACATTAATGAAACCAATTACGGACTACTAATAAAATAGGGAATAACAAAACTCTATGAATCTTCTATTGAATCTAGCAGTTTGTCTTGTAAGAGGGTGACCTATTCTCGTTCTTCTTCAGTCACCCTCATCTCTTCTTCCAATTCCACTTTGTGAATAAAGACTTTCTTATCTACTTCCACATCAGTTTATTCGTTGTCATTTGTTCTTCTTCTTTTTTGTTCCTTAAAAGATTCGACCACATTAATTCTCCTAAATGAGTCACCCTCCTTTGGATTCTTTAATACCTTATTCATATTGAATTTCACTTGTTCATCACCAATTTGAAGGATAAGGTTGTCTTTATGGACATTGATTAAAGCTTTTCTGTCCAGTTTTATAGGTACATCCTCTACCAACCCTAACAATTTCTTTATTGATTGGTCTGCCAACTGAATAAGCATAAAATTTGGTTTGATATCTCCCATCCTTAATCTCCTAAAAATTGACAAAGGCATAAGGTTAATTTGTACCTAAGTCACATAAACATTTTGAAATTATTAGGTTATCAACTACACAGGATATTGTAAAATTCTTTAGAGCTGTCAATTATAAAGGCATGTAGTTGGTAATTAAAGAGCTAAAGGTTTCCAATAGGGCTACCATTTGATTATCATCCCAAGTCCACTTGTTTGAGAATATGTCTTTGAAAAATGTTGATGACGTGGATGTGCTCTTCAAAGCTTCCACTAAGAGCAAGGTAATTTTCAATTTCTTTAGCTTTTCTCCAAACCTTGTAAATTGGGTATCCAATTTGTTCTTTTGGAGTCTTTGTGGAAATGGTAATTTTGGTGTATAAGGTGGAGGAGGAATATTATCCTCATTCTTTTCTTTATCCTTTTCATACTTCTCTTAGTCTTCTATAAGGTTGGTTTTAGCTTGTCTATCCATTGATTATCCTAACTCTTTCAAACTCCTAAATGTGATAGTCTTACATTGCCCTATTGAATTTACTTTCATATTATGCAGTCAGTCTTCCACACTTCTTTTACAAAACCCTTAGGAAGCTGGCCCATTTGAACATCTAGGTTGTGAATAGAAGAGGCATGATCTTCCGTTACTTGCTTAAGCTTCTCTTATAGTCTCTTCTAGGCCTCTTCCATATTCATAAGCTTATCCATGATGTTTTTCAATTTAGAATCCTATAAACTGGACTCTTCTTGCTAAAATCCTTGGAGGTTTTGATATCCTAAGTGAGTATTTGCATTGTTAGGCCATCAAATATCTGGGTGGTTCTATCACCACGGATTGTACACGTTATAATAAGAATGATGAATTCCCCAACCAAATTGTGCCTTATTGAAGGCCGCAAGGGTCTTTTGCTCTCTATAATATATTTCCTCAATCATTTAACTTTTTAGACTCCTCATAGTTACCTTATGATGTCTAAATTGATGTGTCTTCTACTTTGCTCCCAAACTTCTTTCTATCCCTTTTTTTATATATTTCTTATGATTGGGTACCACAATTACAAGAGATGATGAAAACTCCTTATACTAAAAGAATTAAACTAATCCTATGCCTCCCTAGCAACGACGCCAAAAACTTATTGAGTGCTAAGTCTTAATCTAATTAAAATCCTTAAATACTGCAAACGGATAGGTTGTAGATGTAGTATAAGAGGTGTCGATCCCACGAGGAGGTTGAACTAATCTAATTCCTGAATTATTCATGGCTTAACAATTAATAAAATGAAAATAAAAAGTAAACAAAAAAGTAAACAAGTGAATATGATTGTCAGAAAATGAACTTTCAAAAAATAACGCAACACTAAATTTAAATTGAGTAACACAAAAGTCACAATTGAAAATCAACCAAGAGAATTAACCGATTATGAAGGAAGGGATTTATCCTATCATCAATGCTAATCTAGTCACTTATGTGTTAATATGGTGTCGGTTCTAGACTATCGAGGAGTGGATTACTCTCTCAAGTTATAATCACTAAGCCCTAATTGATAATCCCTAATTAAGTCGAGCAACTGAAAATTTAATCTCTCAATTAATGATCAGTCCATAACTTTATTAGTTCTTAAGTGTTTTAATGAACAAGTGGGTTCTCGCACGGGATCTCTCTCTATAAAAATTACTAATTTTATTAATCACATTGTCTATTGAGTCGCATAACTCTTATTAATCCAACCTAATAATTTTTATTCAGTTCACCGTCTTAGTTTATTATTGAACAGCAATTAATCATAATGCTGAGTAAGTTTAACAATTTATAAAACCCTCAATATGTTGGACCCCGTTTCCGGAGCCCAACATCGGACTTGGAATCATAAAGCTTGAGTGTGAAGGAGGGGTTAGAATTTGGAAATTTGAAAGAAAATCATTCGAAAGCAAAGGCAGGCTTGGCCGCAGCATCAAGTATCTTCGTCGCGGTGAACTTATGCCGGAAAATCCCCTGAACCCTTCGGGAATTTTACGCCGCAGTGGACATATTGAACTTAACCGCGGAAAACCTGAAATTTTCTCCGCGGAGACTTTTTGGTCTCGCTACGGCGAACTCACCACGCCAAGAAAAATAAAGAACTTCAGGTTAATTACGCTGTGGCGAACTCTGGGCTTCACCGCCGCGAAAACCCCTGTGACTGAACCCATAACCCAAACTACTTGTCTTACTAGAATGCAAACTTAAAATCTTTCAATCACATTCATCATTTCAACCCAAAAAAAAATGGATAAGAATGTAAATACAACCAATTTCTCAAAATCTTAATCTCATTTCCAAAATCGAATACTTTGGGAAACATGAAGAATCATAGACAAAACCAAACATATATTTCATTAATAACTGAAATAAGAGTTTGACAAATTCTTAATGGCATTTCAAGCCACAATACAACATTCGCTTCATAATCCAAAATACAAAAGATACTTGAAACGGAACTAAACCCTTAAATTCCCAAAAAACTAACTCAAAATTCAAAAGTATGCAAATTCGGAGTGATGCCGTAACCATTGACTACTCGATCTCTTGCCCCTCACCTGAAGATGGGATGGAATTAGGAGAGGGTGAGCTTAAAGCTTGTGGGTAACAATTTTATAATCGAGAAACAAGTGAAAACCATTTTCAAAACTCATTGCCATTATACATTTTAGGAAAACCATAATAATTTTGCATAAAAATAACCAAACACTTATTCCTCAAAATTCTCATTTTATCAAACGGTTCATGAGCAATTATAAATCATGTATGCATTCAACTTGCTAACATATAAGCACATCAAAATGGTTTGGGTGGATACAAAATAGAATGTACTACACATTTCCCATAAGGGTCCTGTGTAGCCGTGAACAGAACGTACTATCGCAATTCCACTTAATGGTCTTGCGTAGCTGTGAACTTATGGGAGTCCATAAAGAAGCTCCATGCCACTAGCGGGCAGGCGGGAGAAGCCTTTACTTGGTCAACGTGCACGTGACGGAACTTAGGGAACCATCACAAACCCACATGACACATAATTCATGACTTGTAAACTTGTTGCCCAAAATGGCAATTCTTGAACACTTAATTTTCATAGACATGAAGTATTTCGAAAACATGATTTTATAAACTTGCATCTTCTCAAAAAGAAACATTTTCAAAATGTTTTCATAAATCATAAACATAATTCATGTAGTAAACATTTAAAAATTTCTCAATGCATTCAAGAAACAATAGATGCAACACTTATGATGCAATTGAAATCATTAAACTTCCTTGATTCTAAGAAAACAATAAGTGGCTTATTTACTCTGTTATAAAAATGTACCCACCTTGAATTCCTTGCTCATAAACTTGTTTAGGGATCTCTTTGCTCTTGATCCTCTTGCCTTCCTTGATTCCCCTTAACAATAATCAAAAACTCCATTTAATAGGAATTCCAATTTAGAACCCAAAGAAACATATTCACTAAAACCCATGCATTTCCTAAGCTTTTTGAACCCAAAACCCTTTTAAAATTCAAACTTTTGGGTCAAGTTTCCACTATCATTATGATCAAGTAAATGAATAAATTTAATAAAACTTTCACTAGAAACATTTTCCTCATTGTCTTAAGTTTCTAATGACACCAAAATCATTCAATTCGGTTCAGTACTCTAAAAGTTATGCGCTAATCATTTTTGGTTTGTTCCAATACTAACACAACATTCTATGTTCAACTTACCTTCAAAAATTGAGATCCTTAGAGACTGAATTTAAACTTCATTTCTTCACAAAACTCGTATCCCTATGTCTCTAGTTTACTCAAAATTAAAAATGACTTCATTTTGACAATTACATAAAAATTTATGCGTAAAATATAAAAATATGTCTCTGCAGAAAAATGGATTTCGCTGTGGAGAAATTAGAAGTTCACCACGGCGAAGTTGTTGGAGTTCGCCGCGGCGAACTTTTCCAGAAACTCATTCCAAAGACAATTTTTTGACATTATTCATCTATATACTCCCCATATTTCCTAAATAACCCATATTAAACATAAACCATCCTTTCTACTTCATTTTCAACACAATTCCAATCCAATATCACTCAAAATAATTCCATAAACTACATTTGATCATTAACCAAACATATCTACATAATCCATTCGTCACAACTTCCTACACATATTCACTCTATTTTCACTTATAACCAACCCTAAACATGCTTCATCTAACAATCAAGAAG
>JAOQMS010000180.1:27184208-27195649 GCA_027563885.1 Erythroxylum longipes | reverse complement strand
GAGTGTTATATAAGAGAGAACATAGAATGTAAAGAGTAAGACATTTTTTTAGAAATAAAAATCTTTCTTTCAACTGTGTGCATGATTTTGGTAAAGAAGACTTTGCCTTAGAGAGCCTTTGAAATATTTCAAAATTCTAATAACTGCATCCCAATGACTAGTTCGCGGAGATTCCATAAACTGACTCATTACACTTTGGTGGACGAGTAATAGTCAAATAATTTAGTTTACCAACAAGCCTTCGATACCTACTGGATCTTCCAACTGCTCTCCTTTATTAGCATTAAGTTCTACATTTGGTTCCATGGGGCTATCAATTGGCTTTGTTCCCAACAAACCTGTTTCCTCTAGAAGATCGAGGGCATACTTTCTTTGAGATAGACAAATCCCCATCTTCAACCTTGCTATCTCGATACCCAGAAAATATTTTAGCAAACCAAGATCCTTTGTTTGAAATTTGATTTGTACGAATGGCAAAGATTGGATTCCTACTTTATCATCTCCAATAATAACAATATCATCAACGTAAATGATCAAAAGAATTTTACCAACCTTGGAGTGACGATAAAACATAAAGTGATCTACACCACATTGGTGCAGATCAAACTTTATAACCACTATACTGAAGCAGCCAAGTGCATCTCTCGATGACTATTTTAGACCATAGAAAGATTTGTTAAAGTGACATGCTAGATTAGTCTACCCTGAGTAACAAATCGTGGTGGTTGCTCCATAAAATTGGTCTCTTAAGGGCACCATTAAGGAAAGCATTTTTTACATCGAGTTGATGAAGAGGCTAATTATGGGTGGCTACCAATGCAATGAGAACACAAACAAATGTCAATTTGGCTACAGGAGAAAAGGTTTTATTATAATCCATACCATACACCTGTGTATACCCTTAGCTACTAAGCGAGCTTTTAAACGATTAATCCTAATTGACCTTAATAGTGAACACCTAACGATAACCCACAATTGTCTGACCATGTGGAAGAGTAATTAAGTCCCATGTATTATTAGCTTGTAAAGCCAACATCTCTTCTTCCATGGCATGTTTCCATCCAAAATGATCCAAAGCTTTGGAAACAGACTTTGGTACAGGCATAGAAGACAGTGGATACAAAAGTAGCATATAACGGTGATAATGAGTTATAAGAAACAAAGTTTGAAATAGGGTGAGATGTACAAGACCTGCTTCCTTTACTGAGAGCAATGGGCCAATCAAGATCATCATATGATGGGGTTAAAGACGGAGAAGACAATGGGGTTTCTAGGTTTGAGGTTTGTATGTTGGTTTGGTCAAGTGCATCTTTTGGTTCAATGGAGATGGTGGTGGTGTCTAGTAAGTTACTAAATGAGGAAAGTTTGGGAGGTCAGGGGTGAGGTTGCAGTGGAAGTGAGGGGGGAAGTGTGTTTGCGATAGGGGTTTCCAAGTTTGAGGTTTGTTTGTTGGTTTGGTCAAGTGCATCTTTTGGTTTGATGGAGATGGTGGTGGTGTCTGGTAAGTTACTAAATTAGGAAAGTTTGGGAGGTCGAGGGTGAGGTTGCAGTGGAGCGAGGTTGTTAGGAGGAGGGAGACATTTTGAATAATAGGATTTCTTGAAGACTTGAAATAAAAGAGATTGACTAAAGGCCTATCGACTCTTGGTTGGCTTAATGGACCATGTGAAAAGCTCCATAGTATTGTTCAATGATAAGGATCTGTGGTCAAGATATGTACATCTCATAATATCAGGATCTGATCATAATCAGATCTTTTAGATTAGATATCAGTATCTTATAGATATACAGTATCCTAGGATTATATTTCTATATTTGTACAGATTTTCTACCTTTTTCTGTAAACCCTATTCGTGTATATATATACTTCAGTCTCTAATAAAGAGATATAGAGCAAATTAGCTCTAATTCACATGGTATCAGAGTCATGTGATAGAGAGAGTGAAACCGAGGAGGCAACCCTAGAAAGTCAAGAAATGACTTCCAATCTTGAGGGATCCTACACGGCAATCCCAATCTCAAACCAGACTGGAGGTCAGTCATCAATGACCTTTGGTATTGAGGGAGTTTCAGTTATCATTGTTTTTGATAAATTGAACGGAACAAACTATCGAGAGTGGGCTCAAGTTATGAAACTTGCCATCGGAGGAAGAGGAAGTTGAGCTTTATCATCGGAGATGGGAATGTTCCAGACTCAACAAACTTACAAGCTACACGACAACGGGAGACAGATAATTCCATGGTCTCGTCATGGCTTATCAATGCCATGATACCACCAATCAAACGGACCTTTATGTTTCTGCCAACAGCTCGAGAAATCTGGGAAGGAGTGCAGCAGTCCTACTCTGATGAAGAGGATGCATCACGGATTTATGAGATAAAAACAAAGTTGTGGCAAATGAAACAAGGTGATAGAGAAGTTATAGAATACTGGGTTGAAACGATAGCATTGTGGCAGGAACTTGACATGTTGTCAGATGAAGAGTGGAGGTGCAAGGAAGATGCAGTGATGTACAACCAGAAAATTGAAAAGAGAGAGTATTTGAATTTTTGGCTGGTCTTAATAAAAACTTGGATGATGTTCGTGGAAGAATCTTAAGTAGAATGCCTTTGCCTACAGCTAAGGAAGTATTTTCTGAGGTTAGGAGGGAAGCAGTAAGGAGGAAAATCATGCTAAAAGAAGAACCGAAAGAAGAACTAAATGTAACTCCAGTATCTACGAATGAAGCTTCTGCCCTATTATCACGTGGTGAATCCAGTAAGAAAAATCATAAGTGGTGTGAGCATTGTAAACAAAGTGGCCACACCAAAGACACATGCTGGGACATTCATGGAAAGCCTTTAGACTGGAAATCAAAAAAGGGGAAAAAAAAAGAGGCTATCAAGTATCTAGGGAGGAAGGAACAGAAAAATCTGAAGGTAGTCAGAAAAAACAAGGAGGTGAGCTGAATATTTCACTAGGGAAACTATTGGAAGTACTACAGAACAGAAGGCAAGCACAGTTGCTAATGCTACTATGAGAGGTAATATCATAAAACTTTTTTATCCTCATGCGGTAGGAAGAAGTGGATGGTTGATTCTGGAGCTTCGGATCATATGACAGATGATTTTAATCTGTTTCATTCATATGTTCCGTGTGCTGGAGATGAAAAAGTTAAGGTAGAAAATGGTGATTCCTCTTCAATTGCAAGAAAAGGAGATATCAAAGTAACAGATTCTATGAAACTAAATTCTGTTCTACATGTTCCTAATTTAGAATGCAATCTTCTGTCAGTCAGTAAATTGACAAAAGAAGCTAATTGTAGTGCTCATTTTTTGCCTACTTATTGTGTTATACAAGACCTGTCATCGGGGAAGATGATTGGCGTTGCTAAAGAGGTAGATGGAGTGTACTACTTTGAAGATGAAGAAAATCAGTCTACTCCTTATAGCTTGGGTAATAGTGTGATTGTTCCTAAGACTGATGAACTATTGTTATGGCATAAGAGGTTAGGGCATCCAAACTTTCAATATATGTCACGGTTATTTCCAAATATCTCAATAAATAAAGATCTTTGTGTTCATTGTGACGCTTGTGAATTTGCTAAACATCAAAGTTCTTTTACAATGTCCAAATACAAACCCACAAAATCGTTTTTACTTATCCATAGTGATCTTTGGGGTCCATCTTGTGTTCCTAATAGAACCAATTCAAAATGGTTCATTACATTCATTGATGACCATACTCGTTTGTATTGGGTGTTTCTTTTAAAAGATAAAGTTGAAACCTCTACTGTATTCATCAATTTTTATCAAATGATAAAAAGTCAGTTCCAAACTAGTATTCAAATCCTTCATACTGACAATAGTACTGAATACTTTAATCAACATCTCCATACATTCTTTCAAAAACATGGAATTGTCCATAAAAGTACTTGTTTCAATAGTCCTCAACAAAATGGGATTGCGGGAAGGAAAAATAGACATCTTCTTGAAGTAGCTAGGGCCTTGATGTTCACTAGTAATGTTCCAAAATATTGTTGGGGGATGCTCTTCTTACTACTACCTATCTTATTAATAGAATGCCTAGTTGTGTTCTTTCTTTCAAAACACCGCTTCAAAAATTTCAAGAAACCTACACTACCACTCATCTTGAAACTAACCTTCCTTTAAGGGTTTTCGGGTGCACATCCTTCCTTCACAGTTTTTCACACAATAAACTTGATCCAAGAGCCAAAAAATGTTTGTTTCTAGGATATTCTACTACACAAAAGGGGTATAAATGTTATGATCCTATCTCAAAAAGGTTGTTTGTTAGCTGTGATGTCTCTTTTTCTGAGACAGATTTCTTCTATCCTAAGTCTTCGATTCAGGGGGAGTATTAGAGTGAGTTTGGGGGTGCTGAGTCTCAGCCTCAACCTGAACCTATATTTGTTCCTGAGCCCATCCTAGTGCCTATGTCATCTCCTATAGAGACAAATCCTAATACAGAAACAGCTATACCTGATCATACACTTAAGGTGTATTCTCGGAGGAAGAAAGCAAGTAGTACACTTCCTATCCCTGAAGCTATGCCAATTTCTGAACCAGTGCAGGTCCCAACTGAAGAAATTCAGAGCAGTGAGGATCAAGGAGACAACACAGATTTAGAATGGCCAATTGCCTTAAGGAAGAAATCTAGATCATGTACTATGCATCCGATTGAGAGGTTTGTCTCTTATAAAGCTCTATCTTCTTAATATAATACTTTTATTGCTAATCTGGACATAATTGATATTCCAAAAAATGTTCAAGAAGCTCTTAAAGTTCCAGAATGGAGAGAAGCTGTTTTCGAAGAAATAAGGGCACTTGGAAAGAATGTAACATGGGAAGAAGTTGATCTGCCAAAAGGAAAGAAACCCGTGGGGTGGAGGTGGATATTTGCAGTCAAATATAGGGCTGATGGCACCATTGAAAGGTATAAGGCGAGATTAGTAGCTAAAAGCTATACTCAGACCTATGGGATGGACTATAAGGAAACATTTGCACCTGTGGCCAAACTAAATACTATAAGACTATTGTTATCAGTAGCTGTTAACCTTGACTGGCCACTTCAGCAACTTGATATCAAAAACGCCTTCTTGAATGGACAACTAAAGGAAGAAGTGTATATGAAACTTCCTCCAGGGTTTGATGAGGAAGGAGGAAACAGAGTATGTAGACTAAGAAAATCTCTATATGGACTGAAGTAATCACCACGAGCTTGGTTTGAGAGATTTGCCAAAGTCCTTAAAACAGAAGGATACACACAAGTATAGTCAGATCATACAATGTTTTTCAGAATTAGAGAAGGTAAGAAGACAATTTTGATTGTGTATGTTGATGATATTATCTTAACTGGTGATGATGTAGAGGAAATCACAAGACTTAAGACAGTGTTGAAAAAAGAATTTGAAGTTAAAGACTTGGGAGAAATGAAGTATTTTCTGGGCATAGAAGTAGCAAGATCAAAGAACGGAGTTTACATCTCACAAAGAAAGTACATTCTTGATCTCTTAAGAGAGACTAGAATGTTAGGGTGCAAACCAAGCACTACTCCTATTGACAGTACAAAATTTGGAGATGAAGATGATAAACTTGTCAATCGTGAAGAGTATCAAACACTAGTGGGAAGACTAATTTATTTGTCTCATACTAGACCAGATATTGCTTTTGCCGTAAGTGTTGTTAGTCGCTATATGCATGCACCAAGGAGAAAGCATTTGGAGGCAGTCTAAAAGATCCTACAGTATCTAAAAGGTACTCCAGGGAAAGGGCTGCTATTCAAGAAAGGAGATCAAAGAACAATTGAGATATATACTGATTCAGATTGGGCAAGTTCAGAAGAGGATAGACGATCAACCACTGGATATTGTACTTTTCTATGGAGAAATTTGGTTACTTGGCAAAGTAAGAAGTAAAAGGTGGTAGCCAAGAGTAGTGCCGAAGCTGAACTAAGAGTTATTGCAAAAGGGATGTGTGAAAGTCTCTGGTTAAAGAGAGTGTTAACAGAATTGGGAATCGGTTTTGAGATACCTATAAAACACTATTGTGATAACAAGGTAGCCCTAAGCATGGCACATAATCCAGTCCATCATCAGAGAACAAAACATGTTGAGGTTGATCAACATTTCATCAAAGAGAAGATAGAAGATGGGACAATATGCCTAACTTATGTTCCAACAAAGAAGCAGATAGCTGATGTGTTTACCAAAGGACTTCAACGACAAGCATTTGAAGAGTGTATTAGCAAGTTGGAAATGATAGATATTTATGATCCAACTTGAGGGGGAGTGTGGTCAAGATATGTCATCATCATCATCATCATCATCACCCAGTCTGAAATCCCGCAATGAAGCGGGGTCTGGGGAGGTCCGATAGTACGCAGTCTTACCCCTACAGAGTAGAGAGGCTGTTTCCGGTGGACCCACATGCAAATGAGACAATATATGAATGATGCAGGTTACAGAGAAAAGGTAAAATTAGCACGGAAAAATTTATGTAACTAAAATTTCAATAAATACATAAATAAATAAGGTTAAAAGATTAAAAACGTAAAAAGCTTTGCAAATGTGACAAGAAGATTTTAGAAAATAAATAGATAAATAAAATGTGATAAAATAACTAGATACCTAATAAATAAAGAAATAAGTAGAATAAAGTAAAAATAAAAATAAAAATAAAAATTAGCATTTACAGAAAAGCTACGAAACTTTATTTAAGAGATGCAAGTTTAAAAGACAAAAATTACGAAGAAAAAAAGGTAGGATAGACATACCTGACATGTTGCAGAATTTTTGCTTATATCTGATATGTTGCCCAGCTTTTTTCACCCCTTCTTGAGATGTGCGTGTCATCCTTGAGTAGAGCCCTGCTAATGTGCTCTGTAGCATCCTAATTTTATACATATATATATATATATATATATGTATGTATACAACTTTACAAAGACGCAACCCTCCACTACTTTAAAACAAAAATCTCTTATTGAACAATGTTAACAAGTGAAAAACGACGACATTCATCATGCGAAAGGTCTATCAAAATTATAAAAACACGTTGAAAAGTCATGTGCAGCAAAGAAGCTAAGTCTATACTCTAGCAAAAAATCCAACTAAAAAGCAAACTGATCAATCAAAAGCATAAAAAGCAGACTATTGAATTGATCGATCTACATACAGATTCAAAATAGTGAGCACAACAAATCATGGGGGCACCTAACTGAGAAATACCAATGAGACCATTGGAAACTGGGGTTTAAGCCAATTGCCTTTGAAACTATGCCACTGCAAGTAGTACTAACTTCACTACAGGATGCACCTTGGCCCTAGTAATGATTTGCAATTGCTCTAGCACTAAATGCCACTTAGAGTTAGTAACAATAAAGACTACTAAGGAGGAGCAAGTTTTTGCTATAGATAAAGCAGAAACAAGCTAAATGAATGGTGGAATTCTAAGCAATGGTTGGATGGTCTATTTCTAGAATTGTATGAAAATCAAACAAGTAGCAGAGAGAAAAGTAGAGCACCTTGGCAGAGAGAAGAAAGAAAGATTAAAAAAAATGGCTACAGGAGAGAGAAGAAAAGAAGTGTGAACCCTAGCTAACTTAATATATAAGTTGGGCTTCTGGCTGAGTTCAAGCTCAATCCGAAGCTCAAAAATTAAAAAGAAAAAGCTCGAACCCAACCTAGCGCCTACTTTATTTGTGTTGTAATGGTTTTCTCAATCGCTTTCAGTTGTATGGAAGGCCAAGGAATGGAAAGGAGAAGCACATTACAAAATTCTAGCCACCAGAATTAGAGAATAAGGGTTGTCCCCTTCAATGCCTATGCTTACAACTTCCTTATGTTTCAGATACAAATTGAAGATCAATGAATTTCAACATCACTGAAGCGTCGGAACTTAATGTACTATCTAAAAACCCCAATAAACTACTCAAGACTAAAGCAGAAGGGAAAAAAAAATGCATTCATCTTAGCAACTGATAAGTTCTCCAAGACTAAAGACATTCCCAAAGTACATAATGCATAAGGTATGAAAAGAATGGCATTTAGAACTCTAAGGCGTGCACTCAACTTCAAGTCAATGGTTAATGGGCAACGCAAGAGACTGATATGATGACAACCAATTACACACTCAAGTACTTCTACATCAGACAATTACACAGCACATTAGAAACATTGCACGTTCCGACATTCGATTTGCTTAACTACAGGTCCCATTACCTCATCATCTCTACAAAAGTCCCATCCCATAACTATTGGTCATCACAGAAGCAGCGCAAACCAACATATTACTAACAGAGGATTGGACATGGATGCAAAGATCGAAATGTCTAGCACAAGGGCGCTATAGCATCAAAAAGAGGTCACATTTCTAACTGCCAGATAGCATCATTTGTTTCTTTACTAGAACAGATTTCTGTGATTAAAGTAGTTTCCACCCTCTTTTTTAATATCCATAACCAATAACACTGAAACTACCACGCAAATTCAAAGAAAGTAACAACCAAATGCATAGTAACCAGCATCAACAACCAATAAGAGATCATTTTTCCAACCAAACCTGCAAAGCTGACACATACCATGTTCCTGAGCAGCAAAACCCTAGTAGGAGGTCCATTACACGTCACGCTCTGCACTTTCTTCTCCTTCTCCGATTTAGTCTCACTTGCATTCACAATAACACCAGCTCTCCGGACAGCCCTCTTCGCCCAATGGTGTCGTAATGCCCTGTTTCTGCTTCCCGAGACCGTGACCCTCTTTCCAAACCCATCTTAGCCATCATCCTTTGTGCAACGGTCATTTGCCCCCTTGCACCAACCCCTAACCCTCTGGCCACTGTGGAACTCGAATGCTTTGCCTCCAGTAGAGAACACGATGAGAGCAACTTCAACATTGCAGAGAACAGAGAATCTTTCTGGAAAGGAATGTTGAACGTATTAAGTAGAAATTGTGCTATCAGCCAAAGCTTGTCCAAGGAACGCTGCAACTAATATGTATATCTGATAATATCAGGATCTGATCATAATCAGATCTTTTAGATTAGATATCAGTATCTTATAGATATACAGTATCCTAGGATTATATTTCTATATCTGTACAGATTTTCTACCTTTTTTTGTAAACCCCATTCGTATATATATATACTTCGGTCTCTAATAAAGAGATATAGAGCAAATTAGCTCTGATTCACAGGATTGCAACTCTGATATTGAGATCGTATTCAACTTGTGGTTACTATAACCCTCCTTTCTCTTTGTAGGGTGTGCTTTTCCAATTAGAACTTCAAATATAGTTGGAAGAGCCCTTTACTGTTAAACTAGATAAAAGATATCTATTTTTTTAAATCCACATGAAACAACGTTACAAATCTCAATCACATAGAAGAAGAAACCTTTACTTCCAAGGAAAGCTAATGAAGTTGTGCTGGTAGCTGAAGTTTTAAGAGTTTTTATTATCTAACGGACATCATCTTCCCAATTTTCTAGAAGCTAACCGAAGAAAGACATTTTAAACTTTTGACTGCTAAATGTCCCATCTAGTTAAGGAGCTCCATCTAATACATTGTTAAAAATGTATTTGGTACGTATCATTTATTCCTTGGTCAATGAAGAACAACTGAGGGTTAATATTCATTCAAGGAAGTAAATGGAAAGTGTTCTTGTAGCATGCATTGATGAATAATAAATAATATTTGTTTCTTGTAACGTGAATTTTTATGTTGGCATATTGCACATAAATGAATAATGAATAGTATGTGTTTCATATTGATGGATCAATTACCAAGATGATAATATTATGAAGCATTCACGTGCCAGTGTCAAACATTTACTATACTGCCTGCAGCTTTGTTATTGGTAGAACCAAAAATGATATATTTGTAAAGCAGCATGTAAGTGGCTTTAATTTCTCCTAGTTTTCCTCTAAAAGTCATTTCTCATTCTTTTCTTCTATTTTTCAGGCTGATAGTGTGTACTTCTTTTTCTAAAAGTTAACTTCTAAGTGAAAACAGTAAAATGATTGTTTATAGTAGTTTTCAAATTTTCAATACAGAATATTTTACAATTGATAATATCACTAAAAGTGAAACTTCCTATAGATTACTTAACATATTTAATTACTTATTTCTCATAATTTGAGATAGTTGCATAGATGCGGCATGATATTTTAATGCCTGAGCATTTCTAATTTTAAGTTTTGAACTGCTAAGATAGACACTGACGTACACACTTAATTGGAAAATATTGTTCATTGTTTTACAGGATGGATGTATAAACTATACATGGGTCTTTTGACAGTTTTCTGCACAAATTCAATTAACATTCATGCTGGTATCAATGGCCTTGAAGTTGGCCAAACAGTTGTCATTGCCTCTGCTGTAAGCTCAAAGGTTTAGTATATATGGTTGGAATCTGACATTTTACAGCATCTGACAATGTGCTGATTTTGTAGATCCTGATACATAATGTCATGCAAATTGGGGCATCCCTTGATTCTGAATATCAACAGGCGCATGCATTCTCTATTTATCTCATTCAACCTTTACTTGCCACGTCATTGGCTTTACTTGCTTACAATTGGTAGTAACACAATCTTTCGTTGATGCTTCACTACTAACTACCCATTTGGCATGGTACAATAATATGTATTCTTGGCCCCTATTTTCTGCAGGTATCCTTCTTCAGTTTTTGTTGGAGATACTTTCACATACTTTGCTGGAATGACTATGGCTGTTGTTGGGATTTTAGGCCACTTTAGGTGCAGTCCCCACATGCTCTTATGCATTTTATTTCAGTTGTAGTTATTCCTGTCCAGTAGGTTTCAGACCCAAATTACATTTATCGTCATTTCTCATATATGGTAGGATTAGATATGGATTTATATTTCCATCACTATTGGTGTCCAAATTGGGTTCATTCAATTTGTGTGCTCTGAAAAGCTTTAGATAATTGCACATTGTTATTAAATGATGAGCACACTGTGAACTTTTGTCTAATTGGAAGGTCTACATGTCTATCATTTTCAAATTTTAGATGCATGAACTTGTCTATAAGTTCTATTGTTAACCAATTGTAGGATATTACAAGAAATTGGAGATAGAAGAATGAAATTGGGGATAAATTATAGAGAAAGTGTGAAGGAAAGGAGAGACAAGAGAGAATGTATAAGAGAGTGCTGAGAAGTAGAGTCTATCAGATAGCTAAGGTCAAAAGGTGTTTCAATTACTAAACAATGACCTTAATTTTAGCTAAGGTCAAAAGGTGTTTCAATTACTAAACAATGACCTTAATTTTAATTGTGGTTTACCCTATGAGGAAATAAGTAATGAAAGTACTAAATACCCTTTAGAGAAAATAAACTGCTGCAATAAATCTCCCTAAAATAGAATAACTGTATCTTATGTAGTTGTTTTCATGTTCCTCCTCCACCAAACCCCATACC
>JAOQMS010000180.1:27165273-27184105 GCA_027563885.1 Erythroxylum longipes | reverse complement strand
CCCACCACCACCTCCCCCCCGCCCAAAAAAAAAAAAAAGAAGCATGAAATCCTCGGGTACTATCATCAGTTTAAAGTATGTGCTTTGACCTTTTAAAAAATTTCAACATTACCCTCTTCATCAAATTGCCACATTAGCTAATGAAATATACATCAAAACTACATTGTTCTAAATTAACTGTTCCACTTATGGTGGAAGATTAACAGAAGGGATTAGATTTATGGGTTGTACTTGAAAGTGTACATAATTTATTTTATGTACTCTAATTATTACAATACATGGGCATTTTCTTGTTGAATCCATGTGGTTTAATGATGTTAGAGTTATGTCCTGGATTATTTGCTGATTCAATTCATGTGATTTTTACTAAAAGTCATTGCGTCTTGGGACCTGGTTATGTCATTTTTTCATATTAAAATCTCCCATGATCTTTATACGAGTTTTCTATATTCCCTCTACCTTTCAAAAGGACTAACATGGAGCTTCCTTTTTAACCTTTGACAGTGAAACTCTCTTGATTTTCTTTTTACCTCAAGTAATAAATTTTCTCTTATCTGTTCCCCAGGTATGATCCAGTTACTCTTATACTTCTCTGGTTCTGATATTTATGATTATCCAGTAAAGCATCTTAATTTTTATCACTTCTTGTTCAGCTTTTTGGTTTCGTCCATTGTCCGCGACATCGATTGCCTAGGTAGAATATTTCTCTTTTAATTATCTTATTTTTTCTAAACTAATGCTTCAAGGTCTCAAAAGACAAATTTGTAAAAAAACATAATATGAATGATTTCTTTGATTTTTTTCATTTACTCTGCTTTCTTAGGTTTGAT
Source organism: Erythroxylum longipes (assembly GCA_027563885.1). NCBI lineage: Eukaryota > Viridiplantae > Streptophyta > Magnoliopsida > Malpighiales > Erythroxylaceae > Erythroxylum > Erythroxylum longipes. Next base: position 27,183,275 of record JAOQMS010000180.1, on the reverse strand, counting down.
CCGCGGACAGGATCACTGACTGGAACCAATGATGGGACACTGGTTAATGTTTATTTGAGAATGTTTGGCAGGAAATCAGAGAAAGATCTTTGTGTCCATCTGCTTTTTGTGCAGGTATTTCTTTGTTCTTATTCCTTTTATTGTGTGATACTATGTTTTCTCCATCTAATTTTCTTTTCAACTTTTTCTGTATCGAGTGGAAGAAGGGATAACATAGTGGAGTCTATCATAATTCAAACTGAAGCTGAAAACCTATATTTTTATGCTTGCTTCAATTCTGTCACCAATATGAGGAATTCACTCTGGAATATCCAAGTCCACTCAGTAGATGCTAAGCATACTGCCACCATGAAGTAGTGTGTCCTATTAGGAGAGTAAAAAGGTGCATATACCTGTTGAACTACAGGAAAATATAAGAATACATGAGACACTACTCAATACTTCTTTTGGTTTTTAAGAGACTCAAAACCTTTGCCTACCTATGAATTGTTGAGGGAAGTGCTATTGAGCAAGGACTTGTTAACTCAGTATAGATGATATGATTATTTATATGATAAGATCATTGATGTCGTGGAGAAACTTATAGTGGCTAATGACTGTTATGCTTCATTTGTCTTAACCAATTTGATGTCAAATTGTTAATTAATCTTTAGTGCCTATACATATCAGCCTAAAAATATTATGAACACCAGTTAATCCTTCTTTCTAAAGCTATTTCTTTTGATATTGTATTCAATTTTACTTTTGAAATCTTAATATTGATGCATTTGAATACCAGTGTTGGATTTGGAATTGGTAATTGAAAACTATGCATGAAGTCGGTATTGGCATGAGTTTTAAATCTGCAAGTTTTAATATTTGTCTGCCTATGCATGAAATTTGTACTTGCACAAGCCTCGGAGTTGCTCACCTGTGCATGGATTTGATTTGAATGAGTTTTAGTGTGTAATAAGGTTTCAAACTTTTCACTTGTACTGGTTCTCAAGATTTTGTCATGGACCATTTAACTAAGAATCTGATGTAAATATCTGATCAACTACCGATGAAATGGATTATGTATGTACCAACTGTTCCTCTAGCACTAGTTATACAAAGAATCATAGCTTAAATTAGGCTTATCCAATATACTCGTATTTTGATATTACTTGATGTGTCTACAGTTCAGAACAGCCTGTTGTATACAGATTTGTCTTTATGCTGTCTGGAGAAAGACACGGTTTTTTACTTTCTATCAATAAAGGAAGATTTCTGAAACATAGTAAAATTACCGTCACTATCTGGATAAGCCTTTGTTTTGCCTCGTTGCATGAGTGCTGTGTACTGATTTAGAAATATCAAATATTATCAGTTTCTAATTGTACATTCACTCAAATACAACCTTCTACCATCAGAGACGACTAATGTCTGTAGATTACAATGGTTTACATGTTTTGTATTGGGTGTCTTATATCAATGGTTATCTTCATCTTGTCAACAGGCTGTTGGATGCTGCTTCTGTTTTTTGCTGAGATACTTCCTTGCTGGATGGTACAAATGAGGCTGTGTAATCACCAGCCCCCAATTTTCACTTGCTGGTTTCATTGTATGATTTGGACATCGCGCAGCAACGTAACCAGTTAAACAGGAGTTCCTACTTTTCTAAAAGCATATTGTTCTGACATGATTTTGGACGGCCCTATGTTGTGTGAGGAAAAGATGAAACATTTTGGAATTTTGCACGTAATTTTGCTGATATTTTGTTGGGTAAAGTTTTGAACTAAGCAAAAGGTGCTTTCTTTTTCCAACAAAAGTTGATTTTCCAGCAAGTAATCCATGTTCTTAAATAGACCAAATCACTAATTTCTGTTAGGGGTCTTTTGGTAAGTTTATATGATTTTCTTCTTTATGGGTAGATGTTCATTCACTATAATGGCAGTAGTCTAGTTGGTTTCCCATCTCATTGAAACCCCTACTTTTGAAAATTAGGGATTCAAATCTTGAATTCCTGAAGTCACTCGTTAATTGGTTCTATGACTGAGTTACAATTAGAAAGTTTCTCTGGTCCTTTGTTAATGGGGGATAAAATTCTGGAAATTAGAAATGCCAAAATAGGAATAATACTTGATATTATTAGAAATCTCAAACTTCACCTTCATTGAGTATAAAGTTATTTCAAATGTTTGTATCCCAACTATTGCATCTTTCTGCTAAGACTTAAAACGGGAAATAAAAAAATTAAATCACACCATCTCTATAATTATGCTTCTTTTTCTCCTGAAGTTGTTTGATCGATTGCGTAAAGCATGCAGTGGCAACGGAATTGGGGAAAATATATGGAAAAGACAGTTTTTTGTCTATTTATTTCCATTCTATTAGTATTAGTTAGTGATCTTGGTTCAGTGAGTTCTTTCTTTCGTGATGAATTGTTGGTACCAGTCCTACATTTTGTCTCTGTAAATTGGTATCTTAATATCCCCAAGAATGATAAAAATTCATTTTAAGGAAGAAAAAAGGCCAAAAATTGGATCTAACGGATCACACCTATTAAGAAAAAATTATTGGTTTTGGTTTGACCAGAACTCATATATGAGCCCCCTGATAATATCCATAAATGGCTGATTTTTGGTAAGAGATGAATATTACTATACTTTAATTCAGGTGTATGGTATACATTAATACTCCAGTGCATTTCTCCTTCTGAATCGGAATAAATATGTTTTTGCACCCTCTTTAAAATTCAAAGTGTATGCTCCCGTATGAATTTTAGCAATCACTTATTCTGATTCTACATATTGATCATTTGAACTAAAAGAAAACTTTTTGGTGGAATAGTCACATTACGTAGAATATCTTGACTCTCAATAATTGCATGCAAGTCTATAGAACATAGGAAAGTAGGATGCCCAAAAAGTCTAGAGTGTTAGATAATGAGTTTATATTTATCTTTTCTGGCTGAAACCATACATAAAAATGATATTGACATAAATGGACAAAATAATATTTCCATTCTTATAATCAGAAGAAGCCTATTCTTTGAAGCCAGAATGAATTTTTCTTGATTTATTTCATCTATTCAATGATCAAAATGGGGGCGGGTACACGTTACACCACGATTTTGAATTAGAAGAGAGTTTCAAGAAATGGCAGATCTGTTCGTTTTATCAATAACCGAGCCAGATCTGATGTATCATAAGAGATTTGCCTTTTTTATTAATTCCTACAAATTGGATCAAAAACAATTCTGGAATGAGGTATTCAACTAAAAAACTATTCATACTATGAGCACAATATGTTGGTGATCAGGAAAATGTGCCCCTATCGTCTAGTGGTTCAGAACATGTCTCTTTCAAGGAGGTAGAGGTTTTATACATGTTATTATACTGGGGTATAGTGGTTAACCTAATGCAAGTAAGCGATGTAGAACTAGCTCCATAACTAGTGGTTAACCAGTTGCGAGTAAGTGATGCAGTCTGTAACTACTAGTGTATAACTGTTAACCTAGTGCTCGTAAACGTTGTAGAACCAGCTTTGTAACTAGTGGTTAACTTATTGCAGGTAAGCGATGTAGAACTAGATCTGAAACTACCGATGTATAGCGGTTAACCTATATGGGTAAGCGATGGTCAATCAATTGCGGGTAAGTGATGCAGAACTAGCTCCATGACTTTATATCTAAGGGTCCCGTATGGCAAAAAAGTTAGTGGTGGGCTATGTCGTGTAAGAAATTTCATGACAACAATGATGTTGCCACAATTTGCTTTAAAAGTAACTTGAGAAATTTGATTTCAGAAAACATATCTGTTTTATATTGGCATTGTATCATGAGAAATGAACTGAATTTATTTTAGGGAGGTTTAAATTGTTAAATATGGTTTGCATAGAAAAGTTAACATTCATTGAGTTCATTTAGCTCACACTCTACTTTCTATTTCCAAAATAAAACCTCTCAGGTGCACATTTAAGGGTTTCAGTAGCAGGGACCCTACCTCGCAAGTAGTCAGCTTCGTCACGTGTTGCTGTGTAGGCATTTTTGTCTTGTAAATATTTTTGGAAACTATTGCATATCTTTGAATATGTTTTGGAATGTACATTTATGTAAAGAACTCATGTATATGAATTTTTTAAAATTAAATGCGTGAACATGTTTTAGCCTTTTAAAAATCATTAGATGTAACTGTTTGAGGTTGCTTATAAGTGGACTTGAAGTTCAAAATTTGTAGTTGAAAAATTAGTGTCATTATACAAGTATTTTGGACTTTTACATGGATTTTGAAAATTTTGGGGATATCAAAATGTATTAAAATGAGTCACACTAAAAAGATTTTAAAACAAACTCCACTATTTATTTTTATGAATGTTGAGTTAAAACTTTTCGATAAAAGTGCAATAGGTTTAACTCCATTAGAACTTTCCAGTTGAATGAAATATCAAATGGAGGGTCATCGTGGAGTGCCGGGCAAGCCGCCTAGTCATTTTAGGAGAGGGGACTGTTAGTGTTGGTATCAGAGCCCCCTTATAAAAATAGGTTGTCTCCTTTTCGTTTAATGTTTTTACATTGTTTTAAAAGTAAGGTGACCAATAAAACTTATGTGATTTGCATGCATATGGTTTCATAAACCGGAAGTTTTACATATTTGCATTTTTTAATACAAAGCACTATGCACAGACAAGGTCGTAAATGTCACAAGGAAGCCATTCCAGCTGCTCCTGCATATGAGGCACCTCTAGCATGGGAGGATAACCATATGTCAGATTTAGTGAGTGCCTCGATGAACTAGCCACATTCTGAATCGTTAGGGCCTGTGGCACCAACCGGAATGAACTTTAATGTGGGACAAATGGCTCAGATACTCATCACGGTGATGCGACAACCATGCGAAAATGTGGAAAATTCAAGATACTTGATTGAGCGCTTCTGTAAATTGTATGGGAAGACTTTTGACTAGAGTGGAGATCCTGAAAGTGCACTCACATGGCTAAACCCGGTTACGAATATATACAGAGTTGTGGGATGCACAAATGAGCAGAGAATTGTATTTTCTACCTTCTCCCTCGAGGGTAAGGCGAAGGTTGGTGGGAGGCCATTAAGAGATGACATCTAGAAGGGGTGTCATGGGTAAAATTTCAAAAAGAGTTCAAGATAGATTCTATCCACATAGTTATAAGGATACTAAGGTAGAGGAATTTTTCCATCTAGAGTAGGGCTTGACATTAGTGACAAATTATAAGAAGAGATTTTTGGAACTTGTCAGAAGTGTTCTGCTTATTCCTGATAGCGAAGAGCAGAAGGGTAAGAGGTTTGCTGCAGACTTGAGTCCTAAATTATAGATCGATATGTCTTTGGCTTCACAGACACACTATAGGGAATTAGTTGAAGTTGCAATAAAAGTGAAGAGAAATGCAACAACAATTACTCAGAGTTTAAGATCATAATAGAAGCGTAATGCACCAGCTAGTTCATCCCCAGGTTCAACAAAGAAAAATAAGTCAAGATGGATAAGTGGCAGGAGGTTTAGTAAAGGAGGATCATCCAGTCAAATGTCTTTTAGGTCACCCACTAGGCCTAGAGACTCCCGCGACACTAGGACCTTAGTGCCAGAGTGTACTGCTTGTGAAAAAAGACATATGGGTAAGTGTCAGATGAATATAATTGGTTGTCTCCACTACAATCAGGAGACCCACTTTATCAGAGATTGTCCAAAATCAATCATCGCAGAGAGGTTAGTGGTTAGATCTTCAGTACCTTCACAAGCTAGATGGGGTTACAGATAGGGCGATCGTGGTTCTCAAACCAGAGGATCAAAATTTACTACATCTAGTAGAGGTTTAGTGGGTAGGGGACCAGCCCTTACAAGACAGGTAGGTAGATCTCGTACACAGGTTCGATTTTGCACGGTCACCAGCAAGAGGTCGATGCCACACCAAATATAGTCATTGATATGATTTCTATTTTTAATCCAGATGCATATGCTTTATTAGATCCAGTGCTACACATTCTTTTATGTCTATGAATTTTTTTTGCAAAATTGAATGTTGAGCCTCAGTTATTGGATGTTGGGATAGTAGTTTCCATCCCAACCAGAAACTCACTCTTCGCTAAAAGAGTGTTTGTATATAGTAAAATACTGATTGAGGGTAAAGAGTTTAAGCAAGCTTGATCATATTGGATATTCAGGATTTTGATATTATTCTAGGAGAAAAAGACGAAGAGTGCAGCCATTTCTTATAGGTTTTAAGTTGGATTTGAAGAGATCTTGATCAACCCTAAGCATTCATCAATTACCCGAAAGATTGGAAGAAAAAGTGGTTAGTTTTCTATCTTAAATTTCTATTTTTTATGGGTTTTTGAGAGGGTCGATGTGTTTAAGATCAATGGTGATTTTTGACTTGCCATAGAGTAGATAATAAGCTTAAAAGCATTTAAGAGTTGAAATAAGAAAGTAATCCAAAAAATCAAGATTGGAAGAATCAACCATGGCTAGTTTTTTTTATATGAAATGATTCAAAATTCTATTTTTATGTTTTATGATGTTCATAGCATGGTTTTGATTCCAATGAAGTAAAGAAATGAAAATGAATTGATATGGAATTGAATTGGAAAAGTTTAATGTGAAATATGTTAAGCCTTAAGGGCATTTTTGGTATAAAAATTAAATTATGATGTAATAACCATGTGAATGTGATTAAAGATGGTTTAAGTGTATTTATGGGATTAGAATTGTTAAATGTAGTGTTATGTTATTATTTGGAAAACTTAGTGTATGGGGTTTATTTGGATAGTAATGAAGTTGAAATAGTTTTTGATGTGTTTGGATGATGTTTGGCATGGATTTTAGGTGAATAGTGTTGAAAAAAAGGAAAGAAAATGAAATGACAATAAAAGAATGTGTGGTGAGGACAATTTGTCCTTTAGAGGAAATGTAGTTATTGGTGTGAGTTGTTGAAGTTTGATTATGGTTATGGTCAATTAATTGGGTGACATAGTGTTTTAAAGAATTTGATAATTAAAATGGGTAAAAGATGGTATTTAAGTAATTTTTGAAGTTAGACTTTGAAACGGAGAATAATAGGCTAGCTTACTTAAGTAAGCAGAAATACAATTAGCGTACCTATTATGCAATTAAATACTAATCTCGAATATATAGTTTTAATTCCTTATTTTCGAAATTGGAAATAAATGCCTAAGCGAAATGCGATTTGTGTAGGTTAAGGAGAGGCACAAAACACGTAAGTCACTAAAAGAAAACAACACAATTTGTGACGTTTAAAAAACGTCACAAATCCTCAAAAAACGTCACAAAATATAATTTGCGACGTTTTAAAAAACGTCATAAAAAATGTCACAGAATGTGATGTAGGCAAAAGGTTTCTGCAACGTTTCCCATAAAACATCACAAAAAACATGGACATTCTGTGACGTTTTAAAAAAAGTCACTGAAAGATTGGTCTTTCCGTGACATTTTTTGGAACGTCACGGAAAGTCACATTTTGCAACGTTTTTGGACATTCCGCGACATTTTTAAGATGTCGTGGAATGTTTCTTTGTGACGTTTATACAAAAACGTCGCAGATAGTTGTATTATTTTTTAATTATTATTTTTCCAATTTTTTCGAAAATCATTTTAATTTAATAATTTAATAATTTTAATAATTATTTAAATCTTATTTATTTAATAACTGTTTAATATTATCTATGAATTTTATTTATTTAATAATTCTTTAAAATTTAATTGCAATTCGCAAACATGTCATAATACACTAATTAATATCAAAAGGGATGAAACATTGGGATTCTGGAAAAAATGGAGGGAGCGAGATACAATTGAAGCTTCTTTAATATCTGCATCTGCAATGCACTGGCAATAGATGCACAAAAACTATCATATCGTAACGTTTATCATATCTCCTAGAGAGACCAAATTAAGGCAACCCAAATATTGAGTCATTGATCAAGATACTAATATAAGAACATAAACATTCTTGTATCTATTAAGTCCACCAGATAATCGGAGTCCACGGACATTCTATTAAGTCTTGTCATGCTTTGCTCAAGAGCTCGACGGAGTTTTGAATTATCTTTTTCTAGCTTATTTACTCTGTTTCTTGAATCCGCAAGCATCCTTTCAGTTTCCTTTTTTGATTCCTCTGTTATTTTGTCTGCATTTTGAAAGAAGCAAAGGCTTGTTACTTTAAAGGAGATATTGACATCCAAATCAAAGTCCCAGTTTTTCCGGGTCAATCGAGAAAAAGCAAGCAATATATCAAACAGAAATTCCTAGGTAACAAAAACAGAAAGTCATTTAAAAACCTAACATCGACGATACAATTCAATATAAGAAACACAAGAAAAAGTGACAAGTTGAAGCGAATAGGCAGAACATATTGACCTTGCCAAGTAAAAGATGATATTTCTCAAGTTGATAAGAGCAAATCCACCAAATTAGTGTCATAAATTATAAATGCATGTTGAATCATAAATTGAAAACAGTAGGAAAAGCCCGTACTTTCAAAAGATCTAAAAGTTTAGCTGATTCTTCTTTTGCCAAAGACAATTGCTGTTCTAAATGTTCATAACCATATAGTAATATTAGCATAAGAAACAAACCAAAATAGCGAGATATTCAACGGTTAACTGCAAAAGTAACAAAATTTACCTTAGCTTCAATTTTGGCAAAATACTGACCAAGTGCAGTTTCAAGGTTTGTAAGTTCAATATCTTTTGATTCTATTATGCTTATACAATTTGCAAGCTTTCTATTCAAATCTTCAATAATTTCCTTTGATTTCAAGATCTCACTATTGTTGCTCATCTTGACTTCCTCTTGACTTGTAATTGCTTGCTTCAAAATTTTCTCTAAGTTCAATAGTTGAGCCTTTAGATATTCATTATTCTGACAAAGTTCTTCAATAATTTATTGTCCTCATCCATCTTTTCTGATTCTTCAGATTCCTAGACAAGGATAATTATAACATAAAAATCCTACATATTAACTCCACCCTAGTTCTTTTTCTTTGTTAAGACGCATTCGTAAACCACTGGATTCCACAAACATGAGTTATTTGTCATAGATTGATATTGAATAGATGAAATTGGAGTTTGAGGGATGACTACCTTTTCTAATAAGTGCTGCTTAAGACGAGCCAATTCTTGTCGTGCCTTGTCCATTTCACGACAAGTTTCTTTCAAATCTTTCTCCAATTTCTTCAATGATATCTCCAATTCATCCTTCATATGACAATTTTTAGATGAATTTACCTTCTGAAAAGAAACATATAAAGGTCAAAAATCAATGTAATGAACATGTAAGAGGTTCTTCTGCACATGTCATTAGAGGGAAATATTACCCCATCCTAAGAGGTCTTGTTAGTTAAAGACCTCTATAACAACAAATGAAATTAGTTAATAATATATAATTATTAGTGTAGACCACGTACAAACCTTCTTCTTACCCGATGCTTTAACCATGAAGAAAATTGTTCTCTATGTCTCCTGTCAACATATAATGGACTTTGTTGCCTCAACTTATCCATGTGCTCACTATGGATGAAAAAAATTCAATCAAGATTATATGAGGTATCTCTACTTATTACATATCTTAATTTCACAATAGGTTAGAAAAACTTACTTAACAAAGGGCCTAAGTAACCAATCTATACGCAATACTACAAATTGAAATTCCAGACACGGAATACTACAGATTGAAGCAATAGATTCCTAAAAGAGTTGAGCTTATGTTCAGCAGATTATGCCAATCAGTTCTCTTTCCTCTATTTTCACGAGAATTTCTCTATGCTGCTAGTTAAAGTCATTTTGGGAAAAGCACCAATAATTGCATCCTTCTTCTCACCATTCTTGAAAATCATTACAGTAGGGATGCTTCTTATTCCATATTGAGTTGCAATATAAGGATTCTCATCAGTATTAACTTTGTAGCATTTAAGCTTTCCAACATATTGCTTAGCAAGTTCATCGATTACAGGGTGAATCATATGGTAAGGACCACACCATGGAACCCAGAACTCAACAAGAACTGGGGAATTAGATTGAAGAATGAGTGATTCCTAGGTTGCATCAGTAACAGCAGGCATTGCAATTTCCATGAAAGAAATAGACTTCATTCATTCAATTGATAGTCATTTTTGCATCTCTAAAAAGTTCAACAGAGATCAGAATGCGATTTAGGGAGTAATAACTATCATTACACAATGTTACTACCTTTCATTAGCCAAGAGAAATTAACAGGCAACATCCAGAAAGAGAAAAAGGAAAATGATATCTAAAATTTTTCCGAAATGCATTAGATATGGGAAGCAAAGTTTAATTCAGAAAAAAAAAACAGTATCTACACGTTCATGAACCACGTGTTACATTTTAAAAACACTTTTACTAAAGTGTTTCACTAGGCACTTTTTTAAATTGCCTTCCAAAACTGCACCTGCTACTAGATGGTTGTGGTTTTTCCGAATACAGCAACTGTGATTTGGGTTTCTTTTAGTCTGTGCAGCTAAAATGCAATCCACATAAACTAAAATACTACAAAAACCCGCAATCAGAGTCCACCATTAGAGGCTTGCTTAGAGGTGTGAACTGTTGATTATGTAAGATTCTACTCTTTATTTTAACCCCTAACTACCAACAACAAACGTTTAGGTATCGCATTCCTCACTACCTACAATCCAAAATTAGCTGCATATACTGCTGTTGATGCAATAGAAGACGACTATCGAAATGAAGGAATTAATTATTACAAACTAAAAGGCAATGCATAAAAACAGTCTCTGGAACCATTACATGCACTCGACGGAGCCGAACATAACTGTACAAGCTAATAAAAGATGAACAATATAATTGAAAGAAAAAGCAAGTAAATGTACAATAATAGAATTTGGAAAGGAAAAATACAAAAAGGAAAGAGAAGTTCAAACCTTCAACGGCAGTTTCCTGAGCCTCGCAAACGATCCGTCCATGACGAGACCGAGACTGAATCGGAGTGGGTGAGCGAGTGGAGAAGGAAAGAGAGAGAAGCTAGAGGCCTCTGGGCTCCGACAATCGAACAGATCTGCAAGTGATCGGAGACGGCTTTGGTGTAGGAAAAGCGATGGTCGGTATTACAGAAGATGACAGCTGCGTCGGTTGAGTTGCAGAGAAGAAGAAGAAGGTTCTGGTTAATGAGGTAGAAAGAAGAAGATTAGGTAGGTTCTGTCTTCTGGTGGAACAAAGGGAAAGGTTAAAGGTGACGTCGTTTGTTTTGTTGCTAAAGGCTTCAACGTCGCTTTATTCAACAAAACATCGCGGTTTCTATTTTGTGATGTTTTAATAAAAAACGTCACAAAAAGTGTTATAAATTTTCGACGTTTTCATAAAATGTCATGGAAAATTCGAACTTTTCGTGACGTTTTTTAAACGTCACGAAAAGCCTTCACATTCAGTGAGTTTTTATCAATAAAATGTCGCGGATTGTGTTATTTTCTTGTAGTGAGTGTGCTTGACGATAAGTTTACAAAGCAATGAGTTTATTTAATTATTTTATATGAATAAATTCTTTGCAAAAGAATCGATGATAGGTGACTTTAAATTATATGACTATGAATTTTATATGAATGATACATTATAAGTTAATATTACCAGTACAAGTTTATATTTTAGAAATATATGAATTGAAGTTTGAAAACTGTATTTCATACAATTTGAAATTACATTGAAATTAGGATATTGGTTGATAAAAAGGAAATGAGTTTTAGCCTATGGTACACCGTTATATTTTGTACATATTATTATACCAGTGTATAGTGTCTAACTTAGTGTAGGTAAGCTATTTAGAACCAGCTTTGTAACTAGTGGTTAACCAATTGCAGATAAGCGATGTAGAACTAACTCTGTAACTATCAGTGTATAGCGGTTAACTTAGTGCGGGTACGCGATGTAGAACCAGCTTCGTAACTAGAGGCTAATCAGTTGTGGGTAAGCAATGCAAAATTAGCTCCGTAAATACCAATGTATAGCGGTTAACCTAGTGCAGGTAAGCGATATAGAATCAGCTCTGTAACTAGTGGTTAACCAATTGCGATAAGCGATGCAGAACTAGCTCCTTGACTTTATACATCATGACAATAATGATGCTGCCACAATGTACTTTAAAAGTAACTTAAGAAAATTGAATTTAGAAAGGATATATGTTTTATATTGCTATTGTATCATAAGAAATTAAATTAATTTATTTTAGGGAGGTTTAAATTGTTAAATATAGTTTGCATAGAAAAGTTGACTCACACTCTATTCTATGTTTTCAAAATAAAACCTCCTAGGTGCACGCTCAGGAACTTCAGTAGCAGAGACTCCACCTTACGAGTAGTCAATTTCGTCACCTACTTGTGTAGGCATTTTTTCCTTGTAAATATTTTTTGGAACTATTCCATATCTTTGAATATGTTTTGGAATGTAAATTTGTATAAAGAACGCATGTATACGAATGTTTTAAAATTAAATTCATGAAAATATTTTAGCCTTTTTAAAATAAGAAGTTGTAACTATTTGAGGTTGCTTATAAGTGGATTTGAAGTCCAAAATTTTTAGTTGGGAAATTAATGTAATTATAAAAATGTTTTAAACTTTTAAAGGGATTTTGAAAATTTTGGGGAAGTTAAGATACAGTTGTTGTGTTGGTGAAATTTTTAATAAAATTATTCATACTAAAAAGATTTAAAAAAGACTACATTGTTTAATTTATGAATGTTGAGTTAAAATTTTCGATCAAAAGGGCTATAGGTTTAGCTCCATGGAAACTTTCTAGTTGGATCAAAGAACAACTGGAGGGCCACCAAAAGGTACCAAGCAGGGCCCCCACTTGTTTTCGGAGAGGCACCTATTAAGTGCTCCACTTTTTAAAATCCACAACTCCATATTTTTGTCATGTGTCATCATATGATCACGTCTTGAATTGACAAATACCTTGATGAGCCTTTAGTTAACCATCCTAAGTCATTTTTGTGCTTGGTCCATCTAAGCACATTTATAGGACAATCTTATTATTCCATGACCTAAGTTATCAACAATATGAGTCATTATATAATTAACCTCAAGATTTAAATACCTTTTGACATCTTTATTAAAGTTAAATGTATTCGTTTACCCTAGAACTTAACATGATTAAGTTGTGTCGATCATTTCTAGAATCACTTCTAAATTTTTTCCAATGTCAAATATTTTCACCAACATATGCCAACACTCACCTATTCTTGAGTTTTTATTGACATTTTCTATTTTCTTAGCCTATTAGCAAATCTTTGCCTTACATCATTGTCAACATGCCATTTTTATGTCATTGGCACTTGGGTAAGACTCCTCAATAATTATACTATTCCACCATTTAGACTTAGGGAGTGCAGTAGCAATTCAATCATCATATTTTATAGCTAACCATTTTTATATTCCTTTTGGAATAAAAAGAATAGATTTCACATTTGAAGACAATCTTCTATGCTCCTCCTTCGCCCATTTTCTATGTTTTGGTCTAGAAATACTAATTATAAATTAAGTTGTCCTTAAAGTATACCACCACACTAAGCCATTGATTCTCTTGATTTGATAAGATGAAGTAAAATTTCCCTTAAAGAATGGTTCAACTGATGATAGAAGATTCTTATTGGCATGGATGCAAAGACATAAGAGTTCATCAATATTAATTATATCGAATCCATTGTCTAGTTTTTGAATTGTTATCTCTTCATTAATTTACTTTAAATATGTGATTAATAGACTATTATGTAATTTAAAATATGCCTAATGCAAAAATAGTGATTGTGAGTTGTCCATTTTTAGTAAAAGTAATAAAAGAGGCAAATTAGCAAATTTTGAATTGTGGGCCTTTGTGCTAGTTTTAGCCAATAAGAAGCGTATATGCGTATATAATAATATAGAAATTATATATAATAAATAGAATAATATGATTAATAAGATAGGATAAAATTTCTCTATTATCTATACATTCATATATCATTATATTAATTACCATATATCATTATATTAATTACCATATAGTTAAAAATGGAAATTAAATATTAATAAATATTAAATAGAATATGTAAATAGAGAATACATTTATAATATATAAATAGAATACAGAATATATAAATAAAATAGAATTACAATATGAAATTGTATAATTTACTTTTATTCTCTAAAATGATCGAATCGTTACATATTTTAAATTAAAGAAAAAAGTGCCGCACTTATTTTTTGAAAAACTGTCTCTGAACATATATTGAAAAAGAGAACTTAACAAGATGTACAATAATTTCATATTGTATTGGTGATTAATGTTTTCTTTATTATCTTATTACAATATTACAAACAAGTGAACCTATCATTTTACATTAGTGTAGTGGAAAGTAGTGTGTTTATTCTATAAGGATAAAGTAAGTACAAGGTCTAACCTTCCTCCTATTATCTAGTCACCAAATAAGGGTGTAGTTGTTTGACATAAATCTAAATTACGGTAAATAAATTGAAATATCACTAGACACAATCATCAAATAATTAATAGATAAAAATCAATATTATATAACATCTAAAATAGAAATTTCCCTAATATCATCTTGTACATGTTTATCTATTTAGAAATTCTAATATCTCTTAATTTAATAAAGTTTTACCTTTTGATGTACATCCACTTTTGCCTCAATTGAGTAAACAATATATCTATCTGATTAACATCCAAGGATGCACTAAATATAGTGAAACTTTATAAAAGTTTGCCTTGATACAAGAAAGTTCATGTAATTTTATTCTACTATCCCATTTAATCCTTATATTTATACCTAGTTTAATTTACAAATAAGTTTGTTTAATAACTTCTACTTATAAGTTAAAATCATATTTAAGCTTTCATTTGTATCTAACCAACATTAAGAAAAAATATTTCATAAACATAGAACTCTTTGTTAGAAAACTAAAATCAATCCATATAAGAATCTACTAGAATTTTATCTAATATAGATAAACTAGTAACTAATCATCCTTAAAATAACAAAAATAAGCAAAAGAATAGAAGAACTCAATACAAAGTTTTCCTTTGATGATGTTCTCAATATTTTGAAGTAATTGGCTTTGTTTGAATGATTTGATCTCCAATCTTGTTAAAGATGACTGGAAGATGTATTATATGACTTCTCCTTTTCTAAAAGACCACTAATATTAATTACAAGAACGTATAAAAGAGCTACAAAAAGCTATATAGAATTTTACCAAGAGGGCATTTCCCATGGAATAATCCCAAGTTCAACCTTATTCAGAAGTAAAGATAGTAACACATTGCACGCTCCAAATTCTAGTATAATAATCAAGGTTCTAACATTTGGACTAGTATGGACTAATATAGCTTCTAATCTATAGGAGGATCCTATTATTGAATTGCTCTTTGGTTTGGCTTTTCTCCTGAAAAATGTGAGCTTTCATCTCATCCCAAATGGCTTTGACAAGAAGGGATAGAACTAGGCAGAAGCACCACTTGATTGTGGTGTCAGGATGTTTAATGGCAGTGCACAATGATTTGATGGAACTCCTATCACCTTGACCATTTTGAATATAGCAATTATGTAATAGAAATTTCCAAATGGTAAAGACAAAATCAAATTGAAAGAATAGATGATCATTACTTTCTTCAGCTATTTGGTAGAGAATACACCTGTTAGTCATGTTAAAATGTTTCTTTAACTTGTCAACAATTTGCAATTTTTCTTTCATGTCTAACCATAATGCAAAGAAATAATTATGTTGTTGTTTTTCCTTGAAACCATAGCCCTATGAAAGAATGCTATGTTTTTGTCACCACATTTCATCCATTCTACTCTAGATATTTGTTTCATAAGTGAGAAATAGTAGAGTATGGCTTTTGAGAAATGTTGCGTAGCTTCTTTCTCCTTAAGATGAAGAAGAGCTAATAAAACCTTTCAATACTTGGACAACATCATTCCTAAGAAATATTTACATAATTACCTAAAACATAACATAAAAATAGTTAAATCAAAGTGATTTAGATAGAAAATAAAGTAAATTATATATACATTACATGGACATCAGTTGGACAACACAAACCATATATAATATCGAATAAGATCATAGAGTTTTACTAAAGGCATAAAAGATCCACCAGCCACTACATCAATGGTGCCTCGTGTGTGTGGATTCCTTTCATTATAAAATGTCTACAAAAGGAACTCCTTTTGTAAGTTATGATGTGGACAGCTCCCTTACAATTCCTTGAATCGCTCTTATGCTTCATATAAAGACTCCCATACGTTTTTCTCTAAGTTTGTGATTTCCTTTATGAGTCTAGTAGTCTTTGTCAAGAGGAAGTGCTTAGCCAAGAAGGGTAGCACCAATTGCTCCTATGTTGGGACATTCACTAGGTTGAGTGGATTCAACCATGCCTTAGCTCGATACTTAAGTGTAAAAGGAAAAAGCCTCATCTTGGTTACATCTTTTGACAGCCATTGTACCTAAACATATCATAAATCTCTAGAAAATTGGCCAAATGAGCATTGGAATCCTTATTGGCCAATCCATAAAATTGCATATTGGTCTACAACATGTTCAATAATGCTGATTTGATTTTGAATGTATTAGTCTACACTGGTGGTCTTATAATCGCTTGTTGATTCAAATTGAACCCTAGTCTTGTGAAGTCCATAATGGTCCTTTGTTGTTCTCCTTGTTTTCTTTACTCCACCACTGTTCTTTCTATTACTTCTTGGCATTTGCTTTTTGAATCTCTCTTTCTTGCTTTATGATGTCAGAAGCTCATGTATTTGCTATCTTTTTTGAACTCTTTATTGACCCTGTGTTTATGAACCTACAATCATAAAAAATAAAAAAGTATCAAATTCCTTAAATCAAAGGAGTTAAAAGATAAGATGCTAAAAATTACAATCCCTGGCAATGACATCAAAGACTTGTTGCTGCAATACCACAAGTATACAGATCATACATTGTAGTCACAAGATATCGTTCCCTTAAGGATTGATTATGGTCACATAACATTTTGAATCACACTTGGTTTAAGGTAAAAAAATATTAAATTGATTGAAAACTAGAGTAAACTAATGAACTTGATAACTGAAAAAATAAAAGATAACAATAAAATTAAAATATTCAATTACAGTAACATAGGGATTATTCTATCCTTGTTTTGTCTTCCCTTCACTTTGTGAATTCAACTATGCTTGATCCTAGATATCCAAAGGTTTCAATCCCCTTTCAAAATCTAATCAAGTAATTCCAATAAAAATAGATAACAATTGAGTTACAATCTCTTAATCTCTCAAAACTACTCCCAACTAATTGCCTATTAACTTGATATTTGTAGGTCTGTTAAGGTATTAACTCTCGTTGCACAACTTAACACAAATAATTTGATTCAATATCTCAACTCAAATGAAGTATAGGAAAAAAAATATCATAAGAAATAATATATTGAATTCAATAAGGTAAAAGTTATACAAAACAGTTTAAGAATAAACCCTAAAATAAATTTAGCAATCCATAATCATATCCAAAATACAACTATTCAGATTCAGGATACAAGCAATAAAATAGAGTAAATATAGGAGAAAGAAATCAACTTCTAGCCTTGATCTAAAAAATCTAGAAAGTTAGACTTGATTTGATGATGATTCCATTTTTAATCTTCTTTTTGAGAAGTGTAGCCTCTTTTGTGTACTTCTTTCCTCTTTTGGTGTGTCTTATGACTCTCAAGTCTACCCCATCTTGTTGTAGCCCTCATAATTTCCTTTTCTAATAAAAATTAAGTTTTTTAGAACATACAGAGTCACTTACTGTAACACCCCCTTACCGTAAGGTACGCACCGGGACGCCCGCAGGACATTTCGGTACATATCTTATGATAAAGGAGAGCTACGTGCTATCACTACAGTCACTCCATATGGCATCATTAATTTGAACAATAAAGCATTAATTGTAAACCACAATATTTTTAAAATCAAACTCTTCCTCATTTCATTTCATC
>JAOQMS010000180.1:27130493-27152810 GCA_027563885.1 Erythroxylum longipes | reverse complement strand
CATTTACACACACACCCACTGTAAAGTATAACCATGCTCCTACTGAACTTCATGTCACAGTCATCTCTGGGCAAAAATAAGTAAAAATTTTTAGTGCATTAACTATGCAATTGGATTTTTATTATTAGAATTTAAGTTATTACATTTTTCATATCTAATACAAAGTTGTTCTTGGACTATCATATCTTCCATAATTGAAAACGTGAAATGTTATTCCCTATGAACATTATGTCATTTACACACACACCCACTGTAAAGTATAACCATGCTCCTACTGAACTTCATGTCACAGTCATCTCTGGGCAAAAACTTTTTAAATTCACATGAAAGAGTACAACTATGTTCCTACTGAACTTCATGTTACGATTATCTCTATAAAAAACTTTTTAAACTCACATGAAAGAGTATAACAGTTAGCTTAAGCCTGTTTCATTTTCTAACTTACTAGTTGAGTACTAAATACAGCATCAAGCTTGCTATCTGAACCATTTCAAATTGCCTATTATACAACCTGGAGCCAGAGTAATACTCTTCAATAAAGAAATATCTTCTAAACGTTGGTTTCTGTCCTTGCCGAAACTCGGACTGCAAGTGCCAGCTTTCCCACTAACAATGAACACAAGTTTGTGAAGTTGAAAAGCTTTGACTTCCCACTTATTTTATGTGCCAATAAGTGGGGTTAAGAAGCAATTTGGGAAGTTGTGCATGGAGCTTGCGAGATGTAGGGACTTGAGAAAATATACAGTTTTCTCTGTAATTTTCCCATTTGAGTTCCTAAAAAGCTGAAATAATTGCACATATATCATTTTGTGATATAAAAGAACTAAAGTCTTTGTCACGGACGATAACGTGGTATCTAGGTCAAAGGCATAATAACAAGTAAGGTTTTCCGTGTGTTCATAACAGAATCTGATAAAAAATTGCGGTAGTTGATGCAATTTGACCCTTTTCATTTTCGGAGTTTACAATCTGTGTGTGCAGTAAAATTAAAATAATGGACCAACTGCCCAAGGCAAGATTGAGCAAAAATCGGGCAGTTGGTGCTTGTCTAAAACCAAGAGTTTTTGATCATGCATGCGCAGCTATAATACAACCCATCAGAGTGAGAGTTAAGTCAAGTGTGAGAGAGGGTAATTATCTTTTCAAAAACTGGTGTGCCAGATTGCTCCGTCACCTTCCCCGCACCGTTGGTGTACCACCTCCATTCTTTCAACTGACTTGCAAATACCACTGCAACTCCAGTCGAATGATGCTGCACAAGGATTACCAGCTTGTGCCTTCCACTCACAATCTGAAAAAAAAAAAAAAAAGAAAGTCCAAGTACTATTAGCAACAGCAAGTTTCTCTAGCAAGATCTACAGATCCCGATCAATGCAAACATTTCCTTCATGCTCTTGACAAGATGGTAAAGGTCATCTGATGCTCTCAAGCATCTAAACACTAAAAGGAAACATGAAAAGAGGCCTTCTTTTCATGAAGATTATGAAATAGAATGTCAAGCTGATGGATCTATCAATCTCATAGATGCCTGAATAACTAATATTGTTAACTTCAACCTGATTATAAGCATTAAACTTTCCAGTTTTGTCATTAAAAAGTTCAAAATATTGCACAGACACTGCCAATAATGTGAAGTTAAGACAAACGCGAGGAAAAAAGATGCTGATAGTTATCTTACCTGGTGGAGTTCCACAACAAAGGCTTCTATCATCAATGTGCTCAACATCAAGACCAATGAACCAAGATCCCAAGGAGACATCTTCATTCGCATATCTATGAAGTATGCGTCTGGCATGAAAACATCAATGATTTAACCATGTAAACCATGCACTCCGAAAAGAATGGCCATTAACTTTGGGGACTTACTGATTTACTGAAATATACGTGGCCAAATCTTTGGAGATTGCATATATTTGCCCTGTCGCATGCCTAAAATACTTATTTCCCTCTTCACCAAACTTCCAATACTCTGGTTCGTGATACTTAACACCTCTGTATACAGAAGACAGAACCAAGGAATAAACAATTAGAACTAACTACAATGAAAGGTTTTCTCTGTCTGGAGAATTGACTCTTACTTCTGTGCTAGGACAGGTCCAGACTTCATACAACCAATATAAACACGAGGCTTGGACCGATGTCGAGCCAATGTGGACCCAACCATACCTATAAATATTCATGTCATTTTAGTATTAGAATGACATTTCCATTTCTTTCTTCAGTGAAAGAGTAATACTAAGATACTAACCAAGATTTATGTGCACATCATCATCAACTTTAATGTAGAAGTCAGCATCCCACTTAGCAACAGCCATTGAAAAATAGATTTGTGTTTTTGATGACAATTCGTGGTACCCTTCTATATGATTCTGCAACATGGACAACTCTCCATTAGCTTTGAGCAATTCAATGAAAATGATGAAATTCACTCTGGAAAGCTGGTCATAGAGTTCCAATAAAAACTTTATTTTACTCCCAAAATTCCAAAGCCTTGAAGTTGAGTTACATTACCATATCCTTTTATTAAAAGGAGTGTTCAATAATATACTTTAGAAACTCAATGATAATTCTGGTAGAGCACCAGAAGAGGTAAGCAAAAATTTACATGCCAAAAACAAGAAGAAAAAGGAAACCAGTGGAAGTTAGAAGAAACTAAACCAGTAGAAGTTAGAGGAAACTAAGTTAGCAGCATTTGCTTGGTGACGCCATATATATACCTGTAATGGTGGTAGCTTAATAAAAAAAATAAGTAATGGGTCTTTTCACATTTAAACAGATACAACAGAAGCCTCAAAGTTTAAACAGACTGTACCAGTCGAAGGAAATCCTTGTGTTGCTCTTCTTCTGCATCGATAGAACGGTCCAAAACCCCACCTGGAGATGCACTGCAACACATGAAATTGAATCATATTTATTGCTTGAATCTATTGTCTTTGCTAAAAGGCTATTGTGGCAAATACTAGCAATTGGACCAAACCTACCTATGTCCTATAACAAACCGTATTATGATGCCCTTCTCAGTTTCTAACTTCTTCAGCTCGTCCCCTAAAGTGAACAATAACCAAACAGCATAAGCAACTTTCTTCTTGTAAGCGACACCAGTTATCTATCTGAAAGAACCATTAAAATTAAAAGATTTTACCTTTTGGCAACCAGGTCTCCCTAATTGAGTCCCTTCGCTTCCTGCTGCTGAATGCAGTTATTATTCCCATAACAAAGAAAACCTTCTGTCTCTCCACATGCTCAGTTCCATATTTTGTAACCATAGGAGATCCTTCCACACTGACAGCTTTGGCAGCTCTTGCAGCAGCTAGCTGCACCTCCAATGAGGAGATTGTTTTGTCAAGTGTCCTGTAGTTATCATTATGAATGTATTATATGATATACCAAATAATCTTGGACAGAAAACTAAAAGAAAAAACAGTAATTGTGTCGATGGGTATAGTTGGAACTTAGCAGTTCCTCAATGCAAATCTATAAATCCCATGATATGATTCAACATATATAAAGCATGAAACAAGCAGCCATAGAACCTTACATTATCACATCATGAGTCTGCGAAACTTGAGATAGAATGTCTTCTGTCCCCAATGAACTCTCCTGCTCAACCTCACCAATACTATCTGAAAGTGTTAGTTCAGGCAATCAACATGAAAACAAATTTATTCTAGTTACTGCCACTTGCCTTCTCACAATTAACTACGGGATGAACTCTTTTTACTTGTTTCTTCAAAGAAGCTGTCTCATCATCCACTTCAACCGGGTCAGGTATAGCCAACAACCTGTTATTCACATATAAGCTGCAAATCAGTAAATTCCAAAGCAGGGCATTTAAGAAAAGCAACGGGCCACATAAGTTGGAGTTCTAAACACATATGGGAAGATATGGGAACGAAGCGCATTGAAGAAATCCAAAGACCATACTACCATAAAATGGGATCAGAACATAGATGATTTCCAAGAGGATTGCACTTAGTTGGAAGCAATTAAGGACTTGAGGATGAGGCCCTATTAAATTTTACTTTTAAGGCCTCTTGATCACTAAGGATAAGATACACAAGATCTATGACTCCAATGTAAACACAAAACCGGGCTTGAGGAGGAACTAGCAATAATGACTGGAAATAAAGTGCCACAGAGTAGGCTCAAATGCATAGATTGCTTGATGACAGAAATGTTTTGCCAGTTTCATCCCTGAGACTAATTTCTTATATTAAATTTTGCAAAAAAATGATGATAGTCTTAGCCTGTGGATATTGCTCCTTGCTCACATAGCCAACATTTGGCTTCAATAACTATAGTATAGGATTAGATGGATACTTCTTCTTAATTAAGTTCATCATTGTATATAAAAAGCAATGATAATAATAACAAAATTTCCAAAAAAGGATCATAATAATAACTTGGACAGTGGGATCATCCATCATCAGCTATAGGAAATAATGGAATCCACTATTCAAGATGAATGAAAATAGATTATGTCTTCACTATCACTTGAGTAGAAAAGATAACCCATCATTCATTAGCGATAAAGAGTTTTAAGCAGCTGATCGGGATCTTTAATACGTGAAAAATGAGAGTATTAAAGAAGGTCAATTGAAGTATCACCATGAAATAAAAAACCTATAAGCTTCAGCCTCTTAATCTGGTGTAATAGGTAGAAATCACTGAAATGTCAAGCTGGCTAATGAAGTGATTAAAATATATCCAAATAGATTTTTCAAGCCATGCACATGAAGGCTTATTTCCTACAGTTGTGCTCTCTATCTGGGGAAAATTTTAGAAAGTGATATTATGATAAGAAATTCAAGGAGCTTGAAACCAAGATGATAGATGCCCACGTCTAATCAAGCCACTGAGAATTCGGATATTCTGTTATCATGTGTTCTGGCACTATTCTATTAATAAATCACACATTAAACCATTGATCACCCTAAGTTCTTAGTAAAGCACAATGACTCATGGTTACACAACTCCTCCGACAGTAAAGCTCCTAAATTGTCAAGCGAAGTGTAAAGTTAGCACTACAGGGCAAAGAACCTTCATTTATATTAGACTAATTTTGTCCAAGAGAAGCATACACACGGAGTTGCTTCATTTCTGAGTGGGCATAAGATCAGAATGGGAGAATCAACCATCCAAATCTAGTTAGATTAAGTCTTTTATGTTAAGAATCCAAGGTCTCAATTCATTAATCTATGTAAATGAAGTCTTTACTTCATCCCATCCACAACTTATTTAGTAATTACAGACACAAAATTAGGTTAGAAAAGGTATAAATCTATAAGAAAAGTTTATATGTTGCACATGATTTCGTAACGGATCATATGAAAACACCATCCTTCATAGACAGCAGAAAGAGCACACAAAGAATAGAGAACTGGCAGCCAAAGTTAACTAATTTTCTTTCAATGAAGCAAATCTGAAAGCTTATAACTTCATCGACAAGATCCTGAAGCGGTTTAACGAAACCAGAGAGGCAAGGAGCAAAAACCTGTTGACAACAAGAACACCCAAGAAAAAGCTGGCAATGCAGAAAAGAGAAACCCATCTGGTGGAGACTCCATTGTTGGACTTTTGAGGTCTGGTGAAACCCATTAGAATCCAACGAGCTTCAACACTAAAAAAGCTAGCCTTTTTCGTCAACAATTTAAGAAGCTCTTTGGGGTGCTACAAACAAGAGAAAACAACTGACCCCATTAGTCGGAGCGAGAAAGTTGAGGTCAGGGAAAATAATGGAGAAACCCAGATGTTGTCATTAAATGAACAAGGAACTGGATTTGTTGCCTTTTGTCTTTCTGAATCCAAATGAAAATCAAAATCAGTGAGAGAAGAGAATGGGCAGCCTGTGTACCTACGCTGGTCTTTCATTGTTATGTGACGAAAGGATACTAATATTTTAAAACTTGAAAGCAATAATAATGCAAATGGCAAAAGTCACGACAACTTCTCAACTACCAGTTTTGCCCCTATGTCCCGTTGTACAAACTTTTACGTTCATCTTTCTCCCTCTTCTCTCTTCTGACTTGGCACAAGCACTTTTCGAGTTCGGTCCGGACCACCAGAAAATTCAGATCAATAAACTGCCTTATTTTTTAAATAAACAAATAGTTAGTCGGTGAACGGTCTGAAGTGGAGGTTCTTTTTTTTTTTCTTAAAAAAGAAGTAATTGATATAAATTATTAAATATCATAACATTGTGCTATATTAATATTTGACACGTAGGTTATAACACTGGATATGAGTTACATTGGTAAGTTTTAGTCTACAAGAGTTCAACTGGTATTCCCTCCTTCCATCATCCTTCAATTGTTTTTGTTGAAGAAAGAAACGTGTTTGTCTCCGGGATTTGAATGAATTATGTGTTAGAATTTTCCAACTGTGATGGTGATGGCTACAGTTGGAACTTCTGTTGGTTGGGTCCGTCGCCATCTTAAACAAGTATTTGAATCGCAGGAAAATAAGACAGAGAAGATAATTAACAAATAAAATTGTTGATTAAGTAGTTTGGTTAACCTATTAGCATCTGTGTAAACCATATGACAAGGCTTGTAATAGCTGAGGCTTGTAATGACATCAAATTTGTCATTTTGGGTATGTTTGGTTATACCGAGATTCCTTTTTTTTATTTTTCTTTTACTAATTTTTAATATTTATTAAATGTTAAATTCTAACTTTCTATTTTCACTTTCATAATCTAATTTACTGAGTTTTTTATTTTTAGTTTTCTTTTTCTAATTTTTAATATTTATGAAAATCATAAACGTCGTCCACTTAGTTGCAGAGTTGAACTTCAGGACCTCAAAAATAACATTCCAACCAAATCAGAATCTTGTCAAGGCCTTGCAGATGAAGAATTCAGGCTAAATAATTGCAACATGTAGATGGAAATAGGCACGTATTTTGCTACTAAGAAAGAAACTTTGAGATATTCAACAGAGAGCGAATCAATGCCATCATAATCCATATTAGCGTCTTTAAGGAAAAGCTATCTCTAGACACTAAATGTCTAAATTTATTTATAGTCGGAGCATTATCCAAATTTATTTTGTGCTTCATGAATGTTGCTTGAACAATTAGCAAACCATTGTTAATTTTGACAGTCTCCTACAAGAACATATGTATTTTATTTTTGCTGATTAGCCTTTCGTGGATTAATCCAATTACATTCTTTAAAAAAGGGAAAAATAGCAAGAAACCTTTGACAAGGAAAAAAAAAAGAAAACTAGGACCAATTTTCGGCAACTAAAAATTAGCAAAGTGCATTCTTAGAACTTAAGATAAATACTAAGATTAAGGAGTCAGATGAGCTCTTCATTCAAATTTTTGATAGGAAACGGAATGCTAATTTGGATTGGGTTTGATAATTGGTGTGATCTATGTTCTTTACATCTTAGGGAGGAGCTGATTGCTCTCAAGATGAGAATTCCACTAATTCTAAGGTCAAGAACATTATCTATTGTAGGAATGAGAGTTTTAACGTCAGAGGTTCAACTCTTATTTTACCCAACTTGCTTAACCAATCCATTTGATGTAGATCATGTTATTAGTTAAGAGATGCAACTCATAGATTGACCAAAAAATTGTGTATTAAACTATTTTTACCTCAGTCCCAAAATGCTTGTTGGTATGATTTAATTTGGGTTAAAACCTTGATTCCTAAGGTTTCATTCACTTGCTAGTTAGTTTGTTAAATACAGGTCGAGAACAAAGGATCAATATTATGCATTCTAGACTCCTTATGTCTTCTTTGGTAACGAGTTCTTGAAACTAATGCTCATCTCTTCTTCCATTGTATGTACTCATAAGTTTCGCTTTCCAGAATTCAACAACTACCACAACTCTAATGTATTGACACGTCTTGGAGAACTATTTTCAAATGGGACAGTAATGTACTGAATGGAATGAGATATGGTTTTTATTCCTCAAAATAGCCTTCACACTTAGTATCTATGCTCTTAGATATGAAAGGAAAAGTAGGTTGCATGCGTGTATTAACATGGACAAGAATGAACTGTTAGCACTGGATTAAGGAAATTCTCTTAGCAATAAGGTCTATATGGGAGCTAGCACACAGATGAAGCTTTATTGGAATTTGGAAAACTTGGATGTAGTATAGAGTAGCTAACTCATTATATAACCTATATAATTTATTGTGCCTTTTGACTACCACTACCTTGGTCTGAACCTTATATGGGGTCTTTTTATTTTTATTTTAAATATAATGTTATAAGCTTCTAGCTTGAGCTAATAATATTTTTTCAATTTTAAAAAAGAAGACTTTGGTAAGAAAAAAGGCTAAAAAGGAGACAAAAGAGTTAGGGTAGGCAAGGAGTTTAATTGCTTTACATGATTTGTCAAACTTCTCCAAAATTAAATGTATTCAAGTTAAGAGTGATTGATATCGATTTGCAGGAAAAGCAATTGTTCAAAGTATTAGGAGATTTGATTTGCATGAAAATTGCGCATATCTTATTTAGTTTTTTCTATGCTTTTGTGGTTAATTTTATTGCTTTATTTGATTTGTTCAACTTCCCTAGAATTGAAATTATTCATGTTAAGAACGATTGAGATGGATTTTCTTAAGAACATAAAAAATTATGTATGGGGATATTTGGTGTCTATAAAAGTGTAAAATTTTCATTTATTATTTTTCTATGTTTTTATACTCAAATTACTTTATTTCTCTAATTTTTTGTTATATTTTAGGTATTCATGAAGACGTTACCCTATGACGAGCTTTATCAAGAATTGACCTTAATAAACCATAGGGAGATAAAGTATAGTCTAGAAGCAGACCTTATGTCTCAGCTTGTGTTCATGCATAGAAAAGTTACATGGAAACCCATGATCTCAGTTATGGGTATGCTAGAGCATACATGTCTCTTCTAAAAGATGAAAAAAGGGCCACAACCTAAGACACAACTGTGTTTTTGACTATGCCTCAATTGAACAACGTATATTTAAAGTGTGAAAACTCGAATTTAAGTGTCTATGGCCATTATTAGATCATTCTTTTGTCATTTTCCATTAGAAAATTAGGTTTGTCCATCAAAAGGCATAAAACTCTAGAGTGATCAATTTTAAAGATATTATTGAAAAAGAAATAAGATTGGGTATCATCCTAACATATCAAACTATCCAAAATAAAAAGATTTTCATCTACAATTCTTTTTATCATATTGTATTTTATTTCATTAGTTGTTTTTATTAGTGCAAACGTAATTCAAAGATAAGTGCTTCTATATGCTTAGATATGGAAAACTCTAATTATTGTCTTCGCATAGACTGATTTAATTTCATTTACAAAATGGGATTATCATTGTAAAATATGTTTGATAGTTAATTATCCCAGATCCAATGTGGTGCGCATCTTTTCTACTTCAATTCCTAATTTATAAAACTATTATGTACCCTTACAAAAACTATCATATAACCTCATAAAGTTTGGTTTTTGTTTCGATAGTACCCCCTTAACATTATTCTCTTTTAGTTTTCTAAAAAAGAATGGATAAACAATGCCTTATGACTTGATTAGGTGTTACATGGTATAAAATTTTCCATGTTTGTGTCACATAACACATAATGTCATATGAGGTTTCCTATGTATAGCAATGTCATGACCTTAAGAGATGACTATAACCAAGGATGTGTGTTACATAGCATAACTATTTAAACCATACGATGTTATTTATCACTATTTGTTAGGTTTTCTATAGGTGAAACAAAACAAGTATTAAGCAGGGATATGAACGCTTTTAAAAATTAGAGAGTGAAGAGAAAAAGGTTCAAACCTTAGGGGTCTAGTATAATTAATCATATCTTTGAATGCTCTTAATGTGGATTTAATTATATAATGACTATAACTATTTTTAACTCACTTTTTGATGATCTAAGAGGAATAACTTATAAGTGTGATAAACTAGATATTAGAATTTGAATAGGGTAAAATGTTGTAGTCTAAACAAAGCAATATAAATAAAATTGTATCTAGACCAAACTAGAAGCAAGCGTACCTCGTCGACAAGTAATATAAAATGGTAAGAACCAGATATCATACCCAAGGGATTTCGAAATGCAAGACAATTAAATTAAACAATGCAAAATTACTTAGACGATCTAGAATTGATTGATTTGAAAATGAAATAAAATAAACGAATTAAGGAAATATGCACGATGCAAAGTATGAATTAAATATGACTAAACTTAATCAAATGTCAAAAATTGGCGAAGGTGTCGGATTTCAATTAGATTAGGCACTAAAACTACTAATGGTGGATTGATTTAAGAGTTACTTCACTTAAACAAGTTGAACCTAATATTCATAGGAATTCCTTCCTTTTTTAAATCTAAGTTACCTACTTGGTTCATAGATAATCAGGAATAAAAAGAAAACATTCAATGCAAGAAGCCTAAAATTAAGTTCGTTAATCCTAGGTATCCTCACACAAGATTCCAATGTTGGTCTATGCTTAGTCTCAAGTATGTTGCTTGATTGATTTTCTGACAAAATAAATCTCAATGGTTATGACATTCAATTATCTAAGGCCTTAATCTAGTTGATCAAGCTAAATTAGGCTAAATGTGCATTCAATCAAGCAAAAAAAAAACCCACAAAAACTATCCTAATCCAATATCAATCCTAACCTCAACAAAAAAAAACTTACTTACACATATTCGTCAATGTAACACAAATCATGGTTATAATATATATTTGCATTGATTAAATCCATAAGAATTAAAACAAATAAGTAATGAAAACAAATTAAGAGCACCCAATTGGTTGCTGTGTCCAAAGAGTCTCTTCTCAAGTTATTGTTGTTTTCTACCCAAGCTTCTTATCACGCTAGTCTATTTTCTCTTCTCTCTCCTTGCTACTGTAGCTTATAAACTGTTTGATAAAAAATCTGAAGAGATTCGATGAAGGTTTGGGGGTTTTCGTCTTTTTAAAAGTGCTGCAACCGCCAACCTTTTCTTCTTATGCTATAGTCACCAGCCCTCTCTATTTCCTATTCTCCCTTACTGTAGCTGATGTGACCATTTAAAAGGAGAGTTTTTGGTCCACCCTACTGTTCATGCACATAACTCTTTTATCTTGGCTAAAAACGTTTTTTTTCTTTGCTTAACACCAGCCCTCTATTTTTCATTGCAATTTCAGCCTTCTCTTTTCAACACCTTCACATTTTTCCCACAGCCGCCATCCTTCACGCTTTTCCTAACCTTCACATTTTTTCTAGCTGCCAGCCCTCTCTTTCTTTTCTGTTTATTAATATGACAACAATCAGGGTTTTTTTAGTCCTCCTCTTTCTATTTTCGTACAAAACTCTTGATTCCTTCGGACTTTGGAGTAATTACAATTATGGAGTCTTAAAGGTCTCCATTCCACTAGGTTTTTGCCTCTGCTACAACGTTTTTTATTTCTCCTTTGTACTCTATGTTTTGGCCTTATGTTTACTGGATAAGTGTTGTCATTTTTGCTATTGTTTGCTTTAGAAACTTTTCTTGCTTTATGCTTTTAAATGTTCCAAATCCAATATGTGCCTAAAATTAAAACAAATAACTCTTAATTAATGCAATTTAAACATTAAATGGACAAAAGTTTAGTAAATTATGTATCTAAAATCAATAAAAAAATGCCCATTAACAACACCCTCACACTTGAATTGTTGCTTGTCTTCAACAACTTACTTGGATCACAACCAACATATTCTGTCATTTCATTTTTAACGAAAATCAAATGTTTGCAATCCCTTAAACTTCGACAAACTCAAGCATCAAGCTACTACTTATATCATAATCTTTTCATCAATGCACATAAAAAAATAAAAGGTAGATATCCTTGATCAAAAGCAAGCATAACGTTAAAATGGACCTTTCTCACAATATTCACTCATGTCATTCAAGTGTATAAGGGTTATGTTTCACTCAAAGCTTCCTCTAAGAAATTACACTACCATATGCTTACAAATTCAACCATTTTCCACTACATAGAGTATATGCTGTCATGGATCAAAGGGGCTTTTAATAAAGGTTGTAATAGGGCTAAGGTTAAGGTAAGGTAAAAAAGGCAAAGGCTACTCACAAGCATTAACAAAGCATTAAGTAATATAGGACAATCAAAAAGAAATTCTGAGATGTGCAAATAGAAACACAGGACTACATTTACTCATCACTATCCAATGCTACTGTTTGATATTTTTCTTTTTTTCTTCTTTTTTTGTCATAACACTAAATATAAAAGAAGATAGGAGTATCACAAATCAACAACAACTAAGTAGATGTACCTTTAAAATATCTTAGAATAGCATATAAAACCAAAGTCCCTAGATCAAGGACATCAAATACTTAGTACTTCATTCAAACTATTAGAGTGCTAACTTGTGCACTTGATGTCACATTGAGTGTTGCTTTGCTTCACTAGCTTTGATAGCTTTTATGCTACTTACCCAAACACATCTTACCTTACCTTTACCCATATTACAACCTTGAAAAGTCCTTTGATCAATGATTTTGCATGTTAATTATAGTGGTGGAGAAATGAAATGATATGCAAAGTTATAGATTATCATGATCATGAATGGTATTGAGTATACCTATAAATATACTTTACTTAAGCACATTTTCCAAATCTACCATTAGATAGCTCAGTTTCCAAAGATGACGCTTGTTGATTGATCATGAGTAGAAGCATTGAATGTTGAATTTTTTCTATGATTTTTAAAAGTCATTCATCTTTGGTTATGATTATATAGTTTTGGAAAATATGGGAATTGAATAAATGTTTCGGGTCTTTAAGCATAATTTGGATGTTTTTCTCAAGGATAACCAAAAGCTAAGTGTGGGGGAAATTAATATGTGTTTAATTGTTAATACATTTAATCATTTACACTTAGTGATTAATGACACAAAAATGCTTAAGATACTCATTTTAATTCATATATGATTTTAGGTATAATTTGGAAGCAAAGAAATTAAAGTGAGTCAAAAGCATTACATTTGGGCTGCTTTTTGAAGATTAATTTTCACTTTTTTTCATAGAGCAAGAAGAAGAAAATTAAAGGCAAGAAGAAGAAAAAAATCAAAATAAAAAGAAGAAGAATTAAAAGTGCTTGCTGGAGAAATGAAGAAATAATAAGAGAACAAAACATATGTAGCAGTTGGGAGTTGAAGAAGAAAATGACACAGCTAAGGGAATGAAATGCATTTGCATAACCAGTAACTCAGCTGATGGGAAGCATGCCAAAATACAGTGTAGGAGGAGCAACCAGGAGATAAAACACTAATGACGTCTGCATTTCAGCGTTAGCGCTCGTTTATGCTAAAAGGGAGTATGTAGGTTATAAACACAGATGAACAGCAACGTGGTCCAAGCTTGTTAAATTGTCACATCTAAAACAGTAGCATGAAGGAGAATAGAGAGCTTGGAGGCAACAAAAGGAGACGTGAATAGTGGACATGGACCAACATCTTTATTTGTCACGTCAGTGAATAGTGAAGAAGAGAGCTTGTGGCATAAATAAAGGGAGAGTTGCTAGGGTCTATGGTAGGGTTATTAATAGGGGGCTAAAACAATTTTTAGGAGAGTCTCATAGAAGGCTAAGTTCCCCATGCCAGTTCGTACATAATATTGACACTGATGACCCTAATTAATTTTTTTTAAAAATTATTTTGTTGTCTCTTTCTCTCATTAGAAATTGATTATGTTATCTTGTATAGATTGATTAGGTATTTGAATGATGATAATTTTAATGCTCTATTCAATTGTTTTTCATGAAAACACATTGCTAGAATCGAATGCAATACCTAATCTTTGTATTTCTGATTCCTGTATAGCAACTAATGGCTCCGAATCATTAGAGATAATATAACATAGTTTAAATAATCCAAGCTTGTGTGATTATTACCTAGATTGGTCTATTTTTCGGATTGTAAGACGGCTGTCTGGATAAACTTAAAGAGCTTATTCTAGGTTTCCCAATAGCTAGGGTTAATTAATAACTGCTTCGTAATTAACTAGGATCTAAGGAAAAATCGAGATTAACAGATTTTGTTGTTAATCTATAGCCAATAATTGCTAAGAGAGATAAAAGAACAACAAATCAATGAATTATGCTTAATTAGGGTGTAGGCCGAGATTGAGCCACAGAATTGGATCCCTACTGAATTTCCCAATTTTATCATTTTTCTCATGTTTTCTTTAATTTGTTTTCATTACGTTTATTTTATTTTATTTTCTTGTTAAATCCAAAACCCCCTATTACCTAAATATCAATTAATTTCATTTCATAAGCTAACTGAACACCCTCTATAGGAACGATCTAGACTCACCACTGCTATAGTAGTAGTATAGTTATTTTATTTTGACTAGCGTTACAATATGTCTATCACGTTGTAATGCTAGTCAAAATAAAAACTAAACTACCACTATAGTAATGGTGAGTCTAGGTCGATTCCACATAGAGTGTGTGTTTCTGAAATGAAATTAACTGGTGTTTAGGTTTAGGAGGGTTTTGATTTTAGAAATAAGAAAATAAAATGAAATAAAACTAATAAAAACAAATTAAAGAAAACATGCAAAAAATGATAAAAGTGGGGAATTTGGTAGGCACTCAGTTCTTTAGTTCAATCTCGGCTACACCTTAATTAAACATATTTCATTGATTTGTTGTTCTCAAACCTCTCCTAGCAACTATTAATCATGGGTTAATAATTAACTCAAGTTTTCCCTTAGATAGTGTTTAATCAAGATACGTTCTTTAATTAAACCTAACTACTTAATAACTGATCCGAGTATTGATGTATGTAAGTTTTAATAATACCTTTGATAATCCGTAAGTGTACGGTTCGTTAGTATAGTACTTAAGGTGTCGATCTTACGAGGAGGGATAATCTAATCCTAAAATCTAGGGCCAGAAGAAATCACAAAAATTCAAAATTTATCAAAACTAAAATGAGAATTCAATTCAATTAATTAAATTAAGAATAGAACACGAAAATATTAATTATTCAACAATTACAACACAAATGCAAGAATCAACCTAAGGCAATTACTAAATGTGAGAAAGATAATTTACCTATCTTTAATGATAACTGATTATGAATACTAGATAATTGGTTCTAGATGATCCTAGGGTTGATTACTCTCTTTCGAGTTATAACCGCTAACCCTAAATCATGAACCCTAATTAGATTATGGAAGTTGCAATCTCTCAATTAACAACCTATCCAAAACTTTAATTAGTTCTGAAGTTCTTTAACAAAATACCAGAAACCTATGTAAGATCTCTCTTCGCACAATTTACCGGTTTGATTTAATTATAATTCTATTAAATCACCTAACTCTCATTAGCCCAATTTAATCAATTTTCATTTGATTCAACCTCCTAGTTTATTATCAAATTATAGAATTGCATAATTAAATCACAATAATTCCAATAACACATAAACAATCAGATTTCATTAATTCAAAGACAAACTCCGAAGGTGAGTTTATAACATCTCAACATTTAAAAATCCTATCAGCAAACTGTTATTCCAATTCAATACAATAATAAAAATAAAAATAAATAGGAAATACGATATGAATAGATGATGGGAGGTAGCGATGTCGAGAAACTCCTAGTTAGGGAAGTACGTTGAATAAACTTCTTCTCCTCTTCTCTTTTCCTTCTTCTCTTTCTTAATCTCTTAATGAATTCTCTCTAGGGTTTCTCCAAAAGTGGTTGATACAAAAGTTCCCTATGCCTTTTTTCCTTGTTCTTTAAATATCCTTTATGTTCTAAGCAACTCTAGGGTTTTTCGGGGTTCGAAAGGTCTAAAAACCCTCGAAACTTAATGTTTTTGAGTGTCTACGCATTTTTCTGTTGCAAGCCACAACCATGACCTTACAAGCCACAATCTTAGGCCACATCCAAGCCTTCTGTGACGATCGTGGCATACAAGCCATGATCGTAGGCCATGTTTTGGGCTTCTGTTATGATCATCGCTTTTTGTGCCACAATTGTGGGTCGTTGTTTCAGCCTGAATGTCTTTGAAACTTCTCCATTTTTCAATGTTAACCCTGAAACACAAACAAACACATCAAGGTACCTCAAAAACATAATATTTAAGCTCAAAGACTTGTACTAACCCATAAAACACTTAATACAGAAATAATTAACAAACTAATGCAATTCTACCTTAAACACATACTAAACGATTGAATTAACAATTTAATACATATCAAACTAAGTCCTAAAGAATGATGCAATTTACACTTATCAATAACCTAGGATATGATCTCTATATTCAATTGGGTAGTAGCATTACAAATTAGAAAATTTGATTAATAAAGGTACATTTAAACGTTTGCTTGTCCCTAAGCAAACAAAACAATAAACACACAAAATCATAAAGCACACAATGCAATAATGAGATAATGACTTCAACTTCATGAAATAAATTTAACTTAAAACACAATCATTCAAATTATTCCAAATAATTAACATGCAAAATCTACATTTAGGAAGCACATTGTAGAGTTAGAGGGAAAGAGAAAATCATGTAGAGCTCTAGGAGAAAATCAATTTAGCCACCATCCTCCTCCTCCATCTTAACTTTTACCTTCTAAAATTCTTATCCATTGTGCTTTCCACCATTTTCCTTTTGTCCCCCTTACAAAATCCTCCATCCTCCTCTACTTGCATCTTTATTTTGGTCCAGGGGCATCGCTACCTTTTTTAACACAAAACCTTTTCTTGCCCACTTTTCCTAACTATTATTAAACTAGTACACCCTGCAATAATTTTTGCAATGCTCCCCCTTTCTTTTCTCAATATATGCCTACTTCATCTTCTTCACAAACATCTTCTCTTCCTTTCAAACTGTTGGGGTCTTTTTTGTCATTTCCTGCAGTCTGCTTGACTTTTCCTTCTTTTGAAAACAACTTTTCCAAAAAACTTTTTCTGAGACAACTCTATTTTCCATTCCCTTGTCTATCAACCACGTCTGCACCTGAAACCCCTTTCTTTTGTTCATACTCACCCACTGAATTTCCATTGCTACCCTCCCAAACCTTAGCTAGACCCAAGCTCTCTGAAAAGGAGTCCTCCTCTTCCTCTGGTCTCAAGAAAAGCTAGAAGTAGGTTATAGCTGATGAAGATGATTCTACCCTCCACTACTCCCCCCAGAAGGATGACCAAGGAAGATTCATTGTTGCACCTAATGTGTGTTGATGGTAAAACCTATCTACTTGTTTTACACTAAAAAAACCAAAAGTGAATGGGTTGTTACTTGTAGTACAAAGAGCGGATATCGATCCCACAGGATTGATGCCTAGACACCGCTTAATTTAGACATAACTTTGTTTAAGAAACTAAATTGTGAAATGCAAATAATCTAGAAAATTAAATTTAAATTAAAAGACTAATGTAAACAATTGACAATACCGTAATTGCAGAAAATCTAAATTCAAGAATCTAAATGCTAGAGATTACTTTTTCCTTATTTTGTCTCCCTCCTATTTTATTGATTGAATTATGTCTCACCCTAGATTTTTAAATTTACTAATTACCCTCTCTCAAGGGTAACTATTTGTCCCTAATCTAATTAACGGGAATCGAGTGAACGATCTCTTAACCTACCCATTAACTCTACCGATTCAACTAGTTATTAAACTATCCTATGGGTGATCAATTGACTAATCGATATCTCTCTTCTAACTATTCAATTAACATGATGATTGATAGTCTATAGGTTGCCAACTCTCGTTGTACAATCCTACATGAATTTTATCTCACACACTCTCTCGATTTGTTGCAAGATGACAATTAAAAGCAACAATCAACAAAGAAAATTGAATTGAATTCAATAAAATAGGAGCTTTGACAAAATAATTCAAAAGCAATCCTTAAAATGAAATCAGCCTAACATGGTCTCTATAACATCATCAATAATCAAATAAACCATTTTTACAAAGAATAGAAGAGATTAGAATGACAGAAAATTGACTAGAAAGATTCCTGTTTTTTGCCAAAATCTGGAAATTTTACCCAATCTTGATGATGATCCTTATCCTCAATCCTTCCTTAATGCTCCAAACATGTGTTCTTCACTCAAGGATGGTGTTTCTACAGGTGGGTGTTGTCTCTCCTGAAGATGGAGGCTTAATGATCTTTTTATAGTCCAAAAATCCTAGGTTTAATGAAGCTTTGCAGATTGCCTCATATTACAATTCCCACGTCTGTGGATTTTGTATGATTCCCACGAGTGTGGGAATTACATACAGATGCACTCCTTATTTCTGCTATGATTTCCCACATCCGTGGGAATTTGTCACAGATGCACTATTCTTGTCTTCTCTTCTTTGATCTTTTGTTCAACCTTCGAGTTGCTCCCTCTTCTTTCTTACACAAAAATAGTCAATTCTTACTCTCAATTAGCATCAAACACACAAGAATAACAATGGAAATCAAACTTAATAAAAACATAAAAAACAGATCCTAAGCTAGAACAATAAACAACAATTATGCTAGAAAATATATGCCAATGACCAATGAAAACATATCCTAATGCACACCTATCAACATCTCCACACTTGAATCTTTGCTTGTCCTCAAGCCAAATAAATACAACCAATCAATTCTACCACTTTATTTTCATAAAGATCAAAACATACAATCCCTTAAATTGAAGCTAACTCAAATATCCAGTTAATGTATATATCATGACTACTTTTTCATTGGTGTACATAAGCAAACTCACAATTGGCACAATCACTCAAAGATAAGTAAAGATGCACAAATGAATCTTCCTCACATTTTTTTCTCATTTTGATCAAGTGTTTAAGGGTTAGTGTTTCGCTCAAGCTTCCTACAGGAAGCTACACTACCATAGGCTTGCTAATACACTAATTCTCCTCTACAATGATTGCATGTATAAATAGATCAAAAGGAATTGTTTAGGGTTGTAATGTGGTAAGGGTTAAGGTGGGTCAAAAGAGAGGAAAGAGGTTTAAGCACAAGCATAAGTAAAGTACAAAACAGATCAAATGGGATAACTAAACATAACTACAAGACATACAAATATAACTAATATTTTGCACTTATTGATGCTATTCACTTGTTCTTCCTTTTCCTTTTATTTTCTTTTTAATTTTTAATTTTTTTCTCTTTTTTTTCTTTTTCTTCATACATGGAAGTACTATGAATCAAAACTAGCACTATATACAATGTAGTCCATAGGCAGAAATGTACTCAACTTATCTCAGTAAAAATTTCACACAATCCCAACCAATGTTTTACTTAATACTTTACTAAGTTTGTGAAAAGGGTAGGATAATGGGGTTACAGTTTTAAAATTTTGAGTGTTTCACAAACAAAAGGTTAAAGCTCAATGGGGGTAGCAAGGGATTATGCAAAGGTGGGTCGTTTAAGCCTAGGGTTAAAGCAAGAAAAAGGGCCTTGATCATCTCTATTAAGCATGCATCCTGTAGACTCAACCTGATTCAAAGCTAGTTTTGAAGGTAGTAACGTATGGAAGTAACACTCAAAAAAGAAATTAAATGACTATAGATGGAGTCATATGGCTCAATCCTCACTGTAGCTCAAATGAAAACTCATTATGCATCTCTACATTACCTCATTGTTCAAATGTCAATTTGTGACTAAGCTTATGTAACCAACTACTTTTTATCACTCTATATGGTTCACTTTCTACTTGAGTAGCATAATTTGAGTTCAAGCATGCATTCAATCTAATTCCAACTAACATGATAGAATCTCATGGCAATATTTATCAGACTGACTCAATTGTGGTTCCATTGCTAACACAAAGCACATACAATATGCCTAAACATGCATCCTATCCAACACAATATAAAAAAAATTAATTAAGAAAGTTGATGCCACCTCCCCATACTTAAAGATCACATTGTCCTCAATGTAAAAAGTCAACCCCCAAGTGAGTGAAAATGACATCAAACCAAATAAAAATGAAAACAACACAAACAAAAGAAATTGAAACAAACAAATGATATTAAACCAAACAGAAAATACTGAAGTCAAACCAAAATTAAAGAAATTATAACTAAATAAAAGACATAGCACAAAAAAAATATTTAACCAAATACACCTGAAATGAAATGTAATCACACAAACAAAACAACAAAATTTATAAGTTTAAGGGATAAGAAAAAGCTTATTTCAACGATGGTGGTGATGGTGATGGTGTAGGATCTTCGAAATTTTCCCTCTGACAAAAGTTGAGAACCTCTTCTTCAAACAACGCTGCTCTTTATGTACTGTCTACAATTGTGTGTCGAGTTCATTTAGTTGGGATGTCAACTGTTGTTGGTTGGAGGCTATTTGTTCAAGGGTTTGTAAGAATTGGTCGGCCCCTGTTGGTGCGTTAGGTTTTGCTGCTTTTGCTTCATGCTCTGGATCCTGAGCTGCTCGAGATGTGGATGATCGGGACATGGATGTACTGATGCTTTTCCTATTCTTAACTGCAACATGCATTTGAGGATTACAGAGTTCCATAGAATGGATCTCCACAATCTTGAGATGCCTCAAATACGATATGTCAAAAATATTGTGTGGCGTTATACGTACCTCTTCCAAATTATGGTTATAAAAACTAGCTCAAGCAGTAACAATATCCCCATTCCAAAGTATGAACTCTTTTTATTGACAACACTAACGATTGAACTAAAAATTTTAAAGGATGTGTTGATTCTAACCTTCTGATATATGCACCATAAGAAGAAAATTTCTTTAGTCAAACATTTGCTACTTTCGGCTTTATTGAATACAGTTAAACACAAGAATTTATGTAACAACAAATGTTCAGCATTACATATTAAAGCATTCGGTGCATTGCATGAATCAAAACTATCTTCTCCCGTTAAAATTTTCCAATAGGCATCCACATCAAAATCAGTATGATCATCTAAAACTTTTGTGTTTTAGAAATCGAAAAGATGACGCATGACATTATAATCCAGTTTGTACAACTCACCGAATAATCTAAACCAAAAGACATCCATTTTTTGGGTGTAACGAACAGTAGCTAAAATTTCAACTGTCACCATAAGGTGAATATGCATGTCGCATCAGATCGGTAATACCTAGGAGTGATTATTCCCCTATTCTTAAAATTACGGAAGCATGTACCTTTGTCTTTCAGGTAAATCAGGAAGAGAGATCGGTAAGTTACTGCCAATCACTTTTGCCTTCACCGAAAACTTGACGGTGCACTTCATCACCCGGTTTCTGAGCCATCTTCTTCTTCGGTGACATTATTATAGAAAAACCTACAAGAATAAGAGAGAGAAAGTGAGATTCGAGCTTTGGAGAGAGAGAACAAAAAATTTACCTAAATCCTTGCTCTTTGGAAATATTAATGTATGAAAAAATGAAAAGAATGTAAGAACAATGAAAGAATTGAAGAGAATACCAAGAATCTAAAGGGAGATTGAAGAGTTTTAGAGAGTGGGAGGAGAGAAAGTCGTGGGTAGGAGAGAGAGAGTATGAAATTTGAAGATAGGGTGAGAGAAAAAATGGGAGGGAAGCTTAAATTTCCCTTTGGTGTAGGAATCCCCACAATTCTCACGAGCATGGGATTCCTATCCAGAAAGTTTCTAGAGAGGAATCCCATGCTCATGGGAATTTGGGTGATTCCCACGTCCTGGAGAGGATTCCCATATCTGTGGGAATCATCACAATTCCCACATACGTGGGTTTTCTCTTTAGAAACTTTCTGGAGAGATTTCCCATGTTTATGGGAATCACTTCAATTCCTATGAATGTGGGAATTGTGTTGGATTGGAAAATAAAACATGCAAGATTTGGCTAAAATGGTAGATTTCAAAAAAATTTTAGAACTCAAAACACAGTGGAAGCAAGATAACCAAATCAACATACTAAACCATACATGAATTATCATAAGAACAAGATGGAGATTATATTACTGACTCCTTTTGCTACAACTTTAACTCCTTGCCGTGATATCCTCTCCTTCTTTAACCTTGCTTCTGAATCCTTTCCTTTGTCAATTTATCCTCTCCTTGTTATATCCTCAACCAATCCGATCTACCACTTGTTCTTCTGGGACATCTCGGTTAATAAGATCCTTTGGTAGGAAAGGAGAAGAAATATTTGGAGGATATTTTTTTTAGAAAAAAGAAGCCAAAGATGAGACGCCTAACGCATGCAAGAAAGGAGAGAGAGTCCAAAAAATGCAAGAATCCCTCTTTTACACCTTGTCAATTTCGGTTATGCATGAAAAGAAAGAAGAAGTGGAGAGCATCCAATGCATCACTTCATTCTTTAATCAAACATA
>JAOQMS010000180.1:27118083-27130393 GCA_027563885.1 Erythroxylum longipes | reverse complement strand
GCTCCCTTATCATAGGATATGTACCGGAATGACCTACGGGCGTCCCGGTGCGTACCCTACGGTAAGGGGGTGTTACACACATAAGCTCAAGTGGTAGACTTCAATCAGGAGGTTGTAAGATGGGTGTAGTAACCAACTTCTCCTTTAGAGCACCAAATGCCTTCTTAAACTGCTCATAAAAAAACAAACTCTTTGTCCTTCTAAAGCAACCTACACAATGGTTGTGCAACCTTAGAAAAGCCTTGAATAAATCGGTGATAACACCCTATATGGCCAAGAAAAGATCAAACTTCCCGCACAGAAGTGGGGTAAGGCAAAGAATAAACAAGGTCTATCTTGGCTCTATCAACCTCAATACCCTTAGCAAAAACCACATGTCCTAAAACTATCCCTTGTTGTACCATAAAATGACACTTTTCAAAATTAAGAGCTAGGCTAGTTTCAAGACATCATTTAAGTACCAGAATGAGGTGATCTGGGCTTGTTCAAATGAATTCCCATGCACAGTAAAGTCACTATGAAAACTTCAATGATTTTCTCAAAATACTCAGAAAAGATACTTACTATGCACCTTTAAAAGGTAACGGGGGTGTTGCACAATCTAAAAGGCATCCTTCTGTAGGCAAAGGTGCCATACGAGCATATAAAAGTCATATTCTCCTAGTTCTTTAGAGCAATAGCAACCTGAATATAACCTGAATAACCATTAAGAAAAAAATAATAAGCACGACTAGCAAGAAGTTCTAAC
Organism: Erythroxylum longipes; assembly: GCA_027563885.1. Taxonomy (NCBI): domain Eukaryota; kingdom Viridiplantae; phylum Streptophyta; class Magnoliopsida; order Malpighiales; family Erythroxylaceae; genus Erythroxylum; species Erythroxylum longipes. Next base: position 27,129,645 of record JAOQMS010000180.1, on the reverse strand, counting down.
TCTTATCAATAAAGGGTAAGGGAAAGTAGTCCTTTCTACTCATTAAGTTGATCTTGCGATAATCCACACAAACTTGCAATCCGTTTGCACCTGAATTAGAAATATCTCTCCTTTTTCATTCTCCAGAATTGTAATACCTGACTTCTTCAGAATCACTTGCAAAGGACTTACTCACTTACTATCAGAGATAGGGTATATGACTCCCACATCAAGCAACTTCATCACTTACTTCTTCACCACCTCCATCATCGGTGGATTGAGATGTCTTTGCACTTGACGGACTGGGGTAGCTCTTTCCACAATAAAAATCTTATGCATGCATAAAGAAGGACAAACACCTTTAATATCCATAACCATCAAATTGAAGAGTTTTACGTATGCTAAGTTTTAATATTTATAACCTCAATATTTCCACAAGCGCACGGGTCGTTCGCGTAGTACCTAAGGTATTGTTCCCACGAGGAAGGTTAATCTAATCCTAAAATCTAAGGCTTGAGTAAATTTCACAATAAATCAAAATAAACAACTAATGAAGAAATTGACCATTCAAACAATCAATTTCAAGAATTAAATTCATAAAATATAAGCAAGATAGAAATTTTTCACAACTCAATCAACTGCAAATTTAGAGAAAGGGGGTTTTAATCCAAATTTAATGAAAATCTAATTAATTATGAAATTATTGAATTATCGGGTCTAGACAGTCCTAGGGTGGATTACTCTGCCTTGAGTTATAATCTTTAACCCTAGTTAATAATCCCTAATTTAAATTATAGAATTGTAATCTCTCGATTTCTAATTTACCCCAAACTTAAATTTGTTCTGAACTTGTCTAATAGCCTACCAGAAACCTATGCTCGATCTCTCATTACACGATTTTACAGGTTTGATTCAATTTTTATCTATCAAACTACCTAACTCTCGTTAGCCCAATTTGATTATTTTCACTCGGTTCACCTGTTAGGGTTATGTAAATATAGTTCCCTAGAAAGCAATTATATTTACATATAACTTAATTTTCTTCCAGTTAAATATTGTAATGAAAATATTTATTATTAATAAACGAAAAGAGTTTGGTTTTATTTGTATGAACATAATATAACTAGTCATAAGATACCAAGGTTCTTTTTAAATAATATACATATATATGGAGATGTATGAGAAAATGTATATTATTAGAATCTAAATTAATTGATTCACAGTCGAATAATCAAGTTGGTCACTTGATTATAGTTTAGATTGTAGTGCTGTGATTTATCCACGTGTAAGTAAAGGAGTTTACTTCAAGGGAATGATGAGGTTCAAATCATGATAGTAGTTGACTATCGGTAATGGCACTATTAAATGAATATGGAATCATGTATGTTTTTAAAGAATAAAGTAAGCAGTTACTTTAATCTTAAAACATACACCTTAGCATTCGTTTATTACAAACTGAAATCTTGATGAGTGGTGAACTCATACGTATTTCGTTATAATTCTTGATATGATCGGAATGGATTTTTATAGGGTATCAATCCAGTGTCCGCATGTTGGAATTATTTATTGAAACATGCATTACGGAACATTCACTCAAATAAAGAGTTTATAGTGATATCATCACTTCTAGATGTTTTACGGAGATTGTGATTAAATTGGTGCCAATAGTTTGATGGACTAGCTACCCATCAAGTTTTAACACCAAGATTAGATCTTGTGTGCTAATCACTATGTAGAGTGAAACGGGAGATCTAGATGGAAATACCAACATAAGGGCAAAACGGTAATTTTACCCTTTATTGTATGGATGGCTATAATATGGTTCATAATAGAGTTTGCGATTGGACATCGAATTAATAATTTTGAAACATGGTTTCTCATACTTTTAAGTAATTCAAGAGTTCAACCAATTGGCTTTAGTGGAATGAAATTTGGTTAATAAGTCAGAATTAATTCTAATGAGATTAAATTAATTCCGGGCTTATTGGAGCTTGAATTATTTGAGTCCAATTAAATTCCCCATTTGGCTTCGGGGAAGGTTATCAATGAAAGTAAGAAAAATAAATGGAAGTTATCAAAAAGAAAATGAGATTTGGGCTAACAAGACCGAAACAATATAATTAAGAGTTAATTAAATTGGGTTTAAGCCTATAATGAAATCTTGGGCTTGCTCTAATTAATTGTTAATTATAAGCCCAAAGGAACATTTAATATTGGGCTAGTTTTTTTTTAATTAATTAGATTAATTGAATTAAAAATAAAAAAAGAGGGAAGGCAAAAACTGAATTCTAGAAAGATGTAGAATTAGGTTATGTCTTTTATTAATAAAAGCATGAAAGGAGTGGACATTTTAGTATTGCTCATCATCATTAAATAGTTTAATGGTTATTTTAAAAGCATACAATGTGTCTCTCCTTCCATTTTCGGTGATAGCAAGTAATGCTCGTCTTCATTAAATAGTTTAATGGCTTTTAAAAGATAGAAAAACGTACATGAATGGTGTGGTGTGTTATTTGTAATCACTCTTCGCTCTCTTCCAAGCCGTCCATGAGTGTTGGACTTGTAAGGACACACGTTCAATTTTAGCTTTCATGCAAAAATTAACGTGGGTGGCCTTTAGTCTTTACACTCTCTCAAAACCATCAGATTTAGCAAAAGAGAGGCTCATTTTTCTTTGGTTCTTTTCAACTAGCCGAAGATAGAAAAAGGTTTGTAACAAGGAGGTTGTCCTATCATCGCCATGTTTCCTCCTTGTCTTATTTTTTTTGTTTGAAAAATTCTATAATTTTGAAGATGGAGTAGCTATGGATTGAAGAAAAGAAGGTAAATGTTTTTGGTTTTTATTTTGTGTTAATGGCAAATTTTATTTTGATTAAATTCAGTTAATTCTTTATTTTTTCAAGTATTGGAATTTTTGTTTTACTATTTACAAATCAGATTTTTTTAAAAAAAATTGCCATTAACTTGTTTTTATCAAACGGGCCAGGTCGAGCCAGTGAAGAGTTCAAAGCAGAAGATCCAAGCCCAAGAAGAATTTTTGGGTCTAAAGGCCTCATAATTTTCTTTTAATTTTCTAGGATGGACAACCAAAAGTAGCTATTTAATTCATGAGATGAATGGATGAATGGATGCAAATAATATGTGATATTATATGAATGTATGCTATTTAGAAAAATTGCCAACCCTAGGTTTTGCCATGCATTCATTATGTATGAGATATATAATAAAACAATATAGGATGGTTAATAAATTGCATCTAAAGAAGATGGGATTAATTAAAACATAAAGACTGAAAAAGATTGAATGTGAGAGGATGATCCTGTGAGAGTCCACAGTCTCCATGTGTTGGCCCATTTGCATGTGGTGAAGTGTTACCCCCGACCGGGGGACATGAATCCTCTATCTTACATAGTTTGGGTCTCCTAAAGGATAAGTCTACTCATTGGTGGCAAATGTGACCTCCCACCGTGGCATGGTTTGTAAATACCTTTAGTGGATGAATCAAATGGTTGCACACCTAACACGGTTTATCAATAACCTAACCACCATAGCTTTGTTGATAAATGTATGGACCAAATTATAATGCTTCTCAAAGAGTTGAATAGTATGCTCATTCTTTAATAATTTATATTTGCAGTCATAATCACCACAATATGAATCCACTCACAATGCTCTTAACTAATAACAAATTGGAAAACAAAGAGAAATTTAATGAATAGAGATGTAACCTCGATATCATTCTCCAATATAAATGAATTTCATGGGTATTAACGGACAATGAACCTACACCTGCCGGTGACAAATCAATTCCTGAACAAGTCCAGCAACATGAGCAATGGCAAAATGCTGATAAGACTGCTAAGTGGTATATTCTGGCTTCTGTCAGTGAAATTTTGCATAAGCAACTTGCAGGTATGCAAAATGCCAATGCAGTGGTCCATTACCTACATTAGATGTTTGGTGTGAGGACCAGGTCTGCAAGGGTGAAAGCTATCCAAACCTTTCACAATCTCAGACAAAAACTTGGTGAACCGGTGTGGGAATACATGCTTAAGGTAATCTTTGTAGTTACTAAGGCTGAGTTACTACGCTCACTTATGGAAGCCAATAAGTTGATTGGACTTAACTTCTTAGACTGGCTTAGGATCCTGAGAATAGTTCTCAATTCGAAGAAACTAGGCTATGTCTTAAAAGAACCACTTCTCGATATCCCTACTGCTGATGCTTTTGATAGTGATCAGAAGGCATACAGAAAGCATCTTGATGATAGTTAGATGGCTAGCTGCATAATGTTGGCCACTATATCACTAGAATTGCAAAAGTAGAATGAGGCTATGGATGTTCATACAATAGTCTATCATCTGGGGGAGCTGTTTGATGAGCAAGCTAGGTCCGAAAGGTTTGAGACCTCGAGGTTGCTCTTCCACTCCAAGATGACTGAGGGGACATCTCCAATGCAATATGCACTGAAGATGAATGATTATATTGAGAGTTTGGCCTCCTTGAGTTTCTTGATGGATCATGAATTAAATATAGACTTAATTCAGAACAGTTTGTCTGATAGTTATTCACAATTTATGCTTAACTATAGGATGAACCAGATATCCACCACGATTCTTAAATTGATCAACTTTCTCAAAACAATTGAGCCATCTATCAGGAAGGACAATAAGGCTATGATGCTGGTGGACTCTTCTGTTTTGAGGAGGAAGAACTAAAAGAAGAAGAAGTCCATAAGGCTTAAGGTAGGTTTGGTCAAGAAGAAAGCTAAAGAACCTGCCCTAAAGGAAAATGCTTCCACTATGGTAAGGATAGCTATTGGAAGAGGAACTATAAGGCCTTTTTTAGAGTCATTGAAGCAGAAGAAGGCATCACATGCCCCATTTACTTTAGGTATGTTTGTTGTTGAGTTACTATTTCTAATAATAACATATGGTAATTGGAAACCGATTGTGGCTCACACATAATACTAATATGTAGGGCCTTAGGAACAATAGGCAACTCAACAAGGAGAGTCAGACTTGCGCCTGGGAAATGGAGCAAGAGTTGCTACATTAGTGGTAGAAACTTATGTATTGACACTCCTTAGTGGTGGGTTTGTAATAGAATTGGACGATTGTTTTTATGTACCTATAGTGACTACGAATATTATTTCAGTTTCTGGTCTTAATAAAACCGGTTTCCATTTAAATTTTAGTAACAATGTTTGTTCTATTAGTTTGAATAGAATGCTTTATGCTATGGGTACATTATAGAATGGAATATACATATTAGATATGTCCAATCCAGTTTTAAATATCAATGACAATAAAAAACAAAAACAAGGTAATGTAAAATCATCTTACTTGTGGCATTGTCACCTTAGCCATATAAGTGAGAGATGCATGACTAAACTATATAAGTGTGGCAATTTAATATTATTTGATTATGAATCATATGATGTTAGGGAGGTCTCTAAAGACGATTACCTTTAGCACTTATTATACAAATCTTTTTTATTAATAAAAAGGCTTTTTCATTAATTTGATGTTCATATTCTTTATGAATTGATAGTGATCTTAAATTGAATTAATGAAGTCTTTGATACATTACATAACATGAAGGAAATCATGATGAGATCATGATAATGAGATTCCTATCATGTGTAATTATGTTAGTATATAAATTATCCCTAGTCATAGGATTAATGAGATGAGACATTATTAATCCGGACAGACTAGTAAATGTTATACTCTTTGAATGACCTACCATGAGCTGTAAGCATGAGTTGTTTAGAGTTAACATGTAGATGCATGGTAAAAGTAGTAAGTACATTGGATGACTTGTCATGAGACAATCATATGGATAATTTATTCTAGTGTGAATGATAGTCTCATCATAGCAATCATGAAAATATCCTTAGACTTGAGGCACTTAAGGATATCTTGGATATTAATCCTGTACTTTGACTCCATTCCTCATTGCCTCTTAGAGGTTGCTCATAGGCTAGTGATTAGGTACAACTTGAGGTATTCAATGGTAATTAAGTAACCAATAAAGGATTCACCACTCTTGATAGAAGGAGATGATACCCACGACCTCTTATCAACCTCTTATCGGGGTCATTACTTAGGAATCTTTGGCTATAATGGAAATGTCATAAATATAGTCTTCGGTGGCATATCCAATTAAGTAATGAGCCTTGGGGACAAGAACTAACATCACTAGGGTTAGATGTGACATAGTCAGTCTAGTGGGAGTTGACGCTTTAACCATACTCTAAACTAAGTGGGGTATAGATGGTGAAAGAATGAATTACATAGGAGATTTGTCTATAGAAGGGTTCGTAGTCAAACCGCTGACTTTCTAATCAATTGGGGGTCATGATGTGTTGCTAGATACCACTCATAGCTTACTTGAATTAAGTGTTAATTCAAGTGGCCAACATAATCGGGAACCTAATGGGTCACGCATTGAAGATGCGAAGAATAGGTAAAGTGGTTTTGGATGAGGGTCCAAGATATGAGAGATGCATGACTAAACTACACAAGTGCGGTATTTTAGGGTCATTTGATTATGAATCATATGACACATGTAAATCTTGCTTATTAGGTAAGATGACAAGATTACCCTTTAATAAGCAAGATGGCAAAATTACCCTTTAAAGAAGGGGTGGAAGTTTCATGCTAAATTAAGTGGGATTAAAAGCCACTTAATTCCCACTAACTCTCCATTGATGTTGGGGGTTAGAAGAAGGTGAAAGGGTATAAGAAACATCATTTTTCGTGGAAGTGTTGTGTGAAAACAAGTGACTTTTTGGTGAAGTGTTCATCATCTTCCCTTACTCTCTACAAACACTCTCTCAAAAAATACATCACAAAGCTAGCACTTTGGGTGCGTTCTAGTCATTCTTTCTAAGAGGTTTCAAGCTTTCCTCTTCACGTGGATATCATTAGAGACGTCCTCCTTTGGTCATTGTGGTTTATGACAAACTGAAGAGGTGAAGACCAAGAATAATGAAGTAGAATGTAATGTACACATCTGAAGTTTGTTAAAGTTACTTCAAATGGCACTTGAAAGTTCTTGGCTTTTTGGGTTTTGTTTTATATTTCTGTTGCTGTTTTTTATTTTTAATACATGTGATGCAAGATCAAAACCTAACATTTACTTACTATCACATCCCACTACTATAGAGTATATACCCAAACATCCAAATGATATTCAACTACATATCCTATGATAATGGTATACTGGATCAAACCTAATCTCTTAAATGGTATCATAAAGAAAACACAATACTTAAAAACCTCATCTCTTCATTTCATTCATAAAGGTTTATAGAGTAGAAATTAAAACCAATATTTACAACCTTTACACACAAGTTTTACATGACATATGTAAACTACTTAAAAACAACTACAAATCCTCAAATTCCAGCTGACAGACCTTTGAGCCAAGTCTAGTCCAAAATGTTCTTCTAGAAGATCTTAGAAATCTAAGTCTCCTGTCTTGTACCTAAAAAGCGAACTTGCAATTTTTGATGAGTTTTGTAAACTCAATGAGCGAACCATCATTAATGATCTCACTCTAGGCAAACACATAAATATCATACAACTGACCAATTTCACAACATTTTCCATCATAATAAGACATAATGAATGTCACACACATCATATACAATATTTTAGAACTTGTACAACCCAATCAATCACATTATCATGACATATCACTTTAACATCATATCTTTAGAAAAGATTTCACAAACATATATTTCATGATCATAAATATACAAATGCAGATGCATATGAAACTCCAAATTCCTTATTATTTGTTGTGACCGATTGGCTTTCAGATACAGATACAGATATAGATACAGATACAGATACTATCCTATTGGGCTCAGTTAGATACAGAAATCACGGAGCAAAGCTCTACGTGCAGAATTATACAGAAATCACAAAACAAAGCTTTACGTGCAGAATTCTGAGCTTATAACTCTTTCAGACTGGCTACTCTAATCACAACGCCTTTATCTGAACTTTCATTTTACGAAATGCATCAAATAATAAAATATGCCATGAGTAGCATCCACTTATGATGTACAAACATAATCTTAGATTCATCAGACCTCATTCTGACATTCAACTTTCGTTGAGTATTCAAAAATCAGTTGTAGACAAATATCACTCAAATTTTAGATACAAATAGAACACTTCCAATACATTCCTGAATATCAAACTCCTCATACCTTTAAAGTCTAGAATTCACATACAAATCACAAATAGTTCAACAATTGGAAGTTAAATAGAATCAATCAATCAATCCTAGGAAGATCATCTAGGTTGACTCACAAATGCTCCCTTTAGCTTATTGCCTTGAAGTCCCGGCAATGTCTGGAAGCGGTTGTTCGACGTGCTCCTCTATATGCAATCATATACATTTATATGTCACTCATGTGCATTTTCATAAGAATAATTGGTCATAAATACATTTATGAATGTATCATGTATCATACTTGTTCAATGACAATTTCTCGAGTATGTTTCTTTAATACTGTTTACAGACAATTTACAACACCTTCAAAACATTTTTTAATCCTTAATACCTTTTTTCACGTTAATCCTTTCATTCAACATCAATTAAATTCATTTAAGAACTCATTTAAACCTTAATACTTCATATGGAAACATCCTAGCCTTTATTAGCCCAAAAATCACTCAAAAATAACACCCTTTGCATTTCCTCTCAGGTCACGATCGTGTAAGTGCACGGTTGCGACTTTCCTCCTTTTTTGGCAGAGTCATGATCATGCAGGTGCACGATCGTGACTTTCATCACTTTCATCAAGGGTCGAGATCGTCTAGATGCATGATCGTGCCATGCTGCATTTTTCTTCCTCCTTTCTTCTATTTATCCGAAACTCACATACATTTTAACACCAAATTCACTCCAATTTTCTTGATTACTTTACCACAAACACAACTTCATTCCATCGTCATTCACATACCAATTTGTTTTCATAAAATTATCAAACTCTAATCAATTGATTAAACCTCTTATAACTTATCCTTTTCCATAACATGATATCCATTTTATTAAACACTTCATTATCAAAATTCTATCATTTACAGTTGATGACCTCTTCATTTTTACTTCTGTTTCAGTTCAATAACATCAATACATAGCTTAACAATTCATGATTGTATGAACATTATGACCTAGACAATGAGGTATTTAGACGACACCTTCTCCTAATCAAATTTTCTGTAATGTCTTAAGTGTATAATGACATCAATTTCATGCATTTTGGTTCAGTATCATGCAAGGTATAAGAAAAAACCTACAAACTATTTTCATACCTCAATAGAACACAATTCTCGACTTTAAGCCAAATTTTAAGACTCTTAAGTATAGATTTAAAATTCGATTCCTTCATCAAAAATGTAGCCATATGTCTCTTGTTTACTCTAAATCAAAATCCATCCAATTTAGACATTCACATATCAAGTTATGTCTAAAATATAGATGCATGTTCAGTAAAAACATTGCATATAACATGCTCCATCTCACTTCATTGCTCAAATCCTCTATCTTGTTAATCATATCGCCGAATTTGCTTCTTCCTTCACTACCCACACATGCATCCACACCATTCATGCATGCATCAATCCATAAACACGGAAACATACACCACTCACGTATATAACTTTAAGCATCACTTACCTGCTTTAGAAAAATTTTAGTAGTTGATAGGGGTTAGAAGAGATTTCGATGGATGGAGAAAGGACAAAAATAGAGAGAAACATAACAAAATATATATTGGAATGTTTTCTTTGCAAGGTGTAACATGGTTAAAATGCAAAAGTTATGTGCTTCAGTGATGGATGAGCAAGAAGGAAGATGGTGTTTTCATTGGAGACAAAACAAAGGAGCTGTAGAAACTTTCTTACCTAAAAACGTGACTTGGTAGCTCCATCCCTCAATGACACATGTCCTTTGGCATGTCTTACACTTGTCATCCAATTAATTAGCCCATATGTTACTTACTAATTTCTCCACTTGTCACACATTAATTGATCCATTTGTCACTCCATAAATAGTCCATTTGTCAATAATTCTATTTGTCTCTTATTTCTATATTTTTCCTAGTCTAAAGTACCCCAAAATTTTGATAACTTTCCAAAATATCCAAAATTTCTAGAAAAATGTTAAATTAATTCTAATACACACCAATTCAATTTTCAAGGCGATTAATCCATAATTTACACTTTAATCACATAAAATTCACTTATACCTGGAAAATGTCAATGAATGCATGTACAATTATTTTCATGAGTGACAACATTATTCACGTGCATATGTATGCCATATAATGCACAAAATACACTTCTAAATTCTCAATAAACTCTCATATATAGTATCCTAGGGTTCTAACCCTAATCATGGGATAATGGGATGTTACAATTCCCCCCTCCTTAAGAAATTTCATCCTCGAACTTCTTACCTGATTCATGAAACAGGTGGGGATATTGCTTTCTCATATGTTCTTTTGTTTCCCAAGTCGGTTCCTCACCCAAATGATTTTTCCATATGACTTTCACCAATAGAATTTCCTGATTCCTCAACTGTTTTGTCCGATATCCCACTATCTTCACTGGCTTCTCAACATAACTCAGATTACTAGCAATTTCAATCTCTTAAGCCGGTAATACTTGCATCGGATCAAATCTATACCTCCTAAGCATGCTCACATGAAAATTTTTTTGTATCTGAGACATTTCACTCGGTAAGGCTAATCTGTACGACAATGGTCCTACCCTCTCTATAATCTCATAAGGACCAATGTACCTAGGGCTCAGTTTACCCTTCTCGCCAAATCTCAACACTCCTCGCCAAGGCGAGACTCTCAGAAATACTTTGTCTCCCACACTGTATTCCATATCCTTTCTATGCTAAGCGACAAAACTCTTCTGTCTATCTTATGCTGCTTTTATTCGGCTTCAAATTAATTTTACCATATCCACAGTATCTTATATCAATTTTGGGCCTTTTATCATTCTCAAACCTTCCTTATCCCAATATAGAGGCGATCAACATTTTTTTACTATAAAATGCCTCACAAGGTACCATTCCAATACTGTTGTGGTAGTGGTTGTTGTAAGCAAATTCAATCAAAGCTGTGTACTGATCCCAAGCTCTTAGAAACTCCAATACACATGCTCTAAGCATTTCCTCAATAGTCTTGATTGTCCTCTCACTCTGCCTATTTGTTTGAGGATGAAATGCAGTACTGAAGTTCAACCTCATACCTGTTGGATCAGAAAAATAAAGCATGCACGATTTGGATAAAACAGTAGATTTCAAAACTTTTTAGAAATCAAATTGCATCGGAAGCAATATAACCAAATCAACATGTATAGCCACATATGATATGGTATAAGGATAATAAACATAAGAACAAGGTGGTAGAAATTATGTTACTGACTCCTTCACTACCACTTGTTCTTTTTGGACAACTTGGTTCAATAGATCCTTTAGTGGGAAAGGAGAAGAAAACTTGAAGAGATTTTTTCCTTAGAAGAAAGAAGCCAATTTTTGAGACAC
>JAOQMS010000180.1:27104742-27117983 GCA_027563885.1 Erythroxylum longipes | reverse complement strand
TTATGAACCTTATTATAGCCATCCGCACAACAAAGGGTAAAATTACCGTTTTGCCCTTATATTGGTTTTTCCTTCTACATATCTCGTTTTACTCTATATGGTGATTAACACACAAGATCTCATCTTAGTGTTAAGACTTGATGGGAAGCTAGTCCATCAAACTACTGGCGCCAGTTTAATCACCAATTTCCATAAAATATCTAGAAGTGATGATATCATTATAAACTCTTTATTTGACTAAATGTTCCTTGATACATGTTTCAATTAATAATTCCAACATGCAGACACTAGATTAATACTCTGTAAAAATCAATTCCAATCACATCAAGAATTATAATGAAACAGATATAAGTTCGTAACTCATCAAGATTGTGGTCCATAATAAACGAATGCTTAACTTGTATGTTTTAAGATTAAAATAACGGCCCACTTTATTCTTGAAAACATACTTGATTCCAGATTCATTTAAAGTGCTATTATCAATAGTCAACTACTACCATGATATGAAACTCATCATTTCCTTAAAGTAAACTCCTTTACTTAAATGGAGATAAATCGCAACACTACAGTATAAACCATAATCAAGCGACCAACTTGATTATTCAACTGTGAATCCATTATTTTAGATTCTTATAATATATATGTTTCCCGTACATCTCTATGTATTTGTATATTACTTACAAAAGAATTTAGGTACCTTATGACTAGATATATAATTCTCATAAAAAACAAACTCTTTTATTTTTATTAATAATAAATATTTTCATTACAAAACTGTAACTGGAATAAAATTAAGTTATAAGTAAATACACTTGCTTTCCAGGGCACTATATTTACATAACTCCGACAGTACCCACAGCTGTCTGTAAGCTACCCCAAAATCTCGAGGTAAATCTGGGATCCTTGTTCGACACAATGGACACTGGCATCCTATGTAATCTCAATACTTCATTCACATATCTCCTAACTAACTAGTCTAGTGAGTTACTCTCTCTCACTGGAAAAAAATGAGCCGACTTGGTCAATCTGTCAAAAATGACCTAATTGGCATCATGTTACCTCGAAGTCCTCGTTAGGCTCATAATAAAATCCATCGTGATTGTCCCCATTTCCACTCTAGAATAGGCAATGATTGTAGCTTGCCAACTGGAGCTTGATGCTCTGCTTTGATCTGTTGGCAAGTCAAACACTTAGCCACATATTCGGCCTCTTTCTTTTTCATCCCTGGCCACCAAAAATATTGATTCAACGTGTTATACATCTTGGTAGTACCAGGATGCATAGCATAAGCTGCTACATGAGCTTCCTCTAGAATTTCCTTTCTCAATTCACCCACATCAGGCACACATAACCTCTGTTTTAACCACAATGTTTCATCTCTCAATTTAAATTCAGAATCTATATTCATCTTAATCTTCTCAATCAGTTTCACCATTTTAGGATCTTTACTATGAACTCTTCTAATCCTATCATGCAACATCGGTCTCAACTTTAGTGTGGCTATCAATGCTTCATCTTACCCCAATTTCAATTCAACATTTAATGCTCTTAATTAAACAAGGTTAGGCAACCTCAATAATTATATTTAAGCCACATTGCTATTGGATTTCTTGCTTAATGCATCAGCTACCACATTAGCTTTGCCAGGATGATACTCAATTATACAATCATAATCTTTCAACAACTCTATCCATCGCCTCTGTCTCATAGTCAACTCTTTCTGACTCAACATATATTTTAAACTTTTATGATCATTAAATACTTGAAAAGTTTCACCATACAAGTAGTGTCTCCAAATCTTCAAAGCAAATATTATAGAGGCAAGTTCTAAATCATGTACCGAATAGTTCATCTCGTGAGACCTTAATTGTCTTGATGCATAGGCCATTACCTTGCCATATTGCATCAACACACATCCCAATCCTTGATGCAAAGCATCACTGTTTACTACATAACCATCAGTTCCCGAAGGAATAGTCAACATCGGTTCTGTGCTCAACTGATGTTTTAGTTCCTCAAAACTTCTTTGACAATCATCATTCCACCTAAAAGGCACATTCTTTCTTAGAAGTTTTGTCAAAGGGGCTGAGAACAGTGAAAATCCCTCGACAAACCTTCTATAATAACCAGCTAATCCTAAGAAACTCCAGATCTCAATCACATTTCTTGGAGCTTCCCACTTCATCACTGCTTCTATTTTCTTCAGGTCTACCTATATGCCGTGTCCATGACAATATAACCTAATAATACTACTTGATCAAGCCAAAATTCACATTTACTGAACTTGACATATAGCTGTTTCTCCCTCATTATCTATACAACCAACCTCAGATGTTCTGCATGTTCCTCTATACCCTTCGAATACACCAAAATATCATCAATAAACATAATCATAAATTAATCTAAATAAGGTTCAAATACCTTATTCATCAAGGCCATAAAAGCTATTGGGGCATTAATCAATCCAAACGGCATCACCAAAAACTCAAAGTGCCCATATCTTGTTCTAAATGCACTCTTTGGTACATCAGCCTCAGCTATTTTCAACTGATAATACCCCGATCTCAAATATAACTTTATGAATACCTCAGCTCCTTGTAACTAATTAAGAAAATCATCAATCCTCGGCAATGGGTACTTATTCTTAACTATTACCTGATTTAACTACCAGTAATTAATACACAACCTCAGAGTCCCATCCTTCTTTTTTTGCAAACAATACCACAGCTCCCCAAGGTGACACACTGGGTCTAACAAAACCCTTTTCCAACAACTCCCGTAACTGGGTCTTCAACTCCTTGAGTTCCACAGGTGCCATCCTATATAGAGGAATTGATATAGGAGCGGTACCTAGAACAAGATCAATGGTAAACTCCATCTCCCTTTCTGGGGGTAAACCTGGTAGTTCAACAGGAAACACATCCAGGAAATGCTTAATAATAGGAATATCTTAAATGGTTAGTTCATTTCGGGTATCAACAACATGGGCCAAATACGCCTCTCTTCCGCCTCAGATCAATCTCAAAGCACTCATGAATGAAATTAGTCACGCTCGCACTGCCTGATTGACTCCTTGAAACACCACTCTCAGCTGATTAGGGGATTCAAAAACTACCTCCTTAGTATAACAGTTCTTCACCACCCGATGAGCAGTGAGCCAATTTATTCCTAGAATAATATCTATTTCCTTTAACTACAATACAATCAAATCAGCTTCTAATTTTTCCTGATCAATTCAAACTATACACTCCTTACATACCTCCCCAATTACTTTAGTAATACCTACTAGAATACTCACCTCTAAACCACGATTCAACATTTCTCTCTTACAATGTAGTCTAGATGCCAAATGCGGTGCGATGAATGAATGTGTAGACCCTAATCTACTAATGCAAATTCTTCAAAATTAACAACATTCAATACCCCTACTACCACATCTGGGAAGTTCTGCGTCTCCTATCTGGTAATGATATAGACCCAGGCCTGAGATTGCTGCTGATTACTTCACACCTCAGTCCTGACACTAGGACCTACTGAATGAGTTCTGCCTCTGCCTCCACCTCTACATTTGTCTTCCTCAGTTGGGGTCAATGTGGTTGCATACCTCATTAACTCAATGAATCTTATCTTATACTCTGCCACTATGACTCCGCCTTACTTCAGATCCATAAATTCTTTCACCTGTTTTCCTAAATAAATCTTAGGCATATAATTCTCTCAAAACACCCTCAGAAAATCTTCCCAAGTCAAACTACAAGGTCTGGTGTTACTGCCTGGAACAGTCTTCCACCATTGGTATGCTAGACCATGTAGTAGTGAGACTGCATAATCAAATCTCTCATCAGCCTCACAATTAATCTGATCGAAAACTTTTTCAGTTCTCTCTAACCACCCTTCTACCTCAGCAGGGTCTGTACTTTTGTAGAAGTCCACAGCCCCCTGTTTTCTCAGCTTATCGTACCTTCTTTCTCACCTCTCCAAAACTCTCAGAAGCATTTGTGTAAACTCAGGTAGAGGAGACTCCCTATTGGCTCCTACAAACTCTATATCAGCTTACTCTCCAATCTAATCTCCTACAGCAGATGAGCTATAATAAAAATAGTTGTGATTACTATCCGAATCTCTCACTCAATATCATGTATAAATGTCCTTATATATCCCTATGGATGCCAAACCATACTCTGATACCAAAAATTTTGCCGCATCCCACTACCATAGAGTACATACTAAAACATCCAGAGGATATTTAAGTACATATGCTATGACAATGGTATGCTGGATCAAACCTAATCTCTTAAATGGCCTTATAAAGAAAACACAATACTTAAATACCTCATCTATTCATTTCATTTATAAAGGTTTACATAGTAGACGTTAAAACCAATATTTACAACCTTGATACACAAGTTTTACATGACATATGTAAACTACTTAAAAACAACTACAACTCCTCAAATTCCAGCTAAAAGACCTTTGAGCCATGTCTAGTCCAAAATGTTCTTCTAGAAGATCTTAGAAATTTAGATCTCCTATCTTGTACTTGAAAAACCACGTTGTAATTTTGATGAGTTTTGTGAACTCAATGAGTGAACCATCATTAATGATCTAACTCCAGGAAAACACACAAATATCATACAACTAACCAATTTCACAATATTTTCAATCACAATAAGACATAATGAATGTCATACACATCACATACATTCTTTCATAACTTGTACAAGCCAATCATTCACGTTATCATGACATATCACTTTAACATCACAACTTCAGAAAAGATTTCATAAGCATATATTTCATAATCATAAATATACAAATGTAGACGCATATGAGACTCCAGATTCATTATTATTTGTTGTGACCGAGTGCTTTTCAGATACAGATACAGATATTGGCCCATTGGGCTCAGTCAGATACAAAAATCACGGAGCAAAGCTCTACGTGTAGAATTATATATAAAACACAGACCAAATCTCTACGTGCAGAATTCTGAGGTTATAGCTCTTTCAGACTGGCTACTCTGATCACAACACCTTTATCTGAATATGCATTTTATGAAATGCATCAAATAACAGAATATGCCATGAATAGCATCCACTTATGATGCACACACGGAATCTTATATTCATCAGACCTCAATTCGGCATTCAACTTTCATTGAGTATTCAGAAATCAGTTGCAAATAGATATCATTCAAATTTCAGATACAAATAGAACAATTCCAATACATTCCCAAATATCAAAATCCTCAGACCTTTAAAGTATGGAATACATATACAGATCACAAACAACTCAATAATTGGAAGTTAAATAGAATCAATCAATCAATCCTAGGAAGATCATATAGGTTGACTCACAAATGTTCCCTTTAGCTTATTTTCTTGAAATCCCAACAATGTCTGGAAACTGTCGCTCGACGTGCCCCTCTATATGCAGTCATATACATTTATATGTCACTCATGTGCACTTTCATACTAATAATCGGTCATAATTACATTTATGAATGTATCGTGTATCATGCATGTTCAATGACAATTTCTCAGGTTTGTTTCTTTAATACTCTTTATATATAATTTACAACATCTTCAAAACATTTTTTTAATCCTTAATACCTTTTTTCACTTTAATCCTTTTATTCAACATCAATTAAATTCATTTAAGAACTCATTTAAACCTTAATATGTTAGATGGAAACATCCTAGCCTTTATTAGTCCAAAAATCACTAAAAACTAACACCCTTTGCATTTCCACTCGAGTCACGATCGTGCACTTTCCTCCTTTTTCAGATTGCAACTTTCATCATTTTCAGCAGTGATCACAATCATGCCCAGCTGCATTTTTCTTCCTCCTTTCTTCTGTTTATCTGAAACTCACATACATTTTAACACCAAATTCACTCAAATTTTCTAGATTACTTTACCACAAACACAACATCATTCCATATTCACTCACATAAAAATTTGTTTTTATGAAATTATCAAACTCTAATCAATTGATTAAACCTTTTCAACTACATAATATCATTCATAAAACCTATCCTTTTCCATAACATGATATCCATTTTATCAAACACTTTATTATCAAAATTCTATCATTTATAGTTGATGACCTCTTCATTTTTACTTCAGTTTTAGTTCAGCAACATTAATACATAGTTCAACAATTGATGCCTAAAATTGTACCTATTCTATATTTTTTCCATATCACATGTTCTGCATTTTTTTCCATATTTTCTTAAACAGATTTTGGGTCAGATTTGTAAGACCATTATGACCTAGACAATGAGGTATTTAGACAACACATTCTACTAATAAAATTTTATAAAATTTATTAAGTGTCTAATGACATCAATTTCATGATTTTGGTTCAGAATCATGCAAGTTATAAACAAAAATCTACATACTATTTTCATACCTCAATAGAACACAATTCTCAACTTCAAGCCAAATGTTCCGATTCCTTCATAAAAAATGTAGCCATATGTCTCTTTTTTACGTTAAATCAAAATCCATCTGATTTTGATATTCACAGCTCAATTTATGTTCAAAATATAGATGCATATTCAGTAAAAACACTGCATATAACATGCTCCAGCTCACTTCATTACTAAAATCCTTCATCTTGTTAATCATATCACCAAATTTGCTTCTTCCTTCTTCACCCACACATGCATCCACGCCATTCACGCATGCATCCATTTTACAAACATTAAAACTGGGAAGGGTTAGAAAAGATTTCGGTGGATGGAGAAAAGACAAAAATAGAGAGATAGAACAAAATTTGTACTGTAATATTTTCTTTGCAAGGTGTAACATGGGTAAAATGCAGAAGTCAAGTGTTTAAGTGATGGATGAGCAAAAAGGAAGATGGTGTTTTCGGTGAAGACAAAACAAAGGAGCTGCAGAAACTTTCTTACCCAAAAACGTGACTAGGTGGCTCCATCCCTCAATGACACATGTCCTTTAGCATGTCTTACACTTGTCATCCAATTAATTTACTAATTGCTCCACTTGTCACACATTAATTAATCCATTTTTCACTCCATAAATAGTCCATTTGTCAATAATTCTATTTGTCTCTTATTTCTATATTTTTCCTAGTCTAAAGTACACCAAAATTTTGATAACTTTCCATAATATCCGAAATGTCTAAAAAAATGTGAAATTAATTCTAATGCACACCAATTCAATTTTCAAGACAATTAATCTATAATTCACATAAAAATCACTTATACCCAGAAAATGTCAATGAATGCATGTACAGTTATTTTCACGAGTGACAACATTATTCAAGTGCATGTGTATGCCATATAAAGCATGAAATGCACTTCTAAATTCTCAATAAACTCTCATATATAGTATCCTAGGGTTCTAACCCTAATTATGGGATATTGGATGTTACACCTGCTCTAGTATTTCTCATTCTCGCTCCGTGAAGACAAATGAATATTAATCTTCAAAAAATGACCCAAATATTGTGCTTTCGACTCACTTTAACTTTTTTGCTTCCAAGTTGTGCCTAAAATGAAATATGAGTCAAAGTGAGTATCTTAAGCAATTTTATAGCAATAATCACTAAGTGTTATAGAATAAATTCATAATCAATTAAGTACCTATCAATTCCCCTACACTTAGCTTTTAGTCATCCTTAGGCAAGAAATCAAAATTAAGCTCACAGACCTAAAAACATTTTCTCAATTTCTATATTTTCCAAGCATACATAATCATAAGCAAAGATGATTGACTTTAAAAAATTATAGCAACAACTTAACATTCCTAGCTTTTTCTCATGATCAATCAACATTCAATACGTTTAAAAACCAAGCAATCTATTAGTAGACTTGGAAAATGCGTTCAATTAAAATATATCAATAGGCACACTCAATACCATTCATGATCATGTCATTCCACGACTTTGTATATCATTTCATTCTCCACAACTAAAATTTACATGCAAAATCATGAATCAAAGGACTTTTCAAGGTTGTAATGTGGATAAAGGTTAGATGAGATGTATTTGGGTAAAGTAGCATGAAAGCCATTAAAGTTAGTGAAACAAAAGCAACACTCAATGTTACATTAAGTGCAAAAACCAACATTCACTTACAATTATGTACATAAACTATGATGAATGCAAAAATTATATTTCTTAGCTCAAATTGGAGCTCTCATACGTAAACCACATTAAGCTTATACCTATCTGAAGGGATCACTCATAAAGATTGATGATAATAATAAATTAAAACCACTATAAGTGAACTTTCCAAGACAACATCTACCTCATATCCAACATACTTAAATAACCCATTCAATACAACTTTAGGAGGATGCATTAATCATAAAAAATTTTCAACACGTATTCATTTCCTACTTAATACATTTATTTAAACGTATACATTTTTCTCTTTTTCTTTTTCTTTTTCTTTTTGCTTTTCCTCTTTTATTTTTTAAACATTAAAAAAAGTACATTAACATGGAAATTCCAATGATATGACATAAAATAGCATCCCAACATCATAAACAACCCACACATGTGTACACCCCCATACTTAGAATTTTGTACATCCACAAACTTAACGATCACAAATGCTTTACTAGCTTTATTGCTTAGGTAAGGCATTAGGTTAAGTTTAAAAGTATATAATGTGGTTTATATAAAAAGAAAGGTATAAAGCTTAAAGGGGTTTATCAAAAGGAAAATCATATAATGGGTAGGCTATTTGGTTAATGTAGTTTGGAAAAATAAAGAATGCCTAATCATTTCCATGTTAATGCAAGTGATAAAAATCTGGTCTTAAATACAAAATCAAAGAAAAATTAGGATGTACATGTCATGAAAGTCACACATTATCAAAAGACAATGAGACTAATATGAATGTGTCAATCTATAAAGGCTCAAAATCTCACTGGTTTTGTCTACCACTAGTCACTACTCTTCTAAAGATAATGCACATTAACCAATCACAAGAGCAAAAGTACATGCTAAAGTTTGCTATGAAATTCTCTATTCAATTCATTCTCTACTCTTAACTATATAGTCCTAAAAACAACAGAAAATGAGCAAATGTTTGTTTGTTTGTTTGTTTTATTTTTTTTCTCTTATTTTGATTGAAAACTTAAAACAAGCAAGAAATAAAAAATAGAACCATACATACATATAAAAAGTGATACCAAAATGTAAAAAAAAATAGAAAATTACTTCCCTTGGGTTGCCTCCTAAGAAGCAACTTAGTTTAGGATCGCTAGCTTGACTCTATACTTCCTCCTCATATGACAAAATTGTGGCCTTTTGGTGTCACATGTGGCTCCTCCCATATAAGTTTGTTCAAGATAGGGCCTCAATTAATCATTCCCATTAAACATCTTCCCTATCTTCACAATCTTGATTTTTACTGAGTCTATTCTCTCAGGAAATATTTCAAATGACTCTTCAACTTTTTCTTCCTCGTTTAATTCCTCCAATCTGCTATGTAAAGGTGAAAAGTTTGTCTCAAAAATAATTATGGACTTAGTACTCACCTCTAAGCTAAAAGATATATCATATTCTGCTTCGAGCTCCTCCTCAACTTCTTCTTCACAAGCAATTAATTGAGTATTGCCCTTAAAATTCTCAGGTTCCTTATCACTCCATAAGGTTTATGCACTAATATCCAATGGGTACACATTAGGTTAATACAATTGCTCCTCTTCACTTTACGGTTCCTAATGATTGATATCCCCCCATCGAGACAATGCATCTTGCTGGAACCATTTCACTTCTTACTAAAATTGCAAAGTGTTAGCAGTGACATCATCAACTAATTCTTCCAAGGATGTACCTAAGTTTTTTTGGCGCTTCTAATTTTGGAAACAAGACCAAAATTTCCTTTCATCCTACTAGAATTGTTGGATGTCTTATTGGGTCTATTGTATATTCTGTTGAATTTGAAGATTGTTAACAGTCATAATATTAAGCATATCTTCAAAAGATGTACCTAAATCTTGTTAACTTTCCACATCTTAGATCCTAGACCTTGTATCATGCCAAAATTGCCATCCATTATGTTGGAACTATAGGGTATTCTGTTGAAATTGCTACATACTCTCTTGAAGTTGCTATATACCATGTTGAAATTGAAGATTGTTAGCAGTACAGGTCTTGATATAGTAGTTCAAAGATATACTGAATCGTGATATGAAACTTTTGGTCTATACAAGAATTGTTGTTCATTCTGCAAACTATTATGAATGTAATTATGTTGATTATCCCATCCATAACTAAAGTTAGGTTTATTAGTCCAACCTTGGCTATAGGATTAAGAATAATAGTTATAAAAGAAATTATTTCTGTCCATAACAACTTTTTTTCTTTTTTTCACAAACATGAAATAGAAAATGAAAAGGTCAAGAAATCACTGAAAATAAACTAATTACGAACAAATATTAAAAAAAACAAATTAAAATCACAAAAACAAAAACACCTCTCTCCCCAACAACGACGCCAAAATTGACAATGTGTCATAACGTTAGTCAAAATAAACTAAACCTACTACTGTAGTGGTGGTGAGTCTAGATCGATCCCATCAAAAGTGTGGGTAAAGTTAATGAAATGAAAAACAATTGGTATTTAGGTTTAGGGAGGTTTTGGTTTTAAAAATAAGAAAATAAATTATAAGTTAAACTAACTAACAAAAGCGATTTAAAGAAAACATATAAAAAATGATAAAAGTGGAGAATTCGGTAGGGACTCAGTTCCTTAGTTCAATGTCAGCTTACAACCTAATTAAACATATTTCAATGATTTGTTGTTCTCAAACCTCTCCTAGCAACTATTAATCGTGGGTTAATAATTAACCTGAGTTTCCACTTAGGCAGTGTTTAATCAAGATACGATCATTAATTAAACCTAACTATCGAATAACCTAGGATATGATCTCTAGATTCAATTGGGTAGTAGCATTATGAATTACGAAAATATATTACTCAAGGCAATAACCACATATGATGCATCATTTAACCTAGGTTATGTTATCCCTAATGATTGCAAAACATTATTCACTACAAATTAATGTCAAATATAACAATTACGAATTATATCGAGATTATAGCTATGAGTTCATACAAATAACCAAACTATGCGATAATACTATCATTCATACACAAAACTCAAACCCATATGCTTAGAATAATACAATCAATTCAATAAAGAGAAAGAAACATCAAAAATATGAAAAGAATGCTTAATCGGGTAGTCAGCATCGAAATCACCTCCAAGTTAGTGTCGGGAAGCTACCCCTCTATGTGTCTTCTCAAGGTGAAGAGCTTACCTCCTCTTCTTCATTAAATCTAAGAGCTCCTAAGAAAATGCTTCATCCCCCACGAAAAGTTCCTCTGTCTGAAGATAACTCTCGCTACTATCCTACGCTACTCTAATAAAAATCCATGCTTCACACATAAAAAACATTCTTTATTATCTATCTTTTTTTTCTTTTATCACTATGCATTTTTATCTCCTGCCTAGCAACTGCACTTTCTCCATTGCCAAACATCTATGTTTTTGCCCTGACTTTCTCCTTGCTTCTACGTTTTCATTTTTGGCTATATGTTTACGTACTTCATTCTAGTTGCTACGTTCTGGCGTGCTTGCTCATCCTTATGTGTTGTGTTTTGATGCTCCTTAGACGTTGTTGTGCATCTGTGTTTCATTTGGCGTGCGCTACTCTTGCTTGGCTTCCTACGCTACACTTCGTTTTCCTTTAGTTGTTGCATTGCTTCATTTTATCATCTGTTACGCATTGTTTTAGGCTAACATTGCATCCCACCTGCAGCATGCGTATTTTGCTTGTCCACCTTCCATCATCCTTTGCTTTATAGATCTTCGGTTTATGCATGAATTATAATGCCATTAAATTCACGTACACCATGCATGGTCTATGCATAACAACCGTGAGCTATATTGCTTCATGTTGACTTTTTTTTCTTTACTTGCTCCAATATTTCTCATTCTTGCATCATGAAGACAAGTGAATATTAATCTTCAAAAAATGGCCCAAATATTGTGCTTTCGACTCACTTTAACTTCTTTTCTTCTGAGTTGTGCCTAAAATCACATATGAGTCAAAGTGAGTATCTTAAGCAATTTTATAGCAGTAATCACTAAATGTTATGGAATAAATTCATAATAAATTAACCACCTATCAGTTATCTAACCTAAGTTATGTTGTTCCTAATGATTCACTATCTTTAGATGCTACTAGCAAACATCAAATGTAACAATTACTAATTACATTCCACATTATTGTAATAAGTTCAAAACAAAATAATGAAAATAATGTATTAAGATCATCTATCCAAAACCCAACTCAATCAACACAAACATCACAACAATCCAAAAAGAGATTACAACATTAATAGAATGAAATAGCTTAATCATAACTTAGATTTGATATCCCCATTAAACTGGCATCAGGAAGTTGCCCTTCCATATCCATATTTAACCTCTCACCATCATCCATCCTTTTCATCTCCACTATCAGTGTTGAAGAACGAAGAAATCCTGAAGAAAAATGAGAGAAAATTTTTTTTAGTTAGGTTTGTCCCCAAATATCTTATTTATGTCGTCACTTTTCCTTATGTTGTCCGACCCGTTTTCGAAGTCTGACTCCTTGCTCTTCATGCATGCTCGTTAACTCTGTTAAACCTCGTTTTCGAAGTCTAGCTCTTTCATGCTTACTCGCTCTAATACTATCATGCATGCAGACTATCATAGTATGTGAGTTATCTTCCAAAGATAACACCTTGATCACTTTCGGATTTTCTTCTTAAAACTCCCCTTTTATGAATCTTAGCTCAGCTCTTAGCGCAGTCGACTACTTCATCCCTACCTTTCAATCTGAATCCTTTAATCATTAGCGTGGTTAAGTCCTTACTTCACACTTATACTTGCTTCGGTTCCAATGAGATAACTTCTCTTGCAAGTATTCCAAACTAGATTCTCTTGGGATGGATAGACAGAGGACCTCAGGATCTACATGTTTCATGAAGACCTCGATGTCTAACTTTGTCTCCTGAGGATTTGAAAGAGGGACAGAAGATAGACGTGAATAGTGATCCAGACGATAGCTTGAACTGGGTCTGTGTGACACAGACGAAGTCTGTGTGACACAGACGATAACTTTTGATCCTCATAACTTTCTTTAGCTTAATCTTCCCAGAGTGTTCTCTATATGGTTCGAAATAGAATTTCATGGTCTTCAACTTCC
>JAOQMS010000180.1:27067580-27104642 GCA_027563885.1 Erythroxylum longipes | reverse complement strand
GATGAAGCATTAATCAATGGTGAAATTGACATTGCAGTTCACTCAATGAAGGATGTTCCCACGTATTTACCAGAGAAGAAAATTCTACCCTGCAACCTTCAATGTGAGGATGTTAGAGATGCATTTATTTCCTTGTCTGCAGCTTCTCTAGCAGGGCTTCCTGCTGGGAGTGTCATTGGTACTGCTTCACTTCGAAGAAAGTCCCAAATACTCCATTTGTATCCCATCACTCAGTGTAAGAGTGATTTGAACTTGTGCTGCATCTAAAATTCAAATTTAAGTCAGACGCTGTGTTCAACAAAAAGGTCCCTACTATAGTCACTTTGGTAAACTCATTGAATTAGTGTGGAAAACTACAACCTGGACATATGACATGCTCATCCAATTGAGGCTTGCATTACAGTGCATAAAATTTGAATTTTAGCTCACATGACCCCAAAACTGTTTGCTTTTCGTCGTTTATTACCTAGTTGGGGGCACACTCGGGACTTAGGTAGAGGATAATCATCCATTCATTCAGAAGTGAAATAAGGAATTTGCTTCATTTTTCCCTTGGAATAAAGAATCTACATGGAATCAGTTGTGGGTGTTTCTGATAATGTAAAAAGTGCTGGATATAACTTGGAAGGATAGAGATAGAACTAAAAAGTTGATAATAATAATAAGGAATTTAATAATAAAAATAAAAAAATAATAAGGAATAATAAGGAATTTAATAATAAGAATAATAAAATTAATAATAATAATAATAAAAATAAAGATAAGGATATTTTGATCTTTTTATTAGTTATTATTTTGTCATTTTAAGTTTATATTTTTAATTTAAATATTAACATAGAATTGCTTATTTATTTCATTTCTTGAACTACATAAAATAATAATCATATTATTTTATTGCTCATCTTTTTTATTCCTAATATGATATTCTATTTCTCATTTTTTTATTTTTAAAAATATCTATTTCATTTTTTATCTCTCCTATTCCTTAAAACAAAACATGCAGATAATGCTTAGCGTGCTTGCAACTTCCCTTGGTATGGAGTTACATCCGCCACCATTTAAATATTTGGGCATCCATATTTCCCATCTCTAGCTCAGAAATTGCCTCCCTCTCTTTGACAGGTATAAGTCCAGAATCTTAGCTTGGCAAAACCGCTCCCTTCTCTAGCTGCGAGAGTCACGCTGTCTATCTCAGTGCTCAGCAGTCTACACGTACACTGGGTTAATCATTTAGAGATGGACCGCATCATTAAAGCATTCCTTTGGTCAGGTTCTGTGGATTCTGCTAAGAAAGCTGAGGTCAAATGGGACGAAGTAACCTCTCCAAGCAGCAAGGTGGATTAGGCAAGTTCTACTTTACAAGAAAATATGGCGATTGCTCACGGATACAACTTCTTTATGGATTAAATGGCTGGACGAAATATATTAGAATTTTTGACAACTCCTGATCCTTAAGAGTTACTCTTCACGTTTACCCCAATATTCACCATCGGTTGGAAGATGGGAACTCTTTATCAGTTTCTAGTTCGATAATTGGACAGATTCCAGTCCACTAATCCGAAGACCAGATTTTGTTCGTTTCCGACGTCGAATCCCCCTCAACGCCATGGTCTCAACATTTATTTCGGATGGGCGGTGGGTCGGTCACTTCAGAGGCTTTTTCATTCTTAGCCAGGTATTCCCTAGCTTACCTAGCCATTCTCATTCGGATATAATTGTCTGGAAGCTTCACCCTTCTAGTCTATTCACTGATAAATCATGCTACAAGGTACTCTTCCACCGGTTCCTTGGTACTCTTTTTTGTGGAAACACTGTCTCAGCCCTAAAGCATCCATCCATGTTTACGTGGTTAGCTATTAAAAATAGATTGAGCGCTAAGGATCGATGGCATGGCTCATTCGACCCCTTTTGCGAGCTATGTCATATGTTAGCTGAAGACCGAAACCACTTATTTTTCAGCTGTGTCTTCTCATCCACGTTTTGGAGCCAACTGCTTCGTAAACTTGCTCCCTCGTGTTATTTCTATGAGTGGCCTCTCACTTTCGAATGGATTATAAATGTCTCCGGCGGTAAGATGAAGGATAGTTTGATTTTCAAAGCAGTTTTCAATTTAGCAGTCTACCATCTATGGTGCGAGAGGAGCCGAAGGATCCATAGACGGGAACGCATTAGTCCTTATTAGCTAGCCGACTTTTGGTTTTCTTTTACGAGTAATGTTGTATATAGTTTTATTATAGTTAATACAATTCATTTTAATTTCCAAAAAAAACAATTTCATTCTTTACCTTAAAAAAAAAAACGTACCTCGAGTGATCTCGCATAGTCCAAGATGATAAGACTCTGTCCTACAATAGGCAATGAAAATAGGTGTATCGTCCTACGTAGCGTATACGATGTTTTTGGATCTTCTTGAATGGTTGACTTGTCACTTTATAAAGAGAATTTCGGTTCCCATTGATTATAAGGTTCCAGCACCTGTTCTGGTTAAACTTATCGGACTGATGCAACAATTGAAGACTACGAAGAAATAGTTTACTCAAGCAAACTTGGAGAAAAGAAAATATAACGATATCTTCATTGAAAAGCACTGTTTTGGAGTTCCCTGGTTGTCCGCAATGTTGCCAAACTGAAACTCTATTTGCAATAATGCACTATTTAATTATATATACCCGCGAAGACCAACTATAAAAATATAATAAAAGAAAAACATAAAATTATTATTTTCATGATTAATATTAAGTAAATTATTAACCATTTTGTAATATACACAAGTACTTTAAAAACCACTAAAATAATAACCACAACGAAGTTGTATTTAGCATTTTTTTGGTTTCCTTTTCTTCGGTGTTAAATAGGCATGACTGATGTATAGGTCATAGCATTCGCAGACTAATGCTAATATGTTATGTGATTTTATTGAATTTAGATTTCATTATTGTATATCCTGTTATGACATGTTTACGTGTCGTCTTATGTACTATTCTCTCCAAAGCTTATGAAATGTAATTTGGCGGATATTGCCACGTTCAAGCAAATGAATCTTAAATCGAACGTGGTGAGTTGCCTAGTAGGTGGGAAGGAAGAGGTGGAGCACTACCGTTTATTGTATAGTCTATAGTCACTCAACAAATCCTAAACAGGAATTTTCTCAATCCTTCTATTTATATGAATTTAAAAATTGCTTTACCCGAAGTTTCTTAATCAAGGATTTTATAGCATTCAAGTCGACGGCCACAGAGCGGTCCACGGAATTAGAAGAGAACATTTACATCACTCTTTTAACGCCAGTTTTATGTATTAAGTTTGATTTATTATCAATTAAATTAATTACTAAAAAAATTATGAGTAATTTATTTTATTTAATAATTTTATTTAATTTTTTGACTAAATTAAATATATTATTAATAAAGATAATTAAATTTAAAATATCTTAAAATATATATAATTTAATTTAATAATTAAAATAAAAAGTTAATTTATAAATTATTTATTTAATAAAAGAAAATAATTTTATTAATGATTTGTTAATAAATATTATATAATACTAAAATAAATGTATTTATTTATATAATATGTAATTTTTTCAGTATAAAAATATAACTACATTATATTCACAATTAAATATATTTTTGTTTTTATTTAAAAATGTAAAAATTAAAAAATAGAAGTTAAATATCCTTAAATTTTGATATCCCAACATGAGTTAGTGGCCTGTCAAAAAAATTTTAAAAACAGGACAAGAAAATGATGTCACCAAGTGGTAGGGTGCCACATAAAGAAAGAAGCTAAGCAGTTGGCTGGGCAGTAAAGCTTGAAGATTCTGCTAAGATTAAAGTGAAAACCTTGGTTACCCCAGCATGAATCCTTCCACTGCAAAAGAGGTAGTAAAAGAAGAGAAGCCAATTTGGGATGATTTTTCTTAGTCCACAACTCTCAACCCTTAATATTCCTTGATCAATTAATCACTCAAAATACCGCTTATAGCCCAAACTATGCGGTCTGCCCGAAGCGAGGGCCTTTTAACCCCATCACGTGTCACCAATAAGCCTCCACTGCGTGTCGTAACCAGAGGAAATGGAAAGCTCACGGCCGCTTCTGTATCTCATTTGAGCTCTTTCGGACACGATTAGGTACCCAAAAATTCACCAAAACCAACGCAAAGTACCGATAAAACGAGAGAGAGAGAGGGAGAGTTATTGAAGTCTAGACAGAGAAAAGTCCTAGTTTTGTTTCGGGGTCAGATACAACAATGGAAGAAGAACAGGAAATACCACGCACCCCGACAACACAACAACCGTCGTCAGCTTACAGTTTGTTTCTAAGAATTATGAGCAAAAGGAGGACATGGGTATGCCTTTTTGTTCTTGTATATGCTATAATCTTGTCGCTCTCCTGGAATTTACTCAAATCCATACTCTATTGGTACAAGCAACAAGTCCAATTGACATCTACGGCTTCTGGGTGGCCAGCTTTATATGCATCAGTTCTTCTCGGAGCAGTTTTCGGAGTGCTCTCAATGGTTGCAGCACTTGCAGTGGCAGTGCCGGCAACTTTGGTTATATGGATCACGGTGGTGGTTTTGTTGGCTTTCTTTGGGAAGCCGAAGAGGTTGTTGGTTGTTGAGGCAAGGAAGCTCACGAGAGAAATTGTTGGGTTTTTGTTCAAGATCTTGTTGAAAGAAGGGAATGTTGTTGCTTGTGTTTGTGCTATATTGGGCTACTTCGCTTTGGTTAAAAGAAATTCTGAACGGGATTGAGTTGATGGCTACGGAATTTGGATAGAAATATAGCTCAATTTCTCCTGCAGGTATCCTAGTGGGATTTGGATTAGGGTTAGGGTGGGAAATATGAAAGCAAAGTAACATTATTACGCGGTTCTCAAATTCTAATGTAATATTATTTCTGATTTATTTTTGAGTGCCGTGCGGAGTTGTTTTTCTTTTTCTGCCCCATTTTGTTACCGAATATTTTGTAGTGTATTTCCATTTATAATACTGACCACTTTTATCTGTTTGTCCATAAATGACAACTATTTTCGAGATGACGAGCAGTTTGCAATTGGTGAGTATCACAACTTTTCCATGATGAAGATATTTTTAGCAAAGATCGAATGAGAATGGTTGCTTATTATGTTGAGAGGTTGCGGTGGTGATATTGGAAAATCGGACTCTGAGAAAACCTGTTGAAAAATCCGTACTAAAATTATAACGAACAGAATATTACAAAAATGTTACGAATAGAGGATTGATTATACCGCTATACTTATCAGTGGCAAGCAAATGGGCTAGAGATTCCTCCTTCCCTTCCGTTGCCTTTCTTGACTTCACTGGCCTTCAAACTGTTCCTCTCCTTTTCTTCTTTTGATATTCTTCTCAGTTCCGTCTTAGGTGCGCTAGCCGTCGAACTACTAGCTAGTTTAGGGTATCTTTAGAATTTCAACCCTTCACGTGTCTTGACATACCTTTTTGGGTTAATTGTCATTTGAAACTGATCTCCCCTAAGTCGCCTTTTTTCCCTGCATGACGTTGCATAAGTAGTCTGCAAACATTGGGTAGAAGCCAGAGCTTGAGTTTCCACCTTTGCCCTCAAAAGCACGCTCCCGCTCCCCGCTCCCCGCCCCAGCCTCTGAACCCTTGTATAACCCTCAACATGAGCCTTTAGAAACACCTCAAGCTCAACCTCAAAAACATTCCCAGCTGCCATCGAAATTCCTAAACCTCCCATCTGCTGGAAATATGTTCTTGGCAAATCATCCCAGTTAGAGCTTCACTACAATCCCCCAGTGCTCAAAGATGGAGTAGCTGTTGTCTCTCCCCCTTAGGTGTCCTCAAATAGGGAGCAAGCTCTTGGTCATCAACAATGGCGGAGTTCTTCATCAGAAAAAGGTCGGGATTCCCAGTTGTGAAACAATGGGCTTACAAATAATGGAAAACTCGAGGAATTCATGAGGTAATACCAAATGAGGACTCCCTTCTCCTTTTCAAGTTCTCGGATAAAAAGCTTGGCGAAAGAGGCTATAGAGGGAGGTTCTTGACCAACAAAAGCGGAAGCCGAGAGTCAAGCTGGAGGATGTTGAATAACAGACTAAAACAGAGAATCTGCACAACTAAGAAAGGGTAAGGCTTCAAATCAACCAAACACTTTTTTACTTAAATGCGGAAACATAAGAACTCAAGGTGTCTATATTATTATCATCGTTATCGTTATCGTTATTATCACTCAGTCCGAAATCTCGCAATAAAACGAGATCGGGATAAGTCTGATAGTATGGAGCCTTACTCCTATATAATAGAGAGGCTATTTTCGGTAGACTTACATGCAGATGTAACAATAAAAGAGTGATGCAGGTTAAAAAGTAAATAAGTAAAAACTGTTATGCTAAAAGATTATGTAAATACAATTAAAATAAATACATAAATAAAATAAAAATAAAAATAAAAATAATGAGAAACTATGGTAAGGTTGATAAAGACAAATAGGTAAGGCAATACACAAATAGAGAGATAATAATAATAATAATAAGTGATTGATTGTGATTATGATTGTGATTGTGACTCGATAAGTGATAGATGGTAAATAGGAAATTGGCAAACCATACTTTAATTGGTCAAGGCTAACAAGAGACTAAAATAGAGACTAAAAAATTAGACAGAATCTAGAACAAGATTTTTTGAATAAATATTGGAAGTCCCAATAATACCCCTGTGAAAATCGTAGATCAACCTCAATGACTATTCTTCTATTGTAAACACTCCAAAGTCTAGACTCAAGTGGAGTTACGATACTCGTTCCTATCATACTCAAAAGAGATTCATAGAAGAAAAAAAAAGATAAGAGAAGAAGATGAATAGAGGCGAAAAAGCAGCTTCAACAAAGCCTCAATTGGGAATGTAGTTAGGGGAAGTATAAAGTATGATAATGTCAGAATCTTAAACAGTAGAGGCAAAGAGAAACGTGTTTGGTTTCCCAAAAAGAAGTGAGAGGAAACGACAAACAAGTGATAAAAAAAAAGAGAGAAAAAAATTTCAAGCTAAGTTAATGAAGCAAAAGAGTGTAGCTGAGATGTTGTCTAGGCCAACGAAGAACAATCCAGTGTAAAAATAGGAGACTAAAAACCTGAATTTTGAAACTACGAAAAATGATGTTCCATGTTACAAAGATGCAAACTTTAGCACTTCTGAAGGAGAGAGCTTAAGTGCAGGGTATATGCTGGTCGTTCTCTAAGGGAGTGAAATCAACAAGCACAAGAGGAGCTTGTCAAGAAGACACATGTTTCAAGAGATTCACATAAATATCAACCCTTTGTATAGAAAAAGAAAGAAAAGATAAAATCAAAAAGAAGCATTGTTTAGAACGCAAGTAAAAAAAATGAAGCAATAGACTGACAAATTTACCATTACCAGAGCTTTTAAGAAAATATAACCTGATACGAGTAGCGGAAAAGAGATAAAGCTGAGCTCGCCCTTTGACACTCCACTTTAAAAATTGTCATGGTTAGAAGGGGAAGTGACTGACCTGAGAAATTGGAATGGGAAGCAGCAACTGATCTCTGGCGTGGTGTTGATAAAGACTTCAAAATGCATAGCCCCTGCCATCGCCTGGGAGGGAAGGGATGAGTGGCTATGGTTCCTTGTTATGGCTGCCTTATTTCTAATAACTTTATCTCAACAATACAAGGAACTTCACATCTTTGAGTTGCATATTTATTGTTACTAATAAATCGTTAACCCTACAACAAGTAGCAAGTTAAGAGTGCCCACAAACGGAGTAATATTTTTTAAAACATAGTGAAGAAGGAGAACAATAAAAGGCAATACCTTTGAGCATAATCATAATTAAGCTAATGGAATTAAGATACAAAAGAAGAAAACATAAATGTAGGAAGAAGAAGAACAAGAAGGGTAAAAATCCCTTTTCTTTTCACATAAAGTAAGGATCATTCATTATATGTTCCAAAATGCCCAGAAAATAAAGTTGTGCCTATAATATCTTATATCATCTGAAATCTAACAAGTTGTATTAAAAATGAGGAAAAAGATCAAAATCACATAGATCTAAGGTATAAATTCAGAAAAGCCTGTAAGAGAAATACCGTGACAGAGCTTAGTAAAACTAATATATTACTACAAATACCAACATCAAACAACAATATAGGTCGCAAACACTATGTAGTAATGGATCTAACCACAACAAGATTCGAGAGAAAACTTCGAAAACAACTATATCATGAAAAATTGGAAAAACAAAAACATTTATTTACATATCAAAACATGAATATCATCTCAGAAAAGCACATGCTACAAGGAAAACGAAAGTAAGATTAGACTTTTCGTTGAAGCACCATTTTATGTATATCAAAAAGCATATGGAAAGAAAATGGAGTAAACTATGAACAGATCTAGCAGACCAGAAATGGATTTGACAAAGCTAAGAATGAAACAAAGAGATGTAAAGAGAAAATTTTATTCTATTAAGCGTTAATGTACCTGATGCGTAGCTGCGATGTTTGTTATGGGACTCTTCGGCTGATCCTGAGTTTTGAAGAGATTGCTGAACAGAAAATCGCTAAAGAAGGCATCGATGTTCCTACACAAATCCTAAGCAAAACGGTGAAGAACTACAGTAGCAAAATGGACGATTAGATGTCATCGAAACACCACTCCCAAAAGAAGCAAAAATGGTGATATCCACTCTTCAACGACTTTCCTCCCAAATCCACCACCACTCTTCTCTCTCCACTTTTACCTCCTCCCTAGTTTTTCGATCATCAACTTCCTTAGTAACCTCCGTTCCTCCTTCGCAAAAGTAGCCGACAAAATCGTCAAGCTTTTGACCATCGATCCCGATGGAAAGAGGCGCAAGATCATAGGCCTCTCCGGCTAGACTGTACTCAGGGCTCTCACCAACAGCGACCTCATCGACCCCCCCTCTTACCGCCTTAAAGAGATTGACTCCTATAAAATCTCAATTGAAACAAAAAACAATAGCTACACAATGGGAACATGGACCATGATATGAAACTGACATGCTGTTAACTAACTAGAGATGAATAATAAGAAACTAACTAGGACTTAGTCAGACACTAGGAAAGCGGAGCTATAACTTCGGAATCAACTTTCAACACTCCCCTTTGATTCAAAGTTGGTCACACCAAGTTGCGATCTGAAGATGACATGCTTTCCACTAAGAAGTGATTTGGTAAGAACATCAGCTACTTGTTCTTCTGAACTGCAGAATTTCAAGACCACTTCTTCTTTGTAACCAAGTCTCAAATGAAGTGGTGCTTGATCTCTATATACTTTATTCTTCCATGAAATGTTGGATTTTTGGTCATTGCTACTGCTTCCTTGTTATTGTAGAAAATTTCAGTTGTTCCTTCTTACTTCCGTTGAAGATCTTCTAGCAATCTCCTCAACCAAACTGCTTGACATACTGTTGAAGTTGCTATTACATATTCTGCCTCAAATGATGAAATGCTATTGTGGCTTGCTTTTTTGAGCTACATGAAATTGCTCCAAAACTAAGAGTAAAAATATTGTCAGAAGTGCTTTTTCGATCATCCAAAGAGCCTACTCAATTACTATCAATAAAGCCATACAATTTGAAATCTGGTATA
Organism: Erythroxylum longipes; assembly: GCA_027563885.1. Lineage (NCBI taxonomy): Eukaryota > Viridiplantae > Streptophyta > Magnoliopsida > Malpighiales > Erythroxylaceae > Erythroxylum > Erythroxylum longipes. The sequence goes on along the minus strand of JAOQMS010000180.1, from coordinate 27,095,027 downwards.
TGAGAATAACATATCCCAAATTTTTAGTTCCTGCCACATAATGCAAGATTCTTTTTGCTGCTCTAAGATGGTGCTTAGAAGAGTTGTTCATGAACCTTGAAACCACACCAACAGAAAATGCAATATCTGGTCTTGTATGAGTCAAATAAATTAATCCACCAACTAAGCTTCTGAAGCTTCTAGCATGAGTTGTTGAAGTACCATCTTCAAACTTTAATTTCTCATTCACATTCATCGAAGTAGCTGCAACGTTACAGTTTGACATGTTAAACCTCTCAAGGAGATCAGTAGCATATTTCTTTTGTGAAATAAAGATCCCATCTTCACTTTGCCAAACTTCCAACCCAAGAAAGTAATGCAATAATCCAAATCTGTCATTTCAAAGTTTCTCATCATACGATCCTTGAAATTAGCTACAAGAGAGGAAGATGAGCCCATATATATCATATCATCAATATAAAGGCACACTAAAAAGAAGTCATTTTTACCTTGCTTCTTTAAGTATAGAGCAGGCTCATTTTTACTCCTGTCAAAACCACTCTCATGAAAGTAAGAGTCAATCTTGTTATACCACGCTCACGAAGCCTACTTCAATTCTTAGAGAGCCTTTTTCAACTTATACACTTTTTCTTCCATGCCACTAACCACAAACCCTTCAAGTTGACTAACAAAAACATCATTTTCTAGTTCTCCATTTAAGAAAGCAGACTAGACGTCAAATTGGTAAATAGGCCATTTCAATTGAGTAGCTAATGCTAAAACAGTTCTCACCATTTCAAAGCGAGCAATAGGAGAAAAAGTCTCATAATAATCTATACCTTGTTGCTGCGAATACCCTCTTGTGACTAGTCTAGCCTTGTGCTTTTGAATGCTACCATCAGTATGATACTTTGTCTTGAATACCCATTTCAATCCAATTACATTTTTTCCTTTGGTAAGTCCACCAACTCCCATGTATTATTCTTTTGGATCGCCAAAATCTCCTCTTTTATTGCATTACACCACTCCTTTTTGCTTACTGCTTCAGCAATGCATGTTGGATCTGAAACAAACAAAGCAAAATTGCAAGTTGCATAAATCTCATTCAAAGATTTGAACTTCCTTGGAGGAGTTTCATTTGAGAAAGAATGGCTGGTGCTATTTGGAGCAATAAGAGAGTTTCCACTACTTGGAATTGAGGATGGAATGGCTGAATTTGAATTTGAAACTTTGTTATTCGGAGTCAAATGCAACGATGGAGTTGAATATACTATCTCATTCGAAGGCAATGATGGAGTTGAATCTACTGTCCCATTTTCTATCATTATCTGCATTTATGAAATAGTAGCACTTCCATCCCATTTCCAACTTGCTTCTTCATCAAAAATTACATCTATGCTAATAATCACTTTGCCACTAACAACATTATATAGCCTATATGCTTTGGATTGCAGACAATAGCCAATAAAGACATATTTTCATATTTCTCATTAAGTTTATTACCCATTCGAGAGTGAACCAAATCATAGGCAATATAACCAAAAACTCGCAAGTGGCTTACAATAAAACCAAAAACTAGCAAGTGGCTTACGCGAGGTTTCATTCCATTCCAAGCTTTGAATGGAGTCTGATTCAGGATAGCCTTTGTAGGAGAAATATTCAGCAAATAAATTGATGTTGCAACTGCTTCAGCCCATAACTGGTTGGGAAGACCCTTTCCTTTGAGTAAGCTTCTCTCCATCTTCACAATCGTTGGATTTTTTTGTTTAGTGACACCATTTTGCTTGCTCCAGAGTGTAAGGAGCAGTGAGTTGCCTACAAATACCATTTTCCCCACAAAATGCAGTAAATTCATTAGATAAAAACTCACCACCTCTATTTGTACGAAGAGTTACTATGCTACTGCCACTTTGCTTCTCTACCATAGCCTTGAACTTCTTGAAACTTTCAAATGCTTCTGACTTGTACTTCAGAAAGTATACCTAACTCATGCGGCTGAAATCATCAGTAAAAAGCAAAAAGTATCTACTTCCACCAATTGATTCCGTTCTCATAGGTCCATACAAATCAACATGAACCAATTCAAGACAATAAGATGCTCTCCATGCCTTTCCAATAAGAAATGGCCACCTACACTGCTTCCCATTTGCACCCTTCGCACACACTAAATGCACCAGTTTTAGGTAGCCCAAACACCATACTTTTTTGACCGAACAACTTCAAGCCATTGAAATTCCAATGTCCATACCATAAATTCCAAAGTCTAGACTCATTTATTACACTGGCAATAAGAGCATGGTTTTTAACACAAAAAACCTCAAGAGAAAACATTTTACTCTCAGTCATTTGCACATTGACAATAGCTTGACTATAATTTTTGTCTCTAACAATATATGCACCATCATTAAAAAAAATTAAATAACCACCAGCCATAAGTTGCCCAATACTTAGCATGTTATATGCCAAACCAGGAACATAGTAGACATTATAACGTTGTTTCATATTACCATGGCTTGTTGTGACAGTAACTGTACCCTTTCCTTCAATCTGGGTTTGCTTATTATCCCCAAGTGTAACTTGCATCTTCACGGACTCATCAAGATCCTTAAACATTGATCTCATCCCGGACATGTGATTAGAATATCCGTTGTCTAAAAACCAAATACCATTTGAAACATTAGTAGCATGAGAAAAAGCCATAAATAACTTACACTCCTCTTCTTTCTTTTCAACTTCATTCTCTTTTGCAAAACTTGCTTGCTTTCATTTGTTCCAACAATTTGCTGCAATATGCCCAAATTGATGACAATGATAACATTGTACTCCTTGCCACCCTCTACCTAGGCCTCTGCTAGGACCTCTGCCATGAAAACCACCTCTATCATGTCCTCTTACTGCTGGTTTTTCATATCTGTTCTTTGGAATAGAAGTCTCCCCCACCACCTGAAACGCCTTCTCTTCATTCTTTTCAACTGATTTGTTTAACCTCACTTCATATGCTTGCAAATAACCCATTAACTCATCAAATGAAAAAATGGATAAATTCTTAGACTCCTCAATTGCAGCCACCACATGATCAAACTTTAGAGTTAAACTCCTCTAAACTATTGCAACAACAGTTTGATCAGTAATTTGTTCACCATATGACTTCATTTGGCTAACAATTGTAGTCACTCTAGACAAATAATCTTGCAAATTTTCATTGCTTTTCATTACTAACATTTCAAAATCACGACGAAGAGTTTGAAGTTTCATCTTGATTACCTTTGATGAGCCTTGATACTCATTCTTTAGAATCATCCATACTTCTTGTGAAGTAGCTACTACTGCAATTCTAGATAAAATAGTCTCATGGGTTGCTTGTTGGATGAAAAATAGTGCCTTATAGTCCTTTTTATTGTCCCTCAACCTTGCTTCCTCATTTGGATATAGATACCCATTTTCTACCAAGTCCCATAAGTCTTGAGACTTAAATAGAGTCTTCATTTTGATGCTCTAGAATTTATAGTTGTCACCTTTGAAAATAGGAATCAAAGGCTGAGATACGCTGAGAGATACTCCGTTAGTTGCCATGACTCTTTAACTTAAAAAAAACCTTTACTTCTGTGCTCGGATATGTCTAACTTGCTCTGATACCAAAGAATGTTGGATAAAAGACTAAAACAGGGAATCTGCAAAACTAAAAAAGGGTAAGGCTTTAAATAAACTAAACACTTTTTTACTTAAATGTAGAAACATAAGAACTCAAGGTGTCTATATATGGACTCCAAATACATAACTGACTCCTATAAAATCTCAACTGAAACCAAAAACAATAGCTACACAATGGGAACATGGACTATGATATGAAACTGACATGTTGTTAACTAGAGATGAATAATAACAAACTAACTAAGACATAGTCAGACACTAGGAAAGTGGAGCTATAACTTTGGAATGGAGCTATAACTTTGGAATCAACTTTCAACAGAGGATGTCCAACAAAAGTAGGTGTCATTGTGGGTGAACTTTTACAAGATCCCCCTTAAATATTAGTCAACTGATGGATTAATTTCCCTCACGAGTTTCATCAAAACCCTTTGTAAATGGACGAAGCAACATTGACTAGGTGTAGAGTGGGTTGTGTTCGCATTTGTGTTGGAGTAAACTTAAGACATGAGCTCCCCGAAGAGGACCCCCTCCTTATGTTAGGAGAAAATGATCAACAAATTGAAGATACAATTAAGGCCTCCTATCAGTGAAGGCACTCCCCCACCCAGTAGAGGAATATTTGGCGTCCAACAAGAAGATCATTTGTAAGGTGTGATCATCAGGAATTGATGGAGCTCTCAAAAATTTTTAAAAAACTCAAAACAAAATTGAATGAGTTGGATAAGGTCACTGAGAAAAATGGAACCTCTTCATCCCAAGGGGAATTTTTAGAGGTTCAATTTGATTAGGTAGATGGAAGTTTATCGATAAACATAAATGGTGAATCTACACTTCAGGAGGCTCCAACAAAGAAGATTCAAACGCCAAAGACAAGCAAGTCAGGTTCTAAGATTATTCAAAAGGAGATTAAGGACCCTTCTACACATCCATTTACTCTAGCACTTTTATTGGAAGATTTAACAAATGTCGAGAGGTACAAGTCAGCCGAAAGGTTAAGGAAAAGTCAAAACAATTTCTTAACATGTCCATTTTTTTTAATGTTAGGGTGTTGAATGATCCAGGAAAGCAATTACTAGTGGATGACTATATGAAAAAGTTAAAAATAATGTTTTGGCTTTTGGAAAGCAGAAGGAGGTCATATACTTGATCTCCAAAACATTTTATTCATTTGGGGTGTACAATAGTGGCTTATAACCCCTACTTTGGTCAACATCCTTACAAACATATCTCCATCCAAAGCATCAGTGTGATGGTTGATAAAAGTGAACTAGGAACAAGTTGGATAAACTTCATAGACACTTACAACTTTGCTTTCCAACGAGACATTCTGTGGAAGTAGCTGCTGGATATCAAAAGGAAGGTTTCAGGACCATGGTTGTTCCTAGGAAATTTCATTACATACATTATACTTTTGAAGGATATGCTCTCCCACATCTCTAAGCTAGAGGTCATTGACTTCAAATGCACTTGGATACTATTTTACATGGAGTAACATATAGCAAAATCTTTGTATTACTCAAAGGAAGTTAGATAGGATGTTGGAGAATGGGGACTGGCTAACAAAACACCAAAATTGCTTCATGAAATTTAGTGAGTCCTTATGCTCTAATTATAGTCCTATTTAACTTCATGGGTTCCAATTTAGTAGGGTGAGGAAAAATCCTTTCAAATTCTTCAACTACTTGCAAGTAAAGAGGGGTTTAAGGGAGTACTTCACAACTTGGAGAATGGGGAGCAAAGGTACGCGTCCTTCAAATTTCATAAGAAATTATAAGCTATAAAGAAGGAATTCAAAAGGCTCAACCAACTATATCAAACTAATTTCCAAGTTACTTGCTTCTAAATTGAAGAAGGTAATCTCTCCACTCATTAGTGATAATCAAAGTGCCTTCATAAACAACATGCAAATTGGAGACAATATTCTAATTATACAAGATAATTTAGAAGCTTTAGACTCGCTTGGGTCGTATTTATCCTCTATGTTAATGGTCTGTTAGAAATGTTGTAAATCTGTTTACAGCGGAATAAACTCCGATGTCCCAACAAACTCTTAGTCGTAGAGTCCCATCGTGATGGAGAATTGCATGAAGCTCATCTAAGTTATTTCTCTCATCAATCGAAATTGGATCATGTTAGGACAAATCCCCGTCATAGCAACCTTTCTCAATGAAAAACATGGAGAGCACCTCTAATGTTAGCTCCTTATAGGAGGACTCTATAATCTCAAACAATTGGGACCAGTAATAAGGTCTACAAGATCCCGAACTTACTGGGCTAAGCCCACTTGCTCTAGTGCCTCCCAATCAATAAATTAGCTAGTATTAAACCTTTTATCTAACAACCACTAGTATTGTTCCCCCTGGACCCCAACATTGAACAATAACATCTATAGTTGCTCTTGTGATTGGGCTGTAGATGAGGAGCTTTCTCCTTGATTTCCCTAACTGGGGCCTCCTATGCTCGTCGTGATCTTGTCATTGCTCCTGAAACTTAAGATAAGTGTGAGAACTTATAGATAAATTATTTGATTATCATTTTCCCCACACTTTAAAATTTACCATGTTCACTAAATTATTAAATGCAAAAATACAAGGACAACAAAAATTAAAACACATAAAAATAAATTAACAAGGATAAATAAATATAAGAATATTTTAGTAAGAAAAATAAATAAAAATAACCAACAACCAATAACAAAACTAAAATTAAGAATATCGTAATTAACGAATTAAGTTAACCTAACTGATTTATTACAAATTCTAAAATTGAAATTGAAAACTCTAACTTTGCAATTATGCAAAATTGAAGAAATTGAACATTAAATTCATGCAATTAATCACAAACCTAATATTCAGTTAACGCTAAAAACAACCTATTAACATTAATTTCGTGGAAAAACATCATACATTAAAAATTAGTGAGTCGTAATTGCATAATGACATAAATCAAGTTGAACTTTCACTCAATTCACTTGAAATTAATCGAATTGAATCATTCAAACAAATAGGTAAAGTTATTATTCAACTATTAAACCACAATTAAGCATAAGATCACATAAATCCTCCAAAAGTCCTGAATTCATGAAATTAACGTTTTTGATTGAACAATCTACAAATAAAAAAATTCCAATGAATTATGCATAAATAAGTTAAAGAAACAAGAACACTTATTTAGATGTCCCTAATTTAGTATTACTAGAATTGGGTTGAAAGAAGTTGAAGGCAACGGTGAGAGTGAGTGAGAGAAGAAATAAGTGAGAAAATAAAGGAATTAGGGCATCTTAAACCTATATTGCTGATGATAAGTGTAAATTGCATTATGTTTTAGGGCTTAGTTTGTTATGTATTAAGTGTTAATTTTAGTGTTTAGTATGCGATTAGGTTAGAAATGTGTTAGTTTGTGTATTTAAGTGTTTTGTGGGTTAGTATAGGTCCTTGAGCTTAAATATTATGTTTTGAGGTACCTTGATGTGTTTGTTAGTATTTCAGGGTCAACATCAAAGAATGGAGCAGTTTCAGAGACATTCAGGCCGAAACAACGGCCACGATCGTGATAGAAGACTATGACACAACCCATGATCGTGTGTCATGACAAAAGGGTTGGATGCTAGCCACAATCGTGGCCTGCGTCGGGCAGACATGTAATAAGTGAAAACATCAAATTTCGAGGGATTTTTTAGACCTTTTTGACCCCAAGAAAACCTAGGGCTGCTCAGAATATAAAAGGTATTTAAAGAAAAAGAAGAACACAGAGAGGGAGCTTTTGCATCAGCCACAATTTCGAAACCCTAGAGAGTGCATCAACAGATTGAGAAAGAAAAGAAGGAAGAGAGACGTGGAGAAGAAGCCTACGCTAAGTACTTCCCAGAATAGGAGGTTTCCCGCCGTTGTTGCCTCTATCATCCATTCCGATTCTATTTCTGGTTTAGTTTCAATTTTAAGATTGTATAGAATTTGGGATAGCCATTGATGATAGGATTGTTTGAATGCTGAGGATTGTCTAAACTCACATTCGGGATATTTTATCGTTAATATTAAAGAAATTTGATTGTTGTGTTTTTATTGGATTTCTTGTAATTTAAATTCTGCACTTGCATAATTCGATGATAAACTGAGAGGATGAATTGAGGAAAAAATCATTAAATTAGGTTAACAAGAGTTAGGTAATTTAATAAATAAGAATTAAATCAAATCGATAAATTTTAGTGAAGAGAGATTTTGCATAGGTTTTCGATAGTTTTTGGACATTTCAAATCTAATTTAGGTTTTGGATGGATTGTTAATTGACAGATTGCAATTCCCATAATCTGATCAAGATTTATAAATTAGGGTTACTGGTTATAAATCGAGAGAGAGTAGTCAACCCTAGGACCATCTAGAATTGGTGATCCAGTAATTCATAATCAGTTAGGTTTTCATTAAAGTTAGATAAAATTCCCCTTTCTCTCAATTGGTAGTTCTTAGGTTGATTCTTGATGGGTGTTGCAATTGTTATATTGTTTATATTTTCAACTTTGATTCTTGGAATTGATTATGTGATTAAAATAATTCTTGCTTTAGTTTTTTTCATTCTAAATTTTTGCGAATTATTTTCAACCTTAGATTTTAGGATTAGATTAACCCTCCTCGTCGGATCTACATCTTAGGTACTATCCAAACGAACTATGCTCTTGTGGAATATCGAGGTTAAATTATTAAAACTTGTTTATATCGGAAACCTACAACTAGGTTTTTGGCACCGTTGCTTGGGAGGCAATTAGTTTAGTTCTATAGTTTAAGGCGTTTAGTTTAGTTTTTAAGTTTAGTTTTTGTTCTTTCTTTTCTATTCCAAAAATCGTGCTCTTGTATGAACACAAGAGTCACTAGAGGTTCATGTCGTGCAGCTGAAACTTTAGACTTAGAAATCACTAGACTAGAACAAACCATTAGGAAAGCTCGGCATGAAGAAGAAGAGGGAATCGTGAAATCAACAATGGCCGAGGAATTTTAGCAGAATATGGATCACGGAGCAAACCAAGGATGTCAACAATATACCTTTATCCCAAATAAACCCTAAAAACCTTAAACCTACCCTAAATCTTAAACCAGGGTTCAATGTGGCTAATAAAGGAGTAGCTAGGTCGCTCATTCAAGCAGCCTCATTTGAAATAAAACTAGCCCTTCTAAACATGCTTTAATCAAATGTGCAGTTTTATGGATTGAAAAATGAAGATCCCAATGCACATATAGTGAATTTTTGTAAAAGCTGTGATACCTTTTGGTACCATTAGATGTCAGAAGATGCTGTCCGAATTAGGTTTTTCCCCTTTACCTTTAGAGACAGAGCAAAGGCTTGGTATCATTCCTTTAATCAAGCCAATATCATGATGTGGGATCAGCTAGTTCGTTCTTTCTTAGATAGGTATTTCCCTTTGACTAAGACCACTAAGATCATCAAGGAAATTACCGACTTCTAGCAAGGTGATGGGGAATCGATCTACGAAGCATGGGAGAGATATAAAGATTTGCAACAAAAGCGCCCACACCTTGACTTACCGAAGGAATTCTTATTGCAAACATTTTATAATGGAGTAACCCCACTGATGAGAGGTATGATTGACACAGCTTCAGGAGGATCACTAATGAGGAAGACAGTTGATGAAGTGGAAGATCTGATAGAAGAGATGGCAAGTAATAGCTGCCTATGGATGAACGAGCGGAGTAGACAGACTACTTCATTCCAAGAGCAAAAAGGAATTGTGGCTATCGATCAAATGACGAAAATGCAAGGCAAAATCGATAATTTGACACGATAGCTCAACAGCATAAAGGCTTCATCCTCAGCCTCGGTGAAAACTGTACAACTAAAGTGTGAACTCTATGGACAAATAGACCATGATATCGTGGACTGTTACTTGATTAAAGAAAGCGATCCGAAGCAAGTGAATTATATGAGATCCCAGTATAGACGAGGAGGGGGCAACAATCCACACTCTAACACCTATAACCCTAGGTGGAAGAATCACCCTAACTTCTCTTGGATAAATAATGCTGAAGGACAGTTCAGGCCATAAGGATGAGCAAGCTTCCAACAAGATAAATCGAGCTCAATGGAATCCAAGTTAGATAGAATTTTAGATAAGCTTGGAACTCTAGATGATGCACAAAAGAAGCTAGAAGGAAAATTTGAGCAAGTCACTAGGAACCATGCTTCTTTAATCTATGATATAGAGGCCCAAGTAAATCAATTGTCAAGTGCCTTCTCTACGCGTAATTTGGGAAATCTTCCAAGCACTTTAGGAGCAAAAGGGAGCAACTAAAGGCTATTACATTTTGAAGCAGGAAGGAACTTGAACCACCCATAAGAATGATAGAGGAGACCATCCATGCTATTGAGAAAAATCAAGAAAATGAGAAAGAAGTGGACATGAGCGAATATCTCCCTTATGTCTCTCCTCTACCATATCCATCCAAAATATCTTTTCCTCAACGATTAAAAAAGAAGAAGTTAGATGCACAATTTGCAAAGTTCATTGAGAAATTAAAGATGCTACAGATAAATTTGTCCTTTGTAGAAGTGTTGGAATACATGCCTAAATATGCAAAAATTTTAAAGGACATATTATCAAAGAAGTGTACATTAACACTTTGAATAGGTGAGGATCAGATCGAATTCAATACAATAAGGTAGAAGTGTTGGAATACATGCCTAAATATGCAAAATTTTTAAAAGACATATTATCAAAGAAGTGTACATTAACACCTCAAATAGGTGAGGATTAGATCGAATTCAATACAATAAGGCCTTAAAGAATCGAATAACAATTAGCACATGTATGAAGGTTGAAATTATGGATCAAAATTTTTAAGAACAAGTTGAGAGAGTTGTATCGTAGAAGTACAGTCAGTGGAGGCAAAGGTTAACAATGGATATCAAAACCCTGAATCTAAAGGAGATGATAAGATGGAGGAGTTAGAAGTTCAAATGCATCAAGATAAATTGATTTGAACTAAAGCACCCATACCACCATCTATAGAGAAACCATTGACATTAGAGTTTAAAGCTTTACCTGAACATCTCAGATGTACCTTTCTAGGTGAAGGTCAAATATTACTGATAATAATCTCCAATCAATTGAATGAGAAACAAGAAAGTAAGGTGGTAGAAATTGTTAGGAAGCGAATGAAAGCCATCGGATGGCAGATTGCTAACATTTGAGGCATAAGCCTAAATGTTTGCATTCATCAAATAAACCTAGAGGAAGGATGTAGAACTGTGAGGGAACGTCAATAGAGGTTGAATCCTAATATGAAGAAGGTGGTCAATAAGGAAATCATAAAACTCTTAGATGCAGAGATAATTTATCCCATCTTCGATAGTGAATGGGTTAGCCCAGTATAATGTGTACCAAAGAAGGGTGGAATGATGGTAATAGAAAGTGATAGTGGAGAAGTAATTTCAACAAGAACAGTCACAGAATGGAGAGTATGCTTAGATTATCACAAACTCAACTCAATGACTAAGAAAGATCATTTTTCTCTTCTGTTCATAGACCAGATGATAAAAAAGGGTATCTGATTATTCTTTTTATTGCTTCTTAGATGGATATTCGAGATATAATCAGATTTTGATCTACACTGATGATTAGGAAAAGACTACATTCACTTGCCCTTATGGTACCTTCACATACAGATGGATGCCTTTCAGACTTTGCAATGCCTCAACTACATTTCTAAGATGTACGATGTCTATCTTCACTGACATGATAGAAGATATAATGGAGGTGTTCATGGACGATTTTTCAGTCTTTGGAGATTCTTTCAAAATGTGTTTAACTAATTTGGACAAAGTTCTTCAAAGATGTGAAGAGTCACACTTAGTGTTGAATTGGAAGAAATGCCATTTTGTGGTCCAAGAGGGGATAATGCCAGGGCATAAAATCTCACACCAAGTATTCAAAGTTGACAGAGCAAAAACATAAGTGATAGAGAAACTTACACCACTAAGCAATGGAAATGGTGTGTGAGGATTTTTAGGTTATAAAGGATTTGATTGTCGATTTATCAAAGACTTTTTCACAAATTGCAAGACTTTAACAAACTTTTTAGTCAAGGATGTGTCTTTCTTGTTTGATGACAAGTGTATATTTGCATTCAATACACAAAAGGAGGCATTAATATTAGCACCAATTTTATCACCACTGGACTGGGCACTTCTGTTCGAAGTTATATGTGAAGCAAGTGACCAAGCCATAGGTTGCGTATTAGGCCAAAGTAAAGATAACAAGTTGCATGCAATTTACTATGTCAGTAAGACTCTTGTAGGACCTCAGCTGAATTACACCACTATAGAAAAGGAACTACTCGCAGAAGTGTACATGTGTGATAAGGTTCGATAATACCTTTTGGGTTCAAAGGTAATCATACTCACTGATCACGCGGCATTAAAATACCTTTTCAATGAAAAGATGCAAAACCTATGCTCATTCGATGGGTGTTATTTTTACAAAAATTTGATATAAAGGTGGGATATAAAAAGGGACAAGAAAATGTAGTTATAGACCACTTTTCCAGACTTGAAAGAGGAGAATGCAAGCCAAGTGATGATATTAATGAAAATTTCCCCTATAAAACTTTGATGCTACTTAAGAGTCTGACTCACCATAGTTTGCTGATATCACAAATTATGTTGCCAGTGGTAAACTTCCGTCAGATCTATCTTACCAAAAAAAAAGAAGTTCTTGCATGATTGTAACCAACATATATGGGATAAGCTAATTTTATATAAAGCATACACAGATGGGTTAATGTAACGATGTGTTCTGGAGGAGGAAATGCTAGATATCCTAAAGCAATGTCATGAAGGTCAGTATGATGGGCATTATGGAGCCAAAAAAATGGCGGCTCGGATACTTGAGAGTGGATTTCATTGGCCACAGTTGTTTAAGGATGCTCCGACCTTCATAGCACAATGTAATCGATGCCAAAGAATAGGTAACATCTCCGAAAGGGATGAAATGCCTCTATCCAACATTCTAGAAGTGGAAGTCTTTGATGTATGGGGCATTGATTTTATGGGTCCTTTCTCATATTTAATGGGAAACATGTACTTTCTAGTGGCAGTTGATTATGTTTCACGTTGGGCTGAAGCAGTATCATCTCCAACCAATGATGGGAAGGCAGTGTAGATGTTCATTAAACATTTATTTATAGGTTTGGAGTGGCACGTACGATAATAAGTGATGGATGCACACATTTCTGCAACAGATCTTTTGATGCACTCTTAAAAAGATATAGAGTGCACTATCGAGTTACTACACCCTACCATCTACAAACGAGTGGCCAAGTGGAAGTTGTCAACCAGGAGCTGAAATGAATTTTAGAAAAGACGGTGAACAACATGATTGGCAATAAAGCTAGACGATGCCTTACAGGCCTATAGAACAACTTTCAAAACACCCTTCGAAATAACTCCTTATAGGCTCGTGTACAGGAAAACTTGTCATTTTCCAGTTGAATTAGAACGTCAAGCATACTGGGTGATTAAATCATTAAATTTTAATTGGAAACAAGCACGCAAAAAGAGACTTCTACAACTAGACAAACTTGAAGAGTTTCGTTATAATGCGTATGAAAATGCCAAACTCTACAAGGAAAAGGTAAAGAAATGGCATGATGCTCATCTTGAACAAAAGGAATTTAAAGTAGGAGATGTTATTCTGCTATATAATTCAAGGCTGAGACTATTTCCAAGAAAGTTAAAATCTAGATGGACTGGAATATTTACGATCATTCAAGTTTTTGATCATGAAGGCCTCAAATTGGAAAACAGTAACAAGGAGACTTTTAAAGTCAACAGGCATCATTGCAAACTTTATTTTGGAGGAGCAATTACTAAGGACAAGGAAGTGATTTCCTTATCTTTGAATAATTAAGATGCCCCCATAGATGCAAGGTCAAGCTAAGGACCATAAATTAACATGTTTAGGATTTTAATTGAAATTGTTAGGTTGGTTAGAGTTGTTTTGAGCTGGGATAACTAATTCTCTTAGGGTGTTCAATTGTCACTTACAACACCATCCCCACCTCCATCTCTATAAGACTTTATCTAACCCCCCCTTTCTTTTTCAAATTAGTCTTCATCTTCATTTTTATTTTTATTTTTTGTTTTAGTTTAATTTATGTTTCTTATTCCTTATTTTGTTTATTTGTTCCTTTTCTCACATTGAGGACAATGTGTTGTTCAAGGGTGGGGAGGGTTATGTGTTTTGCTTTATATGTGTTTTTGCATATTGTATGATAGTTGTTAGGTTGCATTTTGTGAATTGTTTGAATGTGTCAATGACATAGACGGATTGGAATTGATTTAATTTTTAACATAGTAGACTTGGTTATAAAGAATCATTAGATCACAAAACTAGTGAATTTTTGATAAATATACAACTTAATTAGGATTTAGTGTGAGTTTCTCACCGTTTAATTTGTCACATTCATTCCTAATTTGAGGCCTTTCAACTTAAGTAGCTTTACTAATATTTTTCATAAAAATGAGTAGCTAAAACAACAAGATAGGCAATATTTATAAAAAATGTTTGTTAAATAAATAACTATTCCACTGACCTTTGGGTTATGAATAGAGCTAATAGCTAGTTGAGAACGTGATATAGCTGAGTAATCGGATCGACCTACATCACAAATGTGTGCCTTCACGTTAAAAAGCTATAATGATGTTTTGACCAAGCAATTTAATAAAAATAACTTAGTCGAGTAACTGGATCAACATTCATCACCAATGTTTGCCTCCGAGTAAAAGACCAAGTTCTTGTTTAAATAAATAAAAAATAAAAACCTACCAAACTTGTAATAGCTTGTCTTTTCATGAAAATGTACTTAGAGTAGTTACAAAGTTTAAATGACCAATGAATTATTAACATATATGTGCAATTAAAAAGGGTAAATAAATTAACACTTGAATATGATTAATTTGTATATTTAGTTCAAATCCCCTAGATGCAGATTTTGCATGTTAATGATTTGATATAACTTGAATGAATGTGTTTAAAGTTAAACTTATTTCATAAAGTTGAAGCCATTGTCTCATTATTGCATTGTGTATTGTGTGCTTGTTGTTTTGTTTGCTTAAGGAAAAATAAACTTTTAAAAGTGGGGATGTTGATAAGTGTGAATTGTATCATGTTTAAGGGCTTGGTTTGTTATGTATTGAGTGTTAATTTGAGTGTTTTGTATGTGTTTATGTTAGAATTGTGTTAGTTTGTGTGTTCAAGTGTTTTTGGGGGTTAGTATAAGTCTTTAAGCTTAAATATTATGTTTTTAAGTTACCTTGATGTGTTTGTTAGTGTTTCAGGGTTAACATCAAAGAACAAGGAAGTTTCGGAGACATTCGAGCCAAAACAAAGGCCCACGATCATGGCACAATAGGCCACGAACATGACAGAAGCACTGGAGCCAGCCCACAATCGTGGCCCATATGCCATGATCATGACAGACGACTATGACACAGCCCACGATCGTGAGCAGATGCGTAAACAAGTGAAAATGTCAAGTTTTGAGGGATCTTTTTGGACCTTTTTGACCAAAAATAAATCCTAGGACTGCTCAGAACATAAAAGGTATTTAAAGAACAAGAAGAACATAGAGAGGGAGCTTTTACATTAGCTACAATTTCAAAACCCTAGAGAGTGCATCAAGAGATTGAGAAAGAAAAGAAGGAAGAGAGATGTGGAGAAGAAGCCTACGCGAAGTACTTCCCAGAGAGGAGGTTTCCCACCATTGCTGCCTCCATCATCCATTCTGATTCTATTTCCAGTTTAGTTTCAATTTTATGATTGTATAGAATTTAGGGTAGCCGTTGATGATATGATTGTTTGAATGTTGAGGATTGTCTAAACTCACCTTCGGGATATTTTATCATTGATATTAATGAAATTTGATTGTTGTGTTTTTATTGGATTTCTTATGATTTAAATTCAGTACTTGCACAATTCGGTCATAAATTGAGAGGGTGAGCTGAGTGAAAAATCATTAAATTGGGCTAATAAGAGTTAGGTAATTTTGTAGAACAAGAATTAAATTAAATCGGTAAATTTGTGTGAAGAGAGATCTTACATAGGTTTTCGATAGTTTTTGGACAACATTAGATCTAATTTAAGTTTTGGATAGATTGTTAATCGAGAGATTGCAATTCCCATAATCTGATTAGGGTTTATAAATTAGGGTTAATGGTTATAACTCAAGACATAGTAATTAACCTTAGACCGTTTAGAACCGGTGATCTAGTAATTTATAATCAGTTAGGTTTTCATTAAAGTCAGATAAAATTTCCCTTTCTCTCAATGGTTAGTTCTTGGGTTGATTGTTGATTGGGTGTTACAATTGTTAATTTGTTTATATTTCCAAATTTGCTTCTTGGAATTGATTGTATGATTGAAATAATTCTTGCTTTAGTTTTGTTCATTCTATATTATTACGAATTGTTTTCTACCTTAGATTTTAGGATTAGATTAACCCTCCTCGTAAGATCGACATCTTAGGTACTATGCAAATTACCTGTGCGCTAGCAGAATATCAAGGTTAAATTATTAAAACTTATTCATATCGAAAAACTACGACTAGCAGACTTACACAATTCAATACACAGTCGTGTATCAAATCGTGTAAGTCAAATAATTTCAAAATTTGTAAACTGACATGATTTGGTACACAGGCATGTATCAAATCGTGTAAGTCACATTTTTGCGTTTTGAGAGCATCCAACTCTTCGTAAACATGTGCAACTTTAACAATTTATTAACAAACTTAAAAATTTGCACTTTAGAGTTATAAACCTTTGACACACATGCTCTAAAACTTTAATTATGCACGATCCTACGAAGATGCTTAATATTCCAATCCTAAAGTACATCAAAGAAAAACTAATCAATTAAAACCTACAATAACGCGAATTCAAAAACAAGATAATATCAAAATTGAAATAAAATTAAAATTAACTCATAAGTTGCCTCCTACGGAGTGCTTCTTTAACGTGAGTAGCTCGACGTACTCTGTATGTTTCTGTTATATAGGATCTCTAATAAATGGCTTGCTTTTACTCATTTCTCCACTTAAAGCTTTTGTAGCTTGTAAGTAAGCCATTTGTTGTAAGATAATGACAAGGACATAATTTATAAAATTAAATAATCTAATTGCATATATTAACACCTTTTTTAATGACTGACTGTTAATAAAATAGGAAATAACAAAACTTCCTGAATTGTCAATTTGCTCAAACAGCTTGTCTTGGAGGAAGTGAGAACCATTGTTACTTAAAGTCACTACCAACACCTCTTTAGTAGTTTCTTTACTTGGCTCCTCTGCCAATTCTTCCACAACTATCTCTGTCCACTCTTTTTCTTTTTCTTAGACAAAAGTTTCTAGCATATCTTCTCCTATTATCTCCTGCGACTTCCCTACTTTCACTTCTTTGATGGAGGTTTCTTTGTTTTTTTCTTCAGGAAGCACTTTTTGGAATGTCCCTCTATTCATAAAGCCAACCTTTATCTTTTCGTTATTTTGGTCAATGTTTATTTGAACTAGGGGAAGCAGCGGCAATAAAGAGGGAGAACCCACAACACTACTCGCCACTACATATCAGAATCGCATAGGCATCATCCTATATTCCACTAACGATGTAGTGCCCATGACCCTCAAGGATGAAGGTTGCCCGTATTGTCGCCACATTAAACACTTCTCCTTATGGGTGTTCGAATTATTGTCTCACCGATGATGAGTTTGGGTTTTAGGGAAGGTGCCGACATCTTTTTTCTGAAGTTCTCATGACTTTTACATTTTCATTGAACCTGTTGGAATGTGGAAATGCCACATTGGAAAGGAAAAGAAGAAGAAGGGAGTTTATAAGTCAACAAGGAGCCAAACCAAAATGGCTTAGGGCATTTTGGTGGTGGACCTCCTAATTCAAGCCCAAAGCTCTCTCTCTCTCCTCCTATGCACTCTCTCTTATTTCGGGCCCGTCACATTTTCCAACATGGTATCAGAGCCCAACGGCTTTGTTTCGGCCATGAAGATCCTGGGCAACCCACATAATGGACCTGCGGCCCAAGACCTGAAGCCCACAATTGAAGAAGGATCAGTGAGGAAGACCCAAAAAAAGATGACCCAAGACCTGAAGTCTAACAACAAAGAAAGCTCAGTGAGGAAGACCCAAGAAAGATGACCCAAGACCTGAAGCCCAATAACAAAGAAGGCTCAGTGAGGAAGACCCAAGAAAGATGGCCCAAGACCTGAAGCCCAATAACAATGAAGGCTCAGTGAGGAAGACCCAAGTATAATGAAAAACAACGGACCTGTGGCCCAAAAAGACCTAAAGCCCAACAATGTGAGGAAGATCCAAGCAAGAAAAAGATGGACCTATGGCCTCTGAGGTTCAACAAGAGTACAAGCCCAAGAAAGACATTGTGGCCTCTGAGATTCCAAGTGAGCACAAGTCCAGGCAAAAAAAAAAGAAAAAGAAAGACAAAAATTGACGGCAAGTCACAACTGGGCAGGCCAGTTGGACTTGAGGGGGAGTGTTGGAATGTGGAAATCCCACATTGGAAAGGAAAAGAAGAAGAAGGGAGTTTATAAGTCAGCAAGGAGCATCACCAAAATGCCTTAGGGCATTTTGGTGGTGGACCTCCTAATTCAAGCCCAAAGCTCTCTCTCTCTCCTCCCATGCACTCTCTCTTATTTCGGGCCCGTCACATTTTCCAACAGAACCTTTTCTTTTCTGTGTTATCTTATATAAATTGAGATTTCATCTTTTTAGACAACTTGGCATGTTAAATTCGACTAGCAGAGCCACAGGAGAAAGGAATCCTCTACCTTTGATGTTGTAAGGTTCTCAATGATTTACCCTCTTTTAGGTCGTGACTGTTAATATCTATGGTAATTGTTTACCACCGAATGCCCTTAGATATCTATGTGTGCAGTATTTGAATAATAACCTCTAAAGTGTTTGTTTTCGTATAAGGTTCGAATTTGTTTCAAAACATCCCATAAACAGTCTACATATTTCTCATCCAAAATGAAAATGTTGCTTAATACTAACGTATCCTTAAGACATATGATAACACACCGAATAATGCATATCTATAATTCACACAAATCATATGTAGGACATAATGGTACTGATAGTCAATTATGAATTCAACTAAATTACAATTTCAATTTTATGAAGATAAAATTTATTATCAAGATACATATAAAACATTTTATGATATTAAGATAAAAAATATTATCAAACATTTAGATAAACATAATACCTTTTAAAAATACATGTATCATTAACTAAATTACTAATTAGGTCTTTCAAATAAATATTATCTCATATTTACAGTTAACCAAACAAGTGTGTTTATTCTGTTAATTTATGTCCTACAACTAATCAGTTTGGTTGTATTTTAGTGACAATTATTTAAAGACATTATTTATCATTTAAATGTTTAGATGTATATGATAAAGTATATGAGATAATTAAACATTGCAAATGAAATTATAATGAGATTGTAATAATGAGATTCATATTGTATTTATGTATTATCCTTAAATTGTTCCTAGTCATTGTTCTATTAAGACTGGACATTAATAGAACGTAAAAAGTTTAACACACGTTATGTTTTTCCTTATGAAGAAAATAGTCGATCACATAGACTAAAGTATAGAGATACTTAAACATATGTATGGGTGCTCACTGAACTAACCTAACACGAGAAATCCATTTGAAACATTACTTGTATGTTTATGAAAACTCTCATTTTGATGATTGTATAAGTAATCATTTGACTTGAGGTATCCAAAGTTATCTTGTACCTTATCCATTTGCTATGTTTTGATACTACTATGACATATTCTAATTATGAGTTATTTAGTAGGTAGTCATTAGATATAGCATAAACTATATAGAGGTAGTTGAGGAGATTAATAATGATTTTGGGAAATCCTTGATCAAGGTGAAACGACCATTTGAAAATAGTTCCTTAAAATAAGTAGGGAGAATGTTCTGTTGTTTTTTATTAGTATTGATTCGGAAAATCCTTAATCAAGGTGAAATGACCCTTGTAAATAGTTTCCTAAAGTAAGTAGGGAGAATGATATATTGTTCCTGATTAGTATTGATTTGAGAAATCCTTGGTCAAGGTGAAATGACCCTTTGTAAATAGTTTACAAATTTTATTAATTGAATCAATAGGTAATAGCGGAGAACTAACATGATTGAACTTAAAGTAGAGTATAGATCAATTTCATGCTTTATATTTAATCGAAACATTGTGTGATAAAATAATTGAATTATATAGAAAAATCATACACAGAAATGTTAGTCAAAACTAATTTGACATTTTTAAATATTTGGGTAGTCATAATGTGTTGCTAGACATCAATCTTGATCTATGATTATAAATTATTTAATTAGAGAATTAAAAATAAATCAAAAGAAGTTTTAATTTATCTTTTTCTAATTATGAGTTATAATTATAATCTATAATCCTTGTCAACATATTTAAGAACTTAATGAGTTACACTTAAAAAACTAATTGTAGAGAACAAAATTATTTTAGTCAAGATGAACTTGGTTGTAAAGTTTAAGAAATTTTATGATTAAATATAAGATATTTAATAAAGAATCAATATGAACTATGGGATCTTATTTGGGCTTAATTAGTATTTAATTAGAATTATTTGTAATTCTAATTAAAATTTAATTGAAAGTAGAATTTAATTTCAATTAAATTTTCAAAATATTCAAATTTTATAATAAGTAGACCTAAGCTCTAATGGAGCTAACACTTCTTACTTAATCCTTTTTGTAAGAGTTACGAAGTTCTTTTAACTTATTACGTGGATACCGTTAAAGGACGAATATTTGTATAACAACGAAGATTAACTAATTTTAGAAATAGTTCGAGGGATAAGATAAAGAAAAGATCAAACTTCGGAATAAAATATGAATTATGATTTATGCTTTGTTATTAATTAATGTGTTAATCATTTTATAGAATTAAAGTGATATTAGTTTATGGGAAATCAAAATACAAAAAAATTTTATAATTATTCTATTGCAGTCCAAATGGGATCTCATCCCAATTTTCTAATATATTCATTATCACCTATAGTCTAGGAAGTTTTATATTTTGCCTACCAATGTCTCATCGTTACCATTCAATTCCATATACAAGAAGACAAGTTAGATGTCAAAGCAAGCACTCAAATATTTGATTAACTTTTGACAGCCAGTCTCATATATAGAACCTTGACATGTGAAGTTCATTCAATAAAAAGAGATCTGTCTTTATGGTAATGCAACAGATTATTACATCACAATAGTGATTCCTTTTCTTCAATTATGTATAAAAATTGTGATATCCGAAAAGAACAGAAAACGTAGTGCAATGAAATCACCCTAATGTTCACATCACACTACTGTTCCCTTTTGTGGGGGGGATGGAAACAAACCGAGCCAGTGTATATCTGGCTAATTGATTTCCAAGGTAATTATACGTTGTTTCACCATACTCTTGTTGGAATGAAATTAATTTACTTTTTTTAAAAAAAAATATAAAACGGGGAAAGAAAATAAAATGTAGTGCAATGAAATATCCCTCATGTAATATTTATTAATATCATGCCTTCAACTTATTCAATCTTCAATAAATACTTTTCCCTCGTGCAATGGCAATTAAACATTACCGTAGCATTTGTGACAACTTAAACATGAACGCAGTAGCTAGTGGATAACTTGCATAAAATAAAGTGGGGAGAAAAGAAGGAAAAAGAATCTTCTCAACATTAATTTATCGAAAGATCATCCTAACTACAGATATAGCAAAATCAAACATCAAAATAGCTAATATAATTACAGAAGAGCCTTCTTCTTGGGGTCAAGGACAGGAGGGTCAACATCAATCCCCATATTAGCAGCGGTTCCTGCTATAATTCGCATTGCTGATTCAATGGTGGAGCAATTCAAGTCAGGCAGCTTCTCAGTAGCTATTTCCCGCAGTTGATCAATTGTAACCTTACCCACTTTCTCTCTCTTTGGATCCTTAGACCCTTTCTCCACTCCTAATTAAAACCTCAAAACCGTCATATAACAGCACTCCTTCAGCTATAAATTTTAAATGCATATTGTAGCAACCAACTGGCAGATGTCCACTTGAAGCTTTAGCAGTTGGTCCACAAATAAAATAAAAGTCAAAGTATCCAGTGCATAAAACTCCCTACTTTGCGGGAGTTTGGGGAGAGTTATGAAGTGTGTAGTCTTCCCTTTGTATTTTTACAAATAGACTATTTCTGTGACTTAAACCACATAATCTTATAGTCACAAAGGAGCAACTTTACCAGTTGCTCCAAGGTTTGCCCTCTTTACCAATTGGTCCACAAATAAAATCGAGGTGTTAATCATTATCTCATTCCCGCACACACACATATATATATATATTTATATGATCATATTCACTAGAGACATTGCTGACAAGGATGCTTTAATATTTAAATTTTATTAATCACATATTTCTTTTCCTACTCAGTACTTGTCATGCTTATAAAATCTCATTGGACAAAAATTACTTTGATCATATCAAAATATCAAATTTCAACACCAGACAGAGCTACTCAGGGAAAATATAACTGCCAGCCAAATTAGCACCATAAAAAAGTTGAACATATATCACAGAAGAAAGTCCATTTCAGTTAAAAACCTTTCAATAGCAACTTCCAAAAGTGATATCAACACTCGAGGCAGCAGTAAACTCCCGAGTGAGTTACATTTCAGAAAAAAGAAAAGCAACAAAGAACTTGGACAGTAAACATAAACAAAACTAAGGATGAAAGAAGTAAGAAAAATGCCTATTAGAATGAAGTGCAAATTTTAATAATCCATAAACTGCCTCGACAACTGGCAGGCATGCAGCAACTTCATTGGCTGCAAACCCACAATAATCAGTCAAACCCAGACTATGAGATCTTAGAGTAAATATAAAATTTGAATACATTTTCCTAGCAACCAAGATCTAAGATCCATAAGATATGAATGGGTAATAGAATTTACAGATCTATTCCCATATCACTTTGCACGGGAAGCATATAAATGGATTGTTTATAAAAAGATATATGACGAAGATCAGGAGCTATTCAAAAAGCCAGGATTTCAGTCGAGAAGTGAATACATATGTAATGACTTATTCTGATGAAAGCCAAAGCATCACTCTAATCTCAATATTATTTCCTTTCTGTTATCCCTCTTCCTGAAATTTTCTCTCTTCTTCCTCCTGTAGACAACTGATTCAAATCACCAGCCATTGGTGTAACTTGTGACTTAATAAATTATTAGGAAACAAAACAATTGAGCTGTGGCACTAAAAAATCATGAAAAGTGTTCAATATATAGTTTGAAATCACGTGTAATTAGAAACTTGTTCCCTTAAATAGAATTCAGTTAGAGATCCAAAACCCAAATACAAAAACCATGTTATTAGTATCACAAACCCTAATCGCATATACGGAATACTGTGCAGGTCATTTGACCATAGGAATAACATCAGAAACAAATTATACAAAAAAGAGGAACATGAGACAATAAATAAAACGATTGGTGACTACTCAGTCCTACAGTGTATGAATACCTGCGGCCTTAAGTAGTAAAACAGAAGCAGGTGGGGTCTTCAAAATGAAAGTGAAACTCTTATCCTGAAAATAACATAAAACAAGATTAAAACCAGAATACTTGGAACAGAAGCCAAAACCCAATAAGTATAAAGCAGAAACTGACATCATAGACGGTGATTTCGACAGGAATGACATAACCGGCTTTGTCAGCAGTTCGAGCATTGTAATCCTTGCAAAAAGCCATAATGTTAACTCCCTTCGAGCCAAGCGCTGGCCCAACTGGTGGTGCAGGAGTGGCCTTCCCTGCCTCGAGAGCAAGCTTTATCAATCCAATCACTGCAACGGCAACACACATATGACCATAATCATTGCAAAGATGAAGAAAAAACAAATTAATAATTCAAGGCAAGAAACACAATTGAATAACAAAAAGCAGCCAAATTCACCTTTCTTGGACTTGCCAGCTTGTTTTGGAGGAGCCATTGCGACGACTGAGAGGCGCCGTACGGAGGTGGGAAGAATTGGAGAGGTTCTATTGCTCGTAAATTGCAATGAGATGTTTGGGTTTGAAGACAGAGTAATGGGAGAGGCAAAAAGCGAAGAGGAGAGCTTAAGGTTGATGTTATTGTTGCAACTGATGTTATAAAAAGAAGATGAAGATGAAGATGAAGGCCAACAAGAGAGAGATGACCCGACATTGTAAGAAGTTGACAGAGAAGACGCCATTGCAGCGGAGGAAGAGGAAGTGAGGCACAGCTAACCCCCCCAGGGGTAGAATCAATGGTTTTGGATAGGATATTAGCAATCAACTAGTTTCCGATTCCGTCTGCCAAAACGAGCTTTCGCTTTAATAAATTGGTTTATAACTAGGACAAGTTGCCTCTTGCGAATTGGGCTAACTTTATTTCGGGCCTTTAGGCAACTGAATCTGCTACACGTCTGGAGAGGGCACCCTAACTAAGCCTAATGCTTGCAACTTTAATCGCATCCCTTAACATGACTGTTAAAAATCACATTTTTTACAAGAAATTGTAGTTATAATTATACCTTGAACGTAAAAACATAAAATATACTTGCTTTCAGGAGCGGACTTACTTCTGTTTGTATTTATATTTATCTTTAGATAACAGTCTTTATGTCTAAGTTA
The DNA here is from genome assembly GCA_027563885.1 of Erythroxylum longipes. Lineage (NCBI taxonomy): Eukaryota > Viridiplantae > Streptophyta > Magnoliopsida > Malpighiales > Erythroxylaceae > Erythroxylum > Erythroxylum longipes. The sequence goes on along the minus strand of JAOQMS010000180.1, from coordinate 27,070,616 downwards.
AATTCTACTATAGTAATTTAAAGGTATCAGGCAATTTGAAGACTCCATGGCATTCCTATAACTATCCAATTCCATGATATAAAGTGAGAAAAATGAATAGTTAAGGATTTGGTGAATTAAACATTTATTTTATGTATATATAACATTTACTTAATTTTAGTTGTAATAAACCATAACTCAATTAATTCAAAATTTGATAAATCTTGTATTACTTGGATTACAAAAATGTTCAACAAGAGTAATAATTGGAATAATGTAATGAAAAAAAGAAAAAAAAAACAAAGCCAACATAAGAAATAATTTCAGCCCTTTTCTTGATTTCCTTATCTATCTTAATAAACATTTTACAATAATAAGGTCAATCAAAATTTGAAAACTTAAAAGCAAAAAAAGAAAGAGAAAAAAAGGCACAAACTATATTGATATGGAGATGAAAAATGAGACTTAATTAATATTAGTTTTTAGATATTTATGTTCTTAATATCTAAAATTGGGCTTAAAGTTATGATATTAGGCTTAATCATTTTTCTTCAATGCCTTGTTTTAAAGACCTCCAAAGTCAAGTGTGGGAATATTTCCTAACATTTGGCCTTTATCAAGGCAGTTAAAATTACAGAGAGAATATAATATTTGGCAAGAGAATCAGTATAAAAGGAGCCTCCATTCTTGAAAATAGTGATTGCTTCGTATACTAACTTGTAATTGCATAGGACGATGTCATTTATCTTCATCCTATGTAAATGTCAGAGAAACTCTTAGATATATATGGGTTGTCTTCTAATCAAAGGTCTAAAGCAATTATTCCATATTTATAGATTTCCCCTTGTGCTTCAACTGTGGCATGTTTTAAGTTTAAAGCTCCTAATCTATAACATAAATTTATATAGATGAATCTCTAACACCTCATTTAGAGTTTTCAGGGCGAGATAGATGGTTTACTAATAAGTTTTCATCTTCTTTCTTGTCCTTGATCTCTAGATCAAATTACTGCAACAACAAAATCCATCTAGTTAATCTAGGCTTAACATCTAGTTTATTCAGCAAGTATCTCAATATAGAATGGTCAATATAAACAACAAATGTATAAAAAACTAGATAAGATCTCAATTTGTCAAATGTAAAAACCACTTATAGCAATTCCTTCACTGATGTGGTATAATTCTCCTTGGCATCCATCAAAGTCTTGCTAGCATAATAAATTAGTTGAAAATGTTTGTCCTTTCATTGTCTAAGTATTGCACTTACTGCAAAATCACTTTCATCACACCTTAGCTTAAATGGTAAAATGATAATTAGGGCATTCGTTAACTTTTCCTTAAGAATGTTAAAAGCATCTAAACATTCTTTAGTAAATTTGAAAGGCATATCTTTCTTTAATAACCTGGTTAAAGGCCTAACAATTTTATAAAAATCCTTGATGAATCTTCTAATAAAAGCTCGCATGACCTAAAAAATTTCTTATAGCCTTAACTGAGGAAGGGGATGATAATTTCTCTATAACTTCAATTTTTTCATGATCTACCTCAATACTCTTGTGATAAATTTTTTGGCCTAAAATTATGGCCTCTTGTACCATGAAATGAAAAATTTTCTAATTTTGCACCATATTTGTTTTCTCACTTCTTTTTAACACTTTTTTTCTAAATTATAGAGGCATAAAATAAAAAGAATCACCAAAAAATCTATAAATATCTTTATTATATTCTCAACTAGATCATCAAAGATGACCATCATGCACCTCTAAAACGTAGCAGGTGCATTGTACAATCCACAAGGCATCCTCTTATTAGCGAATATAGCATAAGGACATGCGAATGTTGTTTTCTTTTGATATTTCGGGGCAATTGGAATTTAAAGGTAGCCTAAAAGTCCATCCAAGAAACAATAGTCCATATGCCCAGCTAGCCATTCCAACGTTTGGTCTATGAAAGGTAAAGGAAAGTGGTCTTTTATTGTCACATCATTTAGCTTCCTATAATGGACACATACTCTCCACCCAGTGATAGTTCCTATAGGAATCAACTCATTCTTCTCATTGGGTACCACCGTCATTCGTTCCTTCTTTGGCACAACCTACATAAGACTCTCCCAAGAATTATTAGAAATAGGGTAAATCACACCAGCATCTATGAGTTTAATTACCTTGATTTTTACCACTTCCTTCTTATTAGGATTTAACCACCTTTGGGGTTGTACCACCAGTTTGAACTCCTCCATCAAAACCTTGTGCATGCAAAGGGAAGGGTTGATTACTCTAATATCAGAAATCTTCTAAGAAATGGTCCTTTTATACTCCTTAAGAGCATTTAACAGATTTTCTTTTTGATCCACTTCTAGAGTTGATGCAATAATTATAGATAATTTTGAATTCTTCTTAAGAAATTCATATTCTAAATGATTGGGAAGTTTCTTCAATTCCAATTCTGGCGGTTCATTGATGGAGGTTTTCAACTTCATCTCTTTATCTCTATCTATAGCGCCCCCTTACCGCGGGATACACACCGGGGTGCCCGGAGGTCATTCCGGTACATATCCTACGATAAGGGCGAGCTACGTTCGATCGCTACATTCACTTTAAGGCATCATATCATTACTCATTTATAAGGCATCATAAGAAAATCACAATATTTTAAAACCAACTTTGTCCTCATTTCATTTCACAAAACCGAAAGTCTACATTGTATCTTTCAACACTTACTACATGTACATCTCAAAACCTAGTACAAAAGTACTATATGAAAGAGGAAAATATACGAAGTCTATCTAATCCATCCAAAGATCTCAGTTGACCGACCTTTGAGCCATTTCTTCTTTGCCAAAAGTACAAGAATGAAGCTTCCTAAAATGTCAACGTGCAATGTTGGGTGAGTCTTACGAACTCAGATGAGATAACCATCATCGATGGTTCACTCAATTCATGCAACACATAATTTCATTTAACATATATTCACATTTTCGTATATTTGATTTCGTATCACATTTTCACTTAAGCATAAGCAATTTTGCATTTCCATCAATCAAACATACTTAAACAGA
>JAOQMS010000180.1:27044884-27060426 GCA_027563885.1 Erythroxylum longipes | reverse complement strand
TTGTCTTCTTCTGTAAATCGACTTCATCTGTAAATCATCTTCTTCTGTGATGACGTCAACTTCTTCTGTAAACAAACTTCTTATGTGATGACGTCAGCTCCTTCTGGATGACGTCATCTTCTTCTGTAAGGATGCATCGTCTGTAAAGATGCATCTTCTGTAAATCATCTTCTTCTGTAAATTAACTTCTTCTGTGATGACGTCATCTTCTTCTGTAAACCCTCTTCTTCAGTGATGACATTAACTTCTTCTGTGATGACGGAATCTCCTTCTGGATGATGTCATCTTCTTCTGTAAGGATGCATCATCTGTAAAGATGCATCTTCTGTAAGTCATCTTCTTCTCTAAGGATGCATCGTCTGTCAAGATGCATCCTCTGTGAACCAACTTCTTCTGTGATGACGTTAGCTTCATCTGTTAAGACGTCATCTTCTTCTGTATTGCTTCGTTCGTGATAACGTCAGCTTCGTCTGTGTTTTGTTTCCTCTGCCTTTTGCTCTGTCTGTTTTTTTCTCCGTCTGTCTTTTGCTTCATCTGCTTTCTTCCTAAGTGACCAAAACTTCTTCTGTGTTACTATTCATAAACTTCTTCTGGGTTACTGTTCATCGTATATCTTCTGTCCTATTTTTGGCCCATCAGAAGATAAAATTTGTCTTTGAGGTTTCCATGGAAGTTGTATCTCTTGAAGTCCTCTTTCAAACCATCTAAAGAACACCTAAATCTGATACCTATAGAGGAAGTTATGCCAATAGTCCTAAAGTTAGTTCAATATGATTGAGGATAAAAATATATTGGATTTTTCTGTATTGTGAAATTTTTAAGTTTGATGTTCGACTGCTGTGGGCACGCCACCCTTATGGGATGACAGGCTTAGTTTTGTCTCCAAAGGTTAAGGTTCTATAAAAAGGACCTTACAGGGTAATGTGCTCAAGTATGCCTCATGAACGTTGGGCTCCGGAACAGGGGTCTAACAGTTATGGTATTTGTTAAGAGTTAGACTCTAGAAACGGGGTCTAACAAATTGGTATTGCAACTTTGTACATATGATTAGGTTAGGAAGATAGGAACTATGAATTAAAGAGTATACACCACAACATGATACCATCATTCTATAAGGTTCCCATTGAAGACCCTTTAAACTTCATTCGAGAATTATATACCACTCTCCAAACATTCCTGTTAGATGGCCTAGATGAAGATTAACTCAGGATGAGGTGATTCGGATACACATTAAAGGATTAGGTTAAGGCATGGCTGATGACTCTTTTACTCAGTTCATTGACAACATGGGAAAAGGTGTATAATAAGTTCACAGGAAAGTTATATTCCTACTAGAAGACTTCTAAGTTGCGGAAAAATATAGCTACCTTGACTCAGATGGAGGGAGAGCCATTCCATGAGGCATGGGAATGCTTCAAACTCCTACTCATTCAGTGTCCACACCATCATTTTCCACTCCACATGCAGAACCAATTCTTTTATAATGGATTGACACAACAATGTCAGTATACGGTGGACAATGCAATAAGAGGAGCTGTAGGAGAGAAGACGGACGAAGAAACATATGAGATCTTAGAAATATTGGGGACTAATTCTCAACAAAAGAGCATGTTGAAGTGAGATCGAATCAAGAATTGGCTATATAGTTATCTAAGTTGACGAGGAATGCAAAGATGCTAACTACAAGGCTACCCCAAAATATTCCAAATCAAGAGGTATGTGGTATATGTGGAACTTGTAGTCATGGAGCTAATGTTTGTTCATATTATTGTGAGCCTTTTGCAGATAAGGAGGAACAAGTGAACTCACTTAACATTTTTCAACCAAGGGAGCAAAATGATCCATACTCAAACACCTACAACCCTGGTTGGAGAAACCACTCTCAATTTTCATGAAAAACCAATAATCCACCAGTATAGCCCCAACAATAATACCAAAATTTTTAGAGGCCAATTTATTACTAAGCGCAATCCTCACTTTAAAACCCACCAAGCAAGCCTTCTTTGGAGGAAAGTGTGAATTTATTTATTCATGTGACAACTTAAAATCAAGAAACGAACAACAAGAAGTTCAATTCTTTGGAGGCATCTGTGAAGATGATTGATATCTAAGTAGGGCAACTTGCAACTCAATTGCACAATAATTAAAATAGGAAGTTGCCCAGTCAACCCGAGCAAGCACAAGCAATCACTACTCTAAGAAGTGGTAAGGTAATTAATAAGCATGTTTAGATCCCTTCTGATCTTTCTGGTGCAAGTAATCAAGAGGAGGAGAGCCTCCCCAATGAAGAAAATAAGCAGAATGGAGGAAACAATAGGCACGACCACTCTTCAAATTAGGTTCAAAAGGATGAAAAATTAGGCATGCAACTAACTACAATGAAGAACTAAGATTGCATAAGGTGACTAATTTTTATAGACCACCGATCCTATATCCAAGCCGCCTTAAGGAATCGAAACAAGATAAGCAATTTTCTAATCTTTATAATATGTTTTCCAATGTTAATATTAACCTACATTTGTTAGGTGTGATCAGAAACATTCCAGCTTATGTGAAGTTCTTTAAGGAACTAAGCACCAAGAAATGGAAGTTCAAGCCAAGCAAAAAGGTGATAGTTTCAGATGTTGCAAGTGTGGTTCTACAGCAGCATTAACCCCCAAATTTAAAGATTCAGGAAGTTTTCTTGTACAAGTATCAATGGGTAATGGCGATGAAGTTAAAGGTATGATTGATCTTGGGGCAAGTATAAACCTTATGTCTCAATCTATTTATGAGAAACTGGATCTAAGACAATTAAGAGCAACCAATATGTGCCTACAATTAACTGATAGGTAAATCTAATATCTAAAAGTAATAATGAAAGATGTGTTACTGAAGGTTAGCAGATTGATTCTTCCTGTATACTTTGTGGTCTTAGATATGAGGGAGATTAAACAGCAAGGGAAAGAGCACACCATACTCCTAGGGAGGCCTTTTATGGACATTACTAATACCTTGATTGATGTGAAGAACTGAAAGTTGAGCATGACTATTTTAGCAGAAACAGTAGAATTCCCAATCATTAATTTTGAACATTTTCCTACAACTACTATTTATGAAGAATGTTGTTGTATTGATCAATTTAATCCTGCAGACTTTGATTTTATGTTGTAGGAAGAAAAAGAAAAGAAATTAAGCTTGGTAAGGGAGATTGATAAGTGCTATCAATTGCTGGATGATGCAACTGCGGGAGAGGTTTGAAAATTTTTGGAGAAGAAGACCGGTGAAGAAAAGGCAACAATGGAATCAATCACTTTGGATGATCCTCCTTGAGCATAGCGATTAAGGTGTCTAGCTAAAAGACATTAAAGAAGCACTAAATGGGAGGCAACCCATATCATTTTTGTTTTGCCTTTCAATTTAGTTATTTGTTATTTCTTTTAATGAAACTCAACTTAATTTATTTGCTTTGTGTGCACAGACCTTTTTTTCAATCTCTTCTATTTTTCTTCCTCACAACTGTCTCTACTCCTCATTTTTGGATGCCATGCTTATTGTTATGCTTCACACCACATTGACGCAACTACCACCACACTTTCATATCGTATACCTTTTCTTACTATTTTTATTGTCCGTACTACATGTAGTTTAATTTCTTTTAGTCTTTAATGTTTGTCCTCATTCGTGTTAATTTTTTTGTTTTTTGTCCTAGAACCCTCTTTTACTTTTTTGTGTCATATTGGGAATAGTGTGATGTTTAAGTATGGGAGGTGTATTAATTGTTTATTGTGTGTTTGTTTTCCCATTTATTATTTAGAGATGCATGATCACTAAACGAACTCAATCAGGATTAGAAATGCATTATATGAGTGAACTAGTATACTTGCATGCTTAGACTGATTAACTTGGATTTCTGTTAAAAGGACATTAGCTTGTTATGATAGATGAATCACTTTTCATTTGGTAATAATTTGAGATGAATTATTAAACACCAATTTCGAGTATTCTTTATTGAGAGTGTTCTTTCATGATTAAGGAATTCTGCAACTTGCTTGCAAATACTAGTTAAGATCACATAACCTTATGCAAACATTAAAATGATGAAGGTAATTAGGATTTACCCTGTTAGCTTAAAAAGCCACCAGGACGTCACCCTTAGTGAGCTGCCTTGAGCTTAAATGAAACCTTTTCTTTTTTAAACCCGAAGTATAAGCCTTGAACTTGATTGTTTATCTGATTCATTACACCTACCATAAGGGCAAGTTCAGCTTTTGAAAAGTTATAATCCGACATAGGGAGTAAGTGTGTGGGAATCATAGCTCATAGTTGGCTTTTGAGTTAAGGATAGGTATGGTTGTGGTAATTTTCCCTCCTCTATATTTTTCTTCTCTTAATTTCTTTGTTTTAAATGAATAAATAAATTAAAAATGAAAAAATGAAAAATGAAAAAAATAAAATGAAAAAAGAACTGAAAAGAAACAAAGGAAAGAGAAGACAATTAGAAAATGAAAGAAGAGGAAAGACATGAAAATAGGGAGTGCTAACTTTATTACGTCAGAGGAAAGAATTGAGTGCTTTATTTGTCATTTTTCTAAATTACTTTGAATGCTCAATTAGCTTTATAGTTTTGGACTACAATTTTCCTTTTCCTTACCCTTAGCCCGGTCCCATTACAATCAAAATAAAGACTTTCGGATTGATATTTGTGTTTAATATGAGTGATGGAGATTGTATTAGTAAGCAAGGCTATGGTAGATACCTTACATGAAATGAATGATGAGTGAATATTTACTACCTTTGAATTCTTAAGAGGATGGAGAGTGGGGTAAGCGTTTATCACACTAGTTGATGGTTCTTTGAATTAAAGTGATTGTTGATTTAGGCTAAATATGCTAAGAATTGCTTGTTTATGGAGTATAATGAGTTTCAAGTTCTTACATTATGTTTATTGGAATGATGATTGATATCTTTGACTATTATTTAGGAAAATTGTTGGTTCCATTATTTGTTCTTTCATAGCCTAGTGCTCTTTATTAGGCTTGAGGACAAGCATAGTTTAAGTGTGTGGGAATTGCTATGTCTAGTTTTTATTGCTCTTAATTACCTCCATATCTTGATTTTGGTTATAAAATTCTTGTGTTTTGAACCTACTGTAAGAGGAATTAAGTGAAAATAGTGTGAATATTGCAAGAATGTTAATTTGGTTATCTTGTGAATGTTGCATGGAAATTAGAAGAATTTTGCATGAAAATGGGTGTGACGCATTAATTTCATATCATAGACATTAATTTCAGTTGATTCCATACACACACATATTGTTTAAATGCCCACACACACGTTAAATCTATTTACACATATGGTTTAATTGCAAACACACACACACACGTTAATTCCATACACACACATGTTAATCCTAAACACACATATATGTTCATTCCAAAAACACACACATGTTCATTTTTCTAGCTGCAACGTTCTCATCTCACCATGAAATCCTCACATTAATTCTTATATCCATGCACACACGGTAATACTTTTAGCAACATGCATTAATCCATATGTTTAATCATTCACGTTAATCGCATGAAACAACAGCTGTCATTCTCTCCACGGTTCTCTTCATCACCATGCATTCTTAACGTTTCTTCTCATCTAGCCATGTTTCACTATCCATGTCCATGGTTTTGCATCAATCCTCACCTAGCAATTGTCTTGAACATGTCACGATTATGACATTTAAGTCACAACCGTGCATGTTATTTAACAATGCATGGGTGTGACATGTAAGTCACGGGTGTGACTTGCATACATACACAGGTGACTTACCATGAAATGTTTTAATTTTTATTTGCATGTTTAAGACATGGAAACTAAAGACGTTCAAGCACGAAACCTTACAAAAAAAAAGAGAGTCTAATAAAGGTAAAAGAGGGTGGCGGCTAAGAGAAAATTATCTTTTATTCACTTTTTTATTCGTTCACTCACACAGAGACACTACAGATATGGTAGGCGCAGAGAGATAGAGAAAAAGAAGATAAACAAAGAAAGGAAATAGAGTGAGTCGGGAAGAAGAGCAAAACAATAAAGAGGTGGAATCTTCGGAGAGGCTGAAAGTGAGAGCTAGAGCTGAATCCCATTGAACTTAAGTGAACATTCGTCTGGGGAAGAAACTGAAGTAGAAGGCGAGAGATAAAGCTAGAAGCTTGAGAGGGACTGCAGATCTCCATAACTCTTTATCCGATGATTTGCTTACCTATTCTATTTCTCATTTGTTTCTTTGTTTCTTTCATTTTAGTATTTGTTATTAACTGTTTTATACTCTTATTAGTTTAGCTAATTGTTATTTGTTTCATTTGATAATCCATTCAGTATTCACTGTTTTATTATTGCTTTAATACTTTTGTTGACGGTAACATACGATTAAAGTGTTTAATGATGATGAATGTGGTGATATCCGTGATGGGCTGATCTTTTTTTTTAGAATTAATGTAGCTATTTAGTTGAATATGCATGATTGGGATATAAATTTATTGTCTTATTTATTACTATAGTTTCTGAACTAAATGGATATAATAGAATGGCAAAACTTGCCATCATTTTATTATTAAATGAAGATTCGAGAGATGAAGTTTAATACAGATCGAGAAACCATGGACACCTAGGTTAAGCACTAGAAATATATTAACTTAAGTGGTAATTAGTAGTTGGGTTTTCATTATTAATTCAGATAATAACTTGTTAAATACGAAAGTTAGACTAGTTCATTATTCAAATCGATTTAGGACCTAGCCATTAATTTTAGTAAGACAACAATCCAATCATTTTCCCTTAATCATACATAGGAGATTAAATTAGTGAAATTAGTTCCCAAAAGTTTTTCCACTTGGATTGATCTATTGGCCTTTGCTCTCAGTTGATTCCGTCTACTTTTAAATTTAATTTTGTTATTTTCCTTAAAAGTTTTCACTCAATAATTAGGATAGAATGTTTGGGATTGCATTGTTTTTATTTTATTTTTAATTCAAATTTAATTTAAGTTGACCAATCTCACCTCCGTGGGAGACGACCTTGGGTTATCAACTACAACTATCTCGTATACTTGCGAGTAGGATAGAGTAGGTCTTTTTAAAATTTTTTAGGCATAAAAAACATCGGTGTATATGTAATTGCTTCCTTAAGCTTTTTGAAGGCTCTCTTTTCTTCCTGTTGCCACTCTCTCATTAGTGTAACCTTTCCTTCCTCAGTAACTTCGTTAGGGGTCTTGCGATCACTCTATATCCTTTTATGAATCTTCTATAATACTGATGGCATTCTAAGATCGGTCAAGGGTGGTTATGGTGGCTAGAGGTGATTCGGGTGGTACTCGAGAATATTGGAGGAATTGGTGTTTGTAGGGAATGGAACTAGCAGGCTATTGAGATGAAAATTTGGACAGGTTATTGACAGAATTGGAACTTGAGATAAACTATAAAGTTGTAGCTTGGTATGCTGGCTTTAATTTAGTGTTTGAAATAAGTGACTTGGAAGAAGTTATGATTAAAACTATGGCTAAAGGTCAAAATTGGCAGAGGTTGAGAACAATGTAGATTTCGACAATAATGAGAATTGTTTTAGGAAAACAATCAAACTCGATTAATTAGTTTTGGAAACCAATAGAACCCGTAACAAACTATTGTAACTTCAAAGTAAATGCTTTTTGATTTTTTAATTAAAAAACTCTAATCCCCTCTCAATGGAAACTTAGACCACCTTAAATAGGAAATGAAAGATAAAGTAATGGAATGGACAGCCATACAGCCTCTCATTCCAACGTGGCAACACCTTTAATTCCTTCTTTCAGTCTAACAACTCCTAAATAATGACACTTCTTTAAGACACAATAACTCCTACATGAAGACTCTTCTTTAAGACACATTAACTCCTACATTATGACACCATTAAGAGCATCACAAATGTAGACATAAAGTAACATAAATAGGAAATAAGACATACTTAATGAAAACAGACATGGATTAAAAATCCTTATTGATGGTCGATTGGGTAATGGTCGGGTTTATTTGATAGCCAACCAACATTGCAACATTCTAATGGCATAATGGGTTGCTAAATGGGCTGGGAAAATTCGACTTCAAATCTTGCAATATAGACCATGGATTTTACTTCTAGAGCTTGGTCAATGTGTAGAGTTTAAAGGCTAAACTTATGGTCATCTCCTCTCCTTCTTATTTATCCCTAGCTTGTGTGGATGATCCAAGAACCATGTTGGTCAAGTCTTCAATGGCTTGTGTGGATGGTCCTCCATCATCCTCCCCACCTTGAAAGGCTTATTCTTCATCAAGTGGATGGTCCTCCTTCATGTCACTAGCATATGGAAACAAGTCACTTACATTGAATGTGTTAGAAATTCCATGCTCCTTTGGCAATTCAACTTTGTAAGCATTGGAATTTATTTTTTTCAAAATCTTGTAAGGACCCTCGACTTTTGGCATCAACTTTGTCTTCCTCTTGCTTAAAAATTGGTCTTTCTTTAACTGCACCCACACTAAGTCTCCCTCTTTGAATTCTACAGGCCTTTTGAACTTGGCTTGCCTCTTATAAGCTTTATTATGTTTCATGTTGTTGTTCTTCACAATTTGATGAATATTTATGATCTCTTGGGCCTTATTCTCGACTTTGGTGTTAGACAAAACATGGCTCGACAATGGGCTAAAATCAATAGGTGAAATCGGGATAGTATCGTAAACACATTCAAATGGAGAGATTTATGTAGTCTTACTCTTTAAACTATTGTATGCGAATTCGACATAAGCAAGTAAAGCATCCTAATTCTTATTCTTCCTCTTCAACAAGCTTCTAAGAATGTTGCTAAGAATTTTATTCACTACCTCGATTTGTCCGTTGGTTTAAGGATGAAAACTAGTGCTAAAATTCAGCTTAGTGTTGAGCCTAGCCCACAAGACTCTCTCCCTATAACTCACAATACTTCTAGGTAAGCCATGAAGTTTTACAACATTTTCAAAATACAAATACATAACATGTGAAGCATCTATTGTTTTTGAACAAGGAATAAAATGAGCCATTTTACTGAACCTATCAATAACAACCATAATTGAATCATCTCCTCTCCTAGTCTTCAGCAAACCAATGATGAAATCCATACTTACATCTTCCCATGAAGAATTCAAAATTGGCAATGGTGAATATAGACTGTGGGCTTGTGAGGCCATCTTAGATCTTTGTCATGTATTACAACCGTTTACTAGTGTCACCATATCTTTGATCATCTTTGGCTAATAAAAGTTTCCACTAGCCAAAGCATACGTTTTATCCCTTCCAAAGTGGCCGACAAGACCACCTCTATGGACCTCCTTCAAGATAGCTTCCCTTAAAGAGCACTTAGGAACACAACAAGCATCATTTTCAAAAAGGTAACTGTCATGGATAACAAAGTCGCTAAAAGCACCATCTTGCTTGCATTTCTTAAAAATCTTACTAAAATCCTCATCACTCTCATACATCATCAAAACCTATAACATGTGAATGCATTGAGCTTAACAAACTATGCCTTCAACTCAAAGAATCAACCACAACATTCCTAGAACCAGACTTATACTTAACAACAAAATCAAATGATTGAAGATATTCTATCCATGTAGGATGTTTACTATTCAAGTGTCATTGATTTTGAATATATTTCAATGCCTCATGATCGGTAAAAAACAAAAATGAATTAGCAATCAAATAAGTTCTCCAATGCCTAAGAGCTCTAATCAAAGCATAGAATTCTTGGTCATAAGTAGAATATTTCCTCTTAGTTTCATTTAATTTTTCACTAAAGTAAGCAACCGGTCTACCCCCTTGGCTTAGGACAACCCCTATTCCTACCTTAGTTACATCACTTTTTAACTCAAATGGCATAGCAAAATTTTACACAGCAAGAATTGGTGCACTAGTCATAACATTCTTAAGAGTGTTGAAAGCAGTTATGGCTTGTGTAGTCCAATTAAATGCACCCTTCTTCATACAATTGGTTATTGGACTAGTAATTGTACTAAACCCCTTGATAAATCTCCTATAGAAAGAACAAAATCCATGAAAGCTTCTAACCTCAAACAAATTTTTTGGGATTGGCCCATCAACTATAGCTTTATTTTTCAACGGATCTGTACTTATGCTTTCATGTGAAACAGTGTAACCCAAAAATGACAAAGATGAATCACAAAGATGATACTTTTCCACATTAGCATGTGATGACTCTCGGAATAAAACCTCAAACACCATTCTTAAATGCATGACATGTTCTTCTAAGCTAGAGCTATACACAAAAATATCATCAAAATAAACTACTACGAATTTGTTAAGAAAAGGTTGCAATACCTCATTCATGAGCTACATAAAAGTGGATGAAGAATTGGATAATCCCATCGGCATGACAAGCCATTCATAGAGCCTTTCTTGTGTTTTGAAAGCGGTCTTCCATTCTTCACCTTCCTTCATTCTAATTTGATGAAAACTGTTTGCCAAATCCAACCTCGTGAAAGTCTTCGCTCCATGTAACCGGTCAAGCATTTCGTCAAGTCTAGGAATTGGGAACCTATACTTGATGGTAATATTGTTTATGGCTTTTGAATCAATCACCATCCTCCATATGCCATTCTTTTTAGGAACAACAAAGGCGGGAACCGCACATAGACTAGGTGATACACAGATATAGCCTTTTTCTAAAAACTCTCGAACTTGTTTTTGTAATTCCTCACTCTTTTTTGGGTTCATGCTATATGAGGGTTTGCAAGGAATTTGAGCACCGAGAGCAAAATTTATCTCATGTTGTATTTTCCTTAAAGGAGGGAGTCCTTTAGGAGGGCTTTTTGGAAATACACTCTCAAACTCTTGGATAAGAATTTTTACCTAGTGTGGAATAGGGGGTCGTGGCCTGTCATCGTGATCAACATCCGATGGAACATAGGACGGAAGTTCACCAACAATTACCTTCTTCTCTTCCATGGATAACAAACCAATTTCTTTCTTCTTTTTGTTGCAATTTGAAGCCATTGGTGCAAGCAATATCTTTTGGCCATTATGATGAAGTGTATAAGTATTAGCCCTACCTTGATGATGCACATCTCTATCATACAACCAAGGGCGTCCCAACAACAAATGACAAGCCGTCATTGGGATTATATGACACCAAACTTCATCAACATACTTCTCAATAGCAAAAGGAATTAAACACCTTCAATTCACTCTCACCTCATGTTTAGGATCAAGCGAAGTGAATTTGTAGGGATTGGGAAGTGGCTCAATTTTAAGGTTTAATTTTTCAGCCATTTCATTTGACTAGAGGTGATTCGGGTGGTACTCGAGAATATTGGAGGAATTGGTGTTTATAGGGAAGGGAAATGATAGGCTGTTGTGATGGAAATTTGGATAGGTTATTTGTAAAATTAGAACCTGAGATAAACTATAAAGTTGTAGCTTGGTGTGTTATCATTAATTTGGTGTTTGAAACGAGTCATTTGGTAAAGAAATAAAGAAGTTATGATTAAAACAGTGGCTAAAGGTCAAAATTGGCAGAGGCTGAGAACAATTTAAATTTGGACAACAATGAGAATTGTTTTAGGAAAACAATCAAACCCGATTAATTGATTTTGGAAACCAATAAAACCCTTAGAAAACTATTGCAACTTCAAAGTAAATGCTTTCTGATTTTTTTATTAAAAAACTCTAACCCCTCCCAAAGGAAGCTTAGACAACCTTAAATAGGAAATGAAAGCTAAGCTAATGGAATGGACAGCCATACAACTGGCCTCTCATTCCAACTTGGCAGCACCTTCAATTCTTTCTTTAAGTCTAATAACTCCTAAATAATGAAACTTATTTAAGACACAATAACTCCTACATAAAGACTCTTCTTTAAGACACATTAACTCCTACATTATGACACCATTAAGAGCATTATAAATTTAGACATAAATAGGAAATAAGTTATACTTAATGAGAACACATATGGATTAAAAATCCTTATTGATGGCTAATTGGGTAATGGTCAGGTTTACTTGATAGTCAACCAACATTGCAACATTTTGATGGCATAACGGCCTGCTCAATGAGCTTGGAGAATTCGGCATCAAATCTTGCAATATGGACCATGGCTTTTACTTCTAGCAACTTGATCAATGTGTCGAGTTTAGAGGCTAAACATGTGGTCATCTCCTCTCCTTCTTCTTGATCCATAGCTCATATGGATGATTCGAGACCCATGTTGGTCAAGCCTTCAATGGCTTGTGTGGATGGTCCTCCATCAAATACCCTATAATTCCTAGGAACCCCATAAGTTCCTTAAAGTTCTTTGGTTTTGGCCATTCTTCAATCATCCTCACATTCTTTGCGTCTATTACCACCCTTTTCTTCGAGATGGTATAACCCAAATGCTTGATTTGCCTTGCTCCAAAAACACATTTACTCCATCATAAATATAATTGATTATTTTTTAAAGTCACCATTATCATATTGAGGGGCTCTATATGTGATTGTAATGATCGAATATAAGTCAAAATATAGTAAAAAAATAATGGATGAAAAGCCACAAGTGTGTTTTAAATAGCTTGTTCATCAATATCTGGAATGTCAAAGGAGCGTTAGTAAAGCTGAATGGCATTACCAGAAACTCATAATGTCCTTCTTTGTCTTGAATGTCATTTTTGGGATATTATTAGGTTGCATTCGAATCTGGTGGTAAGCCGAGCATAAGTCTAGTTTGGTGAACTAGCTAGCTCTATACAATTTATCTAGTAGTTCTTCTGTTAATGGCATAAAAAAATTATCCTTTATTGTATGTTTGTTGAGCTTTCTATAATCCATGCACATTCGCTAAGAGTTATCCTTCTTCTTGACAAGGACAACTGGTGAAGCAAATGGACCATAGCTATCTCTGATGAACACTTGGGTCATCAAGTCTCTCACAGATTGCTCGATGACATCCTTTTGAGCTCCTGAATATCTATATGGCTAGATATTAATGGCTTTAACCCTTTTCTTCAAGCCAATCTAATGATTATGTTTTAGGTCTAGGAAGAGTTGAGTCGGTTTCTTGAATATTATAGAAAAAATTGACAAGACTGTGTTGTTTTCATCGAATGCGCTCCACTACTCTTCATTTACTCCCATTTTCTGAGGATGACATTCTATTAGAAATGTCATTTGTATCATGAATAGTTGTCTGCCTTTCATTCATTGTAATGTTTTATGGAATTCCTTGCTTGATACCAATTGTGATTGCCTTTCTGGATTCCCATCCAACGTCACTACTTGGCCTTCCTAATTGAAGGTCATTGTCTATTCCTTAAAATTATAAAGGACTTTATTTAATCCTATCAACCATTGGAGTCCTAGTATAACATTGCAACCTCCCAACAACAACACCAATGCATTCATAATGAATTGGATACCTTTGCATTATCCATGTAAAGTTCATGCAGTATTGTCGATCAGGATATGAACTACCTTTCTTCGGTACATTCTCACTAATTTCATTTGTTTAAAGTTCCACTCCTTCAACAATCCTATCATTGCTTGCATTGATACATTAGGACAATCTGCTTCTCTTTGAACTTCCACGCACTCAGCATCAACTCCTTCCACTGTAGTTCTCGTTGACTCTTCGTCTCCAGCAATCACATAGAATTGTAGTTGTTTCTTGTTGCACATGTGGCTTGGGCTATATTTGTCATCACACCAAAAACAAATCCCTCAAGCTTGTTTTTCACCAAAAACAAATTCGTTCTGTTTTGTAACTTTTTGACTCTTGAACTATGCTTCTATTAGATTCTTTATGTTTTCTTTGATTCTACACAATTCAGCGCCCCTTGTACATTCTGCCATTGATCCAATTCTAGATATATTCTGCCATTGATTCAGTTCTAGAACTGACTGCTCTAATACCAATTGCTGTATAGTTTTAAATAATTCCATTCATAACATTTGAATGAAGAGAGAGAAAATGAAGAAGATATGAAAATCCCCGAGAGAATATCTAAAGAAGGAAATAACCGATTCTATTTTTGCTTGTCTCATTTAATCAGTGCATAGTATTAAGTACACGTAAAAGAAATTATAATGATTCTAGTATTGGGCTACATTCGGTTACTTAAACGACGAATCTCATGCCTAATAACTAATGCTGTCGTTTCCATTAACATCCTTAATTCTTTGAATTTCCAGCGGCATGATCTGTCTTCTTCGTTAGTTCCTGTAACAAAAAATGTTGGGGGGCTTTCTGTTCCATCAAATTAAGGTCGCACTAGCATTGGGCTATATTCGGTTACTTTACTTAAACGACGAATCTCATGCCCGATAGCTATTGCTCTCGTTTCCATTAACATCTTTAATTCTTCGTTAATTCCTGTAACAAATAATGTACGGGGCCTTTCGGTTCCATCAAATTAAGGTCACACTGTATCGAAATAGGGCTTTGAATGTCCCCTACACTGGAAAAACTCCTTGTTAACTCAGTGAAACCTCAACAGCTATATCTTTTCCAAAAATTGGAGACAACAGTTTCTAAGCTCACATTCAGCTGTTGCATCTAGGCTATTTGACAACAAAGGAACAACAGATTCTTCAAGTCAGCTAGTGATCTTACCTCCCGTACACTGCTCTGATTTACAAAGATCATTATGACCGAAGGGATAAAGAAGCAGATGTTCTGCCTTGATGGAATATCTAGAAGCAAAAAGCTTTTAGTGCCTCCCAAAGGCCATTCATGGTCTCCGGTCCAGAGACATTGGTTAGTTGACTATGTATTAAAAGCCAACTTGTGTATTTCCTGTTCCCTTTTCTCTTAATACAGTTCACTTTTGACCTTTCTAAGGCTGTTCTAGTTTCCTTACAACGTCCGAAATTTACTCAATTTTAAAGTAAGAGAAAAGAATCAAAAGAAATACCCAAAAAACTTCAACGAGACACGAACCTCGTAGAACGAGAATATGATTCAGAAAGAACGTAGCGAGGAGGTCAAAAGATCATATGAACTAAACATCACACTCCTTATACTTTCATCAGTATCATAATTAATAGAGAAAAAAAGAAAGAAAGAAAGGGCAGAATAGACTAAAAGAGCTTAGTGAAGAAGAGAGAAGAGCGGCGAAACAGGCAAAGCAAATTGACCAATTTAAAAGCGTTTCGGAGTTTGAAGCCCTAACAACGAAGGTAAAGACGCAGCTATCGGCCGCCTCA
Source organism: Erythroxylum longipes (assembly GCA_027563885.1). NCBI lineage: Eukaryota > Viridiplantae > Streptophyta > Magnoliopsida > Malpighiales > Erythroxylaceae > Erythroxylum > Erythroxylum longipes. The sequence continues at coordinate 27,045,213 of JAOQMS010000180.1, read as the reverse complement.
ACACAATGCTGTTGGGCCACAATTCTGATGGGCCTTCAAGACGCCTACCCAAAACTGCGAGCTATTTCTAAGCTTGTCAAAAGGGGCCCGACCCGCACCGACCCGGCCCGGCCCATGGGCCAGTTAACGGATTTTGGCTCGGTTTGACCGGTCCATGGGTCGGGCTCGAACCGCGGGCCCGTCCGACCGGCCCGGCCCGTGACCCGTGGCCCGCCCACTACAAAAAATAATTATTTATTAAAAAATAAATAATTAAGTAAGTTAAAAATTTGTAATTAATGTAGTTCATAATTTTAACAATAACTTTTAACTTGTTAACTTATTAACTT
>JAOQMS010000180.1:27016929-27028142 GCA_027563885.1 Erythroxylum longipes | reverse complement strand
GTCCTTTGACCTGAAGTCATCATGGTTCCCTACATGAGGAATTCAATGTTTTGACATTAGACTAAGTTATCTTTAACAGGATAACAAGTAGTCTCATGTTGGACATTAAATGAATCATGCGGAGGGATGTGAATGACGTAGATGGGATTTGTTCGTCTCTTAAATGAGAGAGATATCATTTGGGCCTCTTGACAAGTTTGACTGAAGAAATACATGGTCGTGCTCAAATGAATTGATGAGAAGTCATCAATTTCTTTTGTTATAGTCAGTCAACTTGGGAATCAAGAAACTATGAATAATCAAAGGTTGACATGTACCATGCCTTATGATTAATCTTGATATCGTGTTACAAAGGGATTGAGTTTGTAACCATGGTTACAGGTTAAATCGGATTATCGATCCCCATTGAATTTGGGTAGTCATAATGTCTTGCTAGAGGCCGCTTATGACTTATAGGCCTTGAAGTGTGATCAAGCCCATTGCTAACATCAAATGAGCCTATAGGGTCGCACATAAAGAGTGATGTGATTTAGGCTTATTCTCTTGGGCCCAATTTATTAGGCACTGAATAAATATATGTGGATATATTTATTGTGTTAGATTGAATTAAGTTGTCGGGCTTTTATTATATAAGATATAATATGGGTGAAACTGATTGGGCTTCCATAATCCTAATGAGTTCAGGATTATAATATTCGGGCTTTTATTATATAAGATATAATATGGGTGAAACTTATTGGGCTTCCATAATCCTAATGAGTTCAGGATTATAATATTCTTATTCCTATTAAAATAGGATTGTCCTATTCCCACTAGGAATAGGGATAAGGGCTTCTCTATAAATAGAGGGCTTATGTCTTATTAGAAGACATACGAAAAACCCTAGCTACCTAGCCACTCATTTCTTTTCTCGAGAGAAAACTGTGCAGCATTCTAAAGTGTTTTAAAACGTGCTCACACACATTAGCTGTTGCCCGAATCATTCATCCTCGTGTGGATACCGGTAGAGGATGTTTGCGAGTTGCAATGTCAAGATATCTAAAAAGAATCTCAATCTGCGCGCTTCAAGAGGTAATTCCGTACACTTCTTGTTGTGAAATTTTCGGTTAACCAAGGCCCATGACCCGAAGTCCTATGGTTCATTCCGCTAGCTGCACATTGTGCATTTCCGGGCCATAAGTCATCCAACACTAGAATGCGTGTAAAAACCTAGGAAACACTTTGAGTTTTATAAGAAGCCCACGTATGCTAAAGTTAAAATAATACAATATCAAAAAAAGGGGCAATATGCATTAAGTTTCGAGGCATAACAATGTTCAAGAATTACTAGGAGACTAAAAACTACCTTTATTTCTAATGAATTAGCTCATAGGAAGGTGAAGAGCACACTAAATTAGTAAAAAAAATAAAGATATATGCCAAGATAAAAGACATGATAAAATAGTAACACTATAAAAATCTAAAAATCACTAAAGAAAAATTACATACATAATTACTAATTGTAATGTATTATTGTGAGTTACAAGTGAAAAGTTTAGAAGTTTTTTATTGCAACTTTCAAACACCGTAAAAAAAGGGATATTATAGTTCTTATAGTTATATGAAAAATAATTATAACAGTTTTTGAAATATGTAAAGATGGTATTTGAAGTCAAATTCACTTTTTCAATATAAATCTTTTTTTATTTTATGTTATTCTTAATTTTTATAATAAAAGTTTAATTTTTATGTGTCATGTCAAATTCACTTTTTACAATGTGTAAAATAGTTAAAATGGCCTTGTTTTAAGTAAAAATATTTCATGAAAACTATTAATTTTTGATCGAATATATTATCGTTTTATATATAGTAAGACTTTCCTTCAATAGAATGTACCAGACATGAATGTATTTATAACACATTACATTGAATATTCATACATTAACTAAAAAAGAAATTCATGTTTTCTAAATTTTTTACTCATACGTACGTCGCATGTTCAATATTGTCCATAAGCATGTTTTGTATATAAAACATAAAGTAAAGAAAAATAAATGCATTAAAATTAAATATACTATTATCTTTTATATTTGTATGGATAAATATATTTATTTGAATATTATCTATCATAACATATAATTAATGAAATATTAAAATTTATGAAAATCATTTTAAAACAATTACATTAATTTTATTGTAACGTAAAAATTTATATTAAATAAAATACTTATGCTAAAATATATACGAGTTGAATTTAGATAATAATAAGTTATTGAACAGCAATTCAAACATATATGTCCAACTCACGCATTTTATTATTTGATCTTTTTAATTAATTGTATAAGGAAAAAATTAATGTTAATTAATGATCATCACTTTTACAAATAGTAAAAATATTATTTTTAAAATAAAAAAGTGCTTATTCAATAGTGATGATTACTAACAACCACCAAATAATAGATACTTTATTGGTCCGAGAAAATCCGTCTACGGCTACTGCTTATCCTAAATGTGTAGAGGTTGTTTATCTACCATTTCATAAGAAGATCAAATCATTCTTTTTTTGCAAGTTGAAAAGAATAGATTAACGAGTCCATTTGTACAACCCTACCAATAGAAGTAACTTACGCAGTTCAGGAAATACAAGTATAAGTCCACAAAAACAAGAAGCTAAGAAAAGAGCTTAAACCTAAAAGAGCAAAATTTTGGTTAAGGTCCACTTCTGCAGCAAGTCTTGAAGTGGCTTTAACTTTAATCCTCTTATGATCAATCAACACCTTAAAGAGTAATTTTTCAAAAAAAAAAACTTAAAGAGTAAACAACAATGGTAGGATTCATCTTATTACATGCTAACAACATTCAAGTGAAGACACGTCAATTTTGATGGGAAAGAACCCATAAGAAGGTAAGTCTAGATGTCCTACGATATGTTCCAACTCAATGCTGCTGAGTCATTTTTCTTTGTAATATTCTGGCAATGATGAGCTCCCAGGATCTTCTCCATTGTCTACGAAATGATAGGAGACATTTCTCCTCACTTCTGCTTTTAGCTTCGAGTATTATGCCAACCCCATGGGTTAGAGAGTAGGAGAATAGTTGTGTACATGGGTTGTTCCAATAATGGAGTATACTAGTCTATTGTTTTCCTCCATCTTTTTGCTACGTCCTCAATAATATTGTGTTGGTTTATACCCTATAGTCAATCGCTTTGGTTGTGGTTTAGTGACAAATTATTTAAAGGCATTATTTATCTTGTACATATTTAAATATATATAATAAAGTACATAGAATAATTGTACATTGCAAATGAGATTATAATTATAAGATTCATATTGCATTTATGTATTATTCCTAAATATTTCTAGTCATTGTTCTATTAAGATTGGACATTAATAGAATGTAAAAAGACTAGCATACATTGTATTTTTTTTCCTTATGAAGGAAGTTGTCGATCTCATAGACTAAAGTATATAGATACTTAAATAAACATGTGGGTGGTTGTTAGAGAACAAATTCACTAAACAGACCTGATATAAGAAATCCATTTGGAACATTACTTGTATATCTATAAAATTCTCATTGTGATGATTGTATAAGTGATCCTTTGACTTGAGGTTATCAAAGTTGTCTTGTATGGAGATTGCTATATTTTGATACTATTTATGATCTATTTAATCATGAGTCGTTTAATCGGTAGTAATTGGATGTAGCATGAACTATATGGTGGTAGTTGTGTGATCAAGATAGGATTCGTCACTTTAAAGTAATTAGGAGAAATGTTTCGTTGTTCTCGATTAGTATTGATTCAGGAAATCCTTAGCCAAGGTGAAATGATGCTTTGTAAATAGTTTACAAATGTTATTAATTAAATCGATAGCTAATGACGGAGAACTAATATGATTAGACTCAAAATAGAGTAGACATTAATTCTATGTTTTATGTTTAATCAGAACATTGTATGATGAATGGATTGAATTATATGGAAAAATCATGCAAGGAAAGATTAGTCAAAACTACTTTGACATTTCTAAATATTTGGGTGGTCATGATGCATTACTATACGTCAATCTTGATCTATGATTATGAATTGTTTAATTAGAGAATTAAAGATAAATTAAAAAGAGTTTTAATTTATCTAATTCTAATTATGAATTAGAATTAGAATTTATAATCATTGCCAACATATTTAGGAACCTAATAGGTCTCACATATAGAATGGGTTGAAGAGATCAAAGTTAATTAATCAAGTTGGACTTGATTGTAAAGTTTGATAAACTTTATGATTAAATATAAGATATTTAATAAATAAAGATCAATATGAGATATTGAATCTTATATGGGCATATTTGGTATTTAATTCTAATTATCTGTAATTCTAATTAAGGTTTAATTGAAATTAGATTTCAATTTCAGTGAAATTACCAAAATGCCTAGAACCTATTATAAATAGGCTTAAGTTCTATGGAACTAGTATTTCATGCTTTACTCTCTCTGTAAGAATTATAGAGTTCTCTCAACTCATTCCGTGGATACCATTAGAGGTCAAACATTTGTGCAGCTATGGTGGTTAAAATGGATCGGTTTCGGAAACAGTTCGAGGGATACAACAAGATAAAGATCAAATTTCGGAATAAGATACGAATTAAGTTTCCGCTTTATTATGAGTTGTGTTAATTACTGTATATAATTAAAGAGATCTTGGTTTTTGGGAAATCAAAGATTACGAAAAGTTTCGTAATTATTCCGCTGCGGTTGATATCGGATCTCAACCCGGTTTCCCAACATATTGTTATTGATAACCCTCACAATAATGATCTTTTTGATGATATTAATGGCACTATAGGTCCATATTAGCGGGAGAAGATCGTCTGTACCGTCAAGCCTGTGCCATCCCGTTCCATTTTCCTTCAGCCACAAATTTTTCAATAAACAAATGGGAAAAAGCAAAATTTGTGGCTAGTGAAGAACGGGCACAGGAATGGCATAGGCTTAATGGCACAATCGATCTCATGCCCATATTAGCCTCTCTTATTTATGACTTTAGAAGATCCAGAAATTATTTTTCCTCTGAATGGAATAGAATCCACAACTCAATGCAATCTTGTATAAAGCATGGTAACTTTTGTTGAGGAGTTTCAGATTTCTTGACCAAATGATTACAGAGGGAGATAATTGCATTTCAAATAGATGATGAGAATGAGCATTTGAAGAAGAGATGATCAAGTGATTTAAGTTCTTGATTGCAAAGTAAGCAACAATAACTGTTTAATTGAGTTACCTGATAGCTGACCAAATAATGAAGGCGGCTTTGTGGATATTTGTTTTAAACTAAATTAGATTGTGACAATCCACTACAAAGGATACCTCTACGAATAAAATTAGGCAAGATTTGTTGGTGAAGATCCTGAAATTGTGACCCCATCCATATAGTTGTGTTCAAATTTTGTATTGAGATTATACGAGGGGAAGATTGGATCTCACATGTCGAATCCTCTTTAAGTTGCAACTGCATTGATGATATGAGTGGAAGATTGGATCTCACATGTCTAATCCTCTTAAGTAGCAACTGCATTGAGTTCCCACAATTATGTCTTTTGCTTTAACTTGTTCTCGCAGAAGATATATCAATCTTTACATTTCAAGTATTAGATTAAAAACTCCATATGTCATACTAAAACCAAGTATTATTTCTCTTCTCTACCAGGTATTCAGTATTAGACCTATCATTTGATTCAGGGTTCAAATTTTGACGTTAATAGACTTCATCTTTTAGAATTTATATTCATACTAAAATCAAGTATTATTTCAGTATTAAACCTATCACTTGACTTCATCTTTTATAATTTATATTCCTTACATTCATTCATGTCACCATAAAATTTATTTATCATTAAACAATCTCCCGCATTTATAGCTTAATTGGATTTCATTTTAGCTCTAACAATTTTAATCAATTTTCAACGTCATTGTAGGTAAGATATAAATACTAAGCTTAATCTTTTCGCACCTAACCCCGCCAGGTAAAGCTCTATCACCAATATTTTAAAAATTAGACAGAAAGTTAAATTGATAACGTAAAAGTTTAAGATTTGAAAGATTCAACAAGTAATAGACTATTATAAAATAGATTAAAGATTGAATAAAAATAAAAAATTTAAAATATGATTAAAAAATTGTCCTTATTCGTTGAAAAATTTTAATTTTAATTTAAAAAGAGATTATTAAATTAATTGATTAATTTTAATTTATAAGAATTTTTTTAACAACAAAATTTATTCCAATAAAGCAAACAAAAAGGTTAAAAACTGAAATAGCATATCAGATTGTTCAAGAGTTTTATCGATGATTTTAAAACTAGATCGGGCGAGCCAATTTGACCGAAATAAATACAAACCGGCCTAGTTTTTGATTCGGTTTGTGTTTATAATCTTTCGGAGAAAAAATCAGCCAATTTTTCGGTCGATTTCTTGAAAATTTAAGATAATTTTTTAAAAATTGACTAACTAAATCTTTAAGCATTTGTCAAAAAAAAGTCATCTTTTTAAATATGAACCCGCACAAGCATCAAAATACTCTTCCTTTATGCAAAGCTAGCTTTGCAAACCAAACCAACTCGTCATTGTCAGTCTCGAATACAACATTGTTGTAAACAAAGTAGAGATTTTTAACCGGTCAAAAGCAAAAATTCTTTAGAATTTTCAATGATTCTTTTCTTTTACTTCTCTTACACAATTTAACTAATAAATTATAATTTATATTTTTATCTCTTTATATTTTAATTATTTTATTTTAAATTATAATTGATAAAAATAAATTATCATTTTTATCCTTAAAAACACTAAATTTATTTATTCGCACTAGTAAATTATATTTGACAAATTTTATGTTTTTTATTTATCCCCTTATACTTTAATTAAAAATTTTAAAATTATTATTATTAAAAACTAATTATTATTTTTATAATTAATTTGTTTAAAAAATTAAATTATTAATATATATATATATAAGTAATTTTATTTAAGATAATTTAAAAAGTCAAAAAGTCAACTTATCTTACGTCATAAAAGAACAACTTTACTGCTTGCTTTAAGGCTTACTCTTAGTTTAAGATAATTTAAGAATATGTTAAAAAAATAATATTTAAATTATAAAAAAATATGTTTAAAAGATATTAGAAAAGAAGTTAGAATAAAATTGGAATCCTTTCTATTGATTTTCGTTAAACATACTTCAACTTTTATAAGCCTTTACATAAATAATAATCTAGAAATATTATTTTTATTTTTATTTTTATTTTAAATTTTATGTTAGTTTCAATTGTAGTTTAAATTATTAGATTTTTGCTAGTTTATTACATATTTATATGCATTATTAGTACATTTTTATTTCAATAAGATATTTTATTTTATACTATATTTTTATTTATTTTTGTAATTTTTATTTCTTATTTATTATATATCGATTTTATAACGGTTTAATACCGATTTAACTTTTAAACCTTAAATCTTTTCTTTGACTGATTCAATGTCCGGTCCGATTTTTAAAACATTAAATTTTATAATTAACCCGGCCAAATTAATTAAAATTTTTAATCATTGCTAACTAAATTTATACAGACTTTGAACATGAATTGGTAAGATTCCAGGACTTAAAGAGGTTGAAGCTTCTTTATATGCCCCGTATTACATCTGTAGTCTGGTTTGCCACTGCAGACGACAAAATGGTGCAAACTCAATCAACATGAAAGAGTCCCGTTCCACACAAATTAAATATGGTGCAAACTCAATCAATATGAAAAAGTCGAAACCCTTCCACACAAATGATCTGCTTAATGTGCAAAATAGATTACATAACACTAAAATTTCATTCAAGAAAAAGTATTCCAATATATCTATACACCCTATTACTCGTCTACACGGTTCACAGATCTCTTTGGATGCCATCTACCGAAATATGCAGCCAGTTCGCAAGGATGTACACACAATAAAGTACCTAACTTTCGGCCACATGTTAAGGAAGCAATGTCATAATTTAAGGCTTTTCCATATTCCAACAAAAGCCACAAATACGATTAATACCACCGAAATGTTGATTATATAGACTGCTGATGAACTGTGGCCACAATTCGCAGGTGGTGCGTTCTCTAGGTTTGTTGACAATTCTCTTTTAGAGCTAAAGGATTCAGCATCCAAAGGGGACCTCAACATGTCTTCACGTCTAGCTCTTAACCTTAGGTTGGCAAAGGTTTCTGCAGTAATATCTCTGCACTTGTTTATGGTGTCCACTGCTTTCTTTTTATGTTGCTCGTCATAGGTAGACACCTCTTCTCTAATCCCAATCACCTGCAGAAATGACATGAATTAAACTTGAGTAACGTGACTAAGTTCAGCGACAGCGGAGATACGAATCTCAGAACAATCTGACTGCAGGAAACAACAAGTGAATGATTCTCTAACAAAGAAAACGTAAAAAGAAAAGCTAACTATAGGATGACACTCACCTCCACGGCAGTTTCTTCTTTATTTTCAATGTTGCTGGCATCATTTGACCAGCTCCTGTTGTCAGATTCCATCAAAGCAAACCTTTCCAAACGGATCCTCCTCCAAGCCGTACCCTGAGCAGGAAATTTGTCTGAATATGGCAGGATTGGTGGCTGGCGAGTTCTAATCTTGATTCCAGCCCCACGTACACCACTGCCAAAGTTTACAGGATCTATCTTCATGCAAGTAAATGCCCCAAAGGATAAGCCCATAGCAGAACTCACGGATAGAACATCAGGATTGTTCAAAATGCCATCAACATCTCCACTTCCAAGTTGTGTACAAAAGAGTGGTGCTTGAACTCGGCAAGATCCAAATGGTGATTGCATCGGTGATTGTTCCTTGCCATCAATTTGGTTATTAATGGACATTGAAGCTCCCATCTTTGGATCAGAATGATAAAAAGAAGATATGATAAGAAGTCAAATTTTCAATAATTTTGTATAGAAAAAATAACTGAACTTTGGATTTGATGCTCTTAGAGCCATACCAGCAAAAAGTCACCAACCATGCTAGTTTTGATACTGCAAGAAGATGATGCATTTACCAGCATTTGGGCCTTGTCAGCTTGTTCATAGATGTATGTAAAGTCGATTTCATAATGGAAGTTTCCAAGTGGCATACGAGCACCCAACTTAGTATCATTTTGATCATGAAATTCCTTTTGGCTAATTGACTCTTCAAAAGAACACTCATCATTCTTATCGAAGGCATCCAACAACTCTGAGAGGGACGCATTTAGTCCATTAGTTCTATCATGGAAATGGAAGCAGTTAAGATCATTGGCATAAGGTGAATCTGTGCAGTGCGGTAGGTCTCCATAAATATGCGATTGCACTGGAGAGGACAGTTCATAATCGAACTCACCAGAATTTCCATCCAATAAAGAATATGCCTACACAAGAGGAACAAAAGAATGATGATCATTACTTAATACAGTACAAGCTAAAAGAGAATCAAATTCTCACCTCTGCAGCAGCAGCTCCATGATCTTCAACATCCCGGCTATTTCCGCAACTCTCAGCAGGCACCACAGCGTTAACAGACGTCTCTATACCTTCTGATTGTTTGATGACTTGCACACCAGATTCCGATGTTTGCATTTCTTGGAAGGACTTAACTGTCACAGGAAAGAGTCTATTTTGGTCTACTTCATCATATCTTATGACGTCAACTGTTTCTTCTGGCTTTCGGAACAAGCGACAGAGGACAAAGGCACCCTGGACATGGTTGGGCCAAATAATAATAATTATAAATAAATAGAGAGGAGAGACAAAATCCTACCAAGGACAGACAGACAATCAGAAATAGTAAAATTACCAAGCAAAGTTTACAATGAGAAAAGGTAAACAAATGAAAACGTTTGATGAAAAGCAGGGAGAGGAAAGACGATCTGACCAGGAGCGTTACCATCGACATCCTTTTCAGTAGCGCGGTACTCGTGCATAATCCAATTGGTTCGCATGCCCTTCGGAGCACGGCCTCTGTAGAAAACCAAAGTTTTCTTCATGCCAATCAAGTTGGAGTTATAAACCGACTTTCGGGACTTAATGGTGCGATCCTTCCCGGTTGCCTTCCAGTAGCCAGAATCAGTGGCTCTATTGGAATGATGCCCATTTGGATACTTCCTGTCACGAGGGCAGAAGAAGAACCACTCCGGATCGCCCGTCTTTATCAGTGATAGTCCTGTAACATCAGTTTTAATCATCAAAGCTTTTTTCTTTTCTTACTTTGGAAAAAGGTCAGCAGAAAAGGAATCTTGGTGAGTAAGGAAACTGGCAGATGTACGAAATAAAAAGGAATTGAAGATAGATTCAGAATTGTTCCAACTTCAAACTGATTGACTCATAAAATTCATTAACATTTAACAAACTCACCATCTCATTCTCTTTTTTTTTTTCCTTTTTGGAAAAAAAAGAGCCAAAAAAGAAGAATAAAAGAGTAGTAAGAAACCAGGCAAGTCCCAGGGCTCCCATTTGCAAACATCGATTTCGGGGATGACTTGGACCTCAGGAGTTCGACCGTTGATCTTATGCCTGAGGTAGTGGCTTATCAGCTCTTCATCTGTTGGCCTGAACCTAAATCCCAGTGGCAGCGATTCCATCGACATCGCCCCCGTTCTTTTCTTTCTTTTTCTTTTGCTTTGTAGATACAACACAAATTAGTAGCAGGAAAACACAAGTTGTTGTTTTGTTGGCTGTTTTGCAGTGCTAAGCCAAACTGGAGTGGGGTAGGTAGACATCTTAATTTGGGTCCGACCTGTTCCGCGGTCAATAGGTTTAGTCTGGCTTGGCCGAGCTGCAGCCCGTGAAGTATGGGCCACGGGCTGAGTGGACGGGTCACGGGTCGGCCCGTAGCCTATGAAATAGTATATGGGCCAAACTGCTGGCCAGTCCGACCGGCCTAGCCCGTGGCCTGTGACCCAACCACTATAAAAAAATTAAATATTTTAATTATTTATTAAATTAATTAATAAATAATTTAAGTAAGTTAAAATTTTGTAATTAATATAATTCATAATTTTAACAATAATTTTTAACTTGCTAACTTATTAACTTTTTATATAAATTACTAATTCATTGAATTAAATATCCTAATTAATCATACCATTACATAAATCTCAATAACTTTATTATATCATAATTAATTCATTATATGTTGTTATAATTTAAAGTTGTCACATAATACATATAT
>JAOQMS010000180.1:26995368-27016829 GCA_027563885.1 Erythroxylum longipes | reverse complement strand
AGATAGTAGATTTACTACAACTATTAACTTATTAACTTTTCATATAAATATTTTTGTATAATTTATGAGTAATTTCACCTTACATTTTACTATAAATGATTATGTCATAATTTATAATTTATGAATTTTTAAAAATACAGCAACAATTTTTTTAAATTGTCTTAAAAACTTTTTAAAATAAATTAAATGCTCGGGCCGACTCAGGCCCGATGGGTGGCCCGTGGCTCAGGAGGGCTAGGCGGGCCGGGCCACGGGTCGATAGGACACAGCCCGCACACAGCCCATAGGTCGTGGGCTTGGCCCGCCCGCATATATTTTTTCAACAGGCCGGGCCGGGCCATCGCCGGCCTAAGCCCGGCCCTGCCCGTTGACGTCCCTAGGGGTAGGGTGGAGACCTCGAGCTCTAAATCACTACAGCAACAATGAACTGGGTTGGGCACAGGTACATCCGAGTCAGAGTTCTGGCCCGAATTCGATTGGGCCCTAACAACTCCTGATGGAGAATCATGAGCATATGAAAGACAAGAAGGAAGCTTGGACATGACTTGCATAAACAAGAGTTGGCAAAAAGAGGCTTAAAAGCTAAAATTGGATCAGATTTGAAGTCTAAATATGCAAGGGAAGGTGCTAAATGAAATTCCCATATCAAAAGCCTAACATTTAAGTCTAGTGTTCATAAAGATCTATTACAAGATGTTGGAGGCCCAATGACAAAAGTTCGGGCCAAAGCAATGAAGCAAGCATTGAATTGTTGATCCAAGCCTTTCAAGAGATAGAGCCTATGTTGTTGAGTCAGATTGCATCTCATAAAAGTCCAAGAGGCATTGTCCTAGTCCTTGAAGCCCAGCATGAAGTGTGCAAAGGCCCACATTGAATCCAAATGGAAGAACCCACGTAAAATACCACCTGACAACCATGTGTTACTTAAAAATAAGGAGAAGGACATGATCCATAAGGTCCAATATTATTTTGTTTACTTTTATTTTAGGGGTTTATTTATTTTTTTATTTAGTTTTTGCCTTAGGACACTAATTTAGAAAGTTTTTCCTATAAATAGGCACCCTCTATGTATTTTGAGGAGAGGGATTTAGAAATGATATTGAGTATTATTCAGAGCATTTTTGCTTTCTTTGTATTCTTTGAAGACTTGACTTATCAAAGGCGTGTTCTTTCTTTGTGGTATCCCAAGGCTAGGATTCTATGAGACAAGTTCTCTTAGGATTCTTTCCATTGACTAACATTCTTTTAACCCCCTTTTCTCTTTGTGTTCTGTTTCTATCTTTTCAATTTTGTTTCTTGTGCTTCCGTATGTTTGTTTGATTATAGTCATTCCCAAGCATAGCTTCATCTTGTTGAAGGTTCTCTACGACAAGTTCCTATTGGCTTCGCATCATGGAATGATGGAGAACTATGGGCATGTGAAAGACAAGAAGGAAGCTTGGGACATGACTTGCATGGACACGAGCTGGCAAAAGGAGGCTTAGGAGCTGAAATTGAACAAAACTCCCATATCAAAGGCCCAACATTTAAGTCTAATGTTCCTAAAGATCCATTACAAGATGTTGAAGGCCCAATGATAAGAGCTAGGGCCAAAGCAATGAAGCAAGCATTGAATTGTTTGATCCAAGACCTTTAAAAGATAGAGCCCATATTGTTGAGTCAGATTGCATCTCATAAAGGTCCAAGAGACATTGTCTTAGTGCTTGAAGCCTAACATGAAGTGTCCAAATGCCCACATTGAATCCCATTGGAACTCACATAAAATACTATGTGACAACCATGTGCCACTTAAAAATAAGGAGAAGGACGTGATCCATAAGGTCCAATATGTTTAGACATGTTTTAATTAGTTTCCTTTTTGTTTTCCTTTAAATAAGGTCATCTAGTCAAAACCTTTTCTATGTTTATTTTGTTTCCTTTTATTTTAAGGGTTGATTTGTTTCCTTTTATTTAGTTTTTGCCTTAGGACACTAATTTAGAAAGTTTTTCCTATAAATAGGCACCCTCTATATACTTTGAGGAGAGGGATTCATAAATAATATTCAGTATTATTCAAAGCATTTTCACCTTCTTTGTATTATTTGAGAATACTTGACTTATCAAAGGCGTGGTCTTCCTTTATGATGTCCCAAGGCTAGGATTCTAAAAGACAAGTTCTCTTAGTTCCATTGACCAATATTCTCCTAACTCCCTTTTCTCTTTGTGTTATGTTTCTATCTTTTAAATTTTGTTTCTTGTGCTTCCGTATGTTTGTTTTATTATAGCTGTTCTCGGGCATAGCTCCATCTTGTTGAAGGTTCTCTAGGACAAGTTCCTATTGGGTCTTGCATCATTTGGCAGAAGAGCTTTAATTGTTTATTTTTAAATTGTTATCCTTTTGTGTTCTTTATTTTCGTTCTCCTTCTCTGTTTGTTTTTCACTCATTGTTTCATTCACTTTTTTTTTAGTTTTGGCTGATTAATAAGTGTTTCTTTAGGTTCAGAATCTCTTCTTTCTCCTCGTTTTGGAATCATTCCAATCCGAGCTTTATAGAGCAAGTTACACTAAGTTGAAATTTGAGAACATCCAGCTTATGAAAACTGCTTGGCATTTTTTTCCATATTTATTCGTGTGAAATTCAAATTATCAATAAAAAAGAAGAAGAAGTCCAAAAAAAAGAAGAAAAAAGAAAAAAAAGCAAGAAAAACAAAAAAATCAAAGTGTGTGCTGCAATATCTAGAGAAATGGAATCTAAGTTTGCTAATTTCCTAATTGAAGTGTGTGCTGCAATATTTAGAGAAGTGGAGTCCAAGTTTTCTACTTTCCTAATTGCAATCAAGTAAAGATAATATGTTTCCTATTGTTTGAACTTGAATTGCAAGCGCTTTCCTATTTTGTATTGCTTGGAACTTGCTTACTTTCCTATTTGCTTCACTTTCTTATTACAATTACTTTCTTATTTTGCCTTTAGTCTCCTATTTTATTTCTTGCCTCATTCATCTTTCTTTTGCTTAAAGTTTGTGACTTTCATTGTGGTAGTCACTTCCTTAACTCATTCCTTATACTATTTTTCCTTGGTTTCCAAGTTTCTCCACTATCCTATCATTTTTCTTTCTTAATACTCTTAGTGCTAACTTCTTTTTTTCTCTTGTTTTCAAAGCTGTTGAGCCCTGCTCTCCCTTCAAGTCCCCTTCCCTTTACATATTCGTCTCCTTTACTTCTTCTTTATTTTCCATGCCTTATTTCCCCTTTTAATTCTTTGAGAATTTTATTTTGGGATTCTAGTCTTGGCTGCCACTTAATTTAATTGCTTTTATTTGATTGTGTCTTATTTAGAATAAGGATACTATAGAAAGCAATTTGAGTGGAAAAAGGCAAAAGAGTGTTTGCATTATAGAAAAAAAAAAACAATTTTTGTGTGATACACGAGTTATTTGGCATATGTTAAGTGTATACATGTGAGGTTGAGTGGTGAGGTCCATATTATTTTTTTTCACTAACATTTTGTATTTCATAAATGTCTCAAGAAGATGAATCACATGAACAAGATCTCAAAGTCTTTATGAAGGTTATGCAAGATCAATTCCGGAGGTTGATGCTAGGTTGGATGATATCTAATCCATATCAAACTCCGAAGGTCCTAGAAGGACATTCCATGAAAATGATAAAGATGTGCAATCAGAGGATGAAGGCCCCAACACTAGGAGAGACAAACAAGCTCTTGACAACATAAAATTGAAAATCCCTTATTTTTAAGGAAAAAATGATCCTGAATTGTATTTAGCGTGGGAGAGGAAAATAAAACATGTATTTGAGTGTCATACCTATAGTGAAGAGAAAAAGATAAAACTTGCTGCTGTTGAATTTTGTGATTATGCTAGTATTTAGTGGAATCAATTGCACTGAGTTAGAAGGCGGAATCTTGAAAGACCAATCCGCACATGGAAAGAAATGAAATCCATCATAAGAAAGCGCTTTGTTCCAAGTCATTACTATCAAGACTTGTTCAAGCAACTGCAAAGATTGAGGCAAGGATTTATGAGTGTTGAAGAGTACCACCAAGAGATGGAGATCATCATGATTAGGGCCAATGTTGAGGAGGACATGGAAGCTACCATAAGAATATTTCTTGATGGTCTGCGCCCTGAAATTGCTTCCATTGTAGAGCTGAAAAATTTCCTTGACATGGATGAATTGTTACATAGGGCCACCATGGTAGAAAAGCAATTAAAGATCCAAAATGGTGCTAGATCGAGTTCCTGGAAGAACAGCTTGAAGGAGTCTAAAAATTCCTTCAAATATAAGGGATACATCAAGCCAAAGGAGGAAAGTAAGCCAAAATTTTCTACTCCAAAACCTAAGCGTAAAAATGACTCTAAACCCTCTTCTTATTTTATTCCTTCTTATAAAGTTAAGTGCTTTAGATGTCAAGGTTTTGTTCATATTGCTTCTCAATGCCCTAACAAAAGAACTATGAATTTGCTTGAGAATGGTGATGTTACTAGTGAAAGTAGTGACAGTGATGATTTTGATGATGTGCCTCCATTGACAGATGCTTCCGATGTTGATTACGATGCTGAGGTTGGTGAAGCCCTTATGGCTAGGCTTGCTCTTAATATCTAACCAAAAGAAGAGCTTGAAGAAGAGCAATGTGAGCACATCTTTCATACAAGGTGTCTCATTAATGGTAAAGTTTGTAGCATAATCATAGATGGTAGAAGTTGTACCAATATTGCTAGCACTTTTCTTGTTGACAAGCTTAAATTGCTTACTTTGAAACATCCTAGACCATATAAATTGCAATGGCTTAATGATTGTGGTGAGGTGAAAGTCACCAAACAAGTGATGGTTGCATTTTCTGTTGGCAAGTATCATAATAGATTTTATATGATGTTACACCTATGTATACTAAACATGTTTTGCCTGGTAGGCCTTGGCAATTTGATAGAAAAGTTAGGCGTGATGGATACAAAAATTGCTATTCCTTTCCTTTCCATGGTAAAAATATTGTGCTAAAACCTCTTAGGCCCATTCAAGCTTATGAGGATCAAGTGAGGATTAAGAAAGAATGCAAATCAAGAGAAAAAGAAAAGAAAGAGAGAGAGTTTGAAAAGAAAGAAAAAGAGAGAGGAAATACAACGAGTGGGAAAAATGAAGAAAAGAGGGTGACTTTATTTGTTGGAAAAAGTGAGATCAAGAGAGCTTTAAAATGTGAAGAATATTACATACTTTTTATATAAAGATGTTTTCTTAACTATTAATGAGCTTGATCTATCTTTGTCGTCTAATGTTTTGTCTTTATTGCAGGACTTTAGTGACTTATTTTCGGAGGAGATTCCCAATAAATTGCCCCCTTTTAGATGCATTGAGCACTATATAAACTTCCTTCTCGGAGCTTCAATTCCGAATAGGCCTGCATATAGAGCCAAGCTGTAAGAAACTAAGAAGATCCAAAGACAAGTTGAAGAGCTTATGAAAAAAGTCCTTGTGAGAGAAAGCTTGAGCCCGTATGATGTGCCAGTTCTACTTGTTCCTAAGAAAGATGGTGAATGGATAATGTGTGTTGATTGTAGAGCTATCAATAAAATCACGGTGAAATATCGTTACCCTATCCCTTATTTAGATGATATGCTTGACAAGTTGCATGGTGCGTGTATATTTTCTAAAATTGATCTTAGAAGTGGGCACCATTAAATTTGCATGAGAAAGTCTGATGAGTGGAAAACTGCTTTCAAAAATAAGTTTGGGTTGTATGAGGGGTTAGTTATGCCTTTTGGCTTGACTAATGCACCTAGTACTTTCATGAGTTTGATGAATCATGCTTTTATTGGAAAGCATGTGGTTGTCTATTTTGATGATATTCTAGTTTATTCTAGGAGTTTAGATGATCATATAAAACACTTGCATGATGTGTTTGGACTTTTAAGAGAGAATAAGCTTTATGCCAATTTAGAAAAATGTTCCTTTTGCATAGATACTGTTGTGTTCCTTGGTTTTATTGTAGGTGCTAAAGGATTTCAAGTTGATGAAGAGAAAGTGAAGGCAATTAGAGAATGGCCAACTCCCAAGAATGTGAATGAAGTTTGAAGCTTTCATGGCTTGGCAAGCTTCTATAGGAGATTTATGAAGGACTTCTCTACTATTGCTGCCCCTTTAAATGAATTGGTAAAAAAGAATGTGATTTTAAAATGGGTGATTCATAAGAGGTTGCTTTTAATACCTTGAAAGAAAAATTGACCAATGCTCCCCTTCTTATTCTTCTTGATTTTTCTAAAGTTTTTAAGGTTGAATGTGATGCTTCTGGTATAGGCATTGGTGTTGTTTTAATGTAGGATTCTAAAACCATTTCTTATTTTAGTGAAAAACTAAGTGCTGCTGCTTTAAATTACTTCACTTATAATAAAGAGTTGTATGCTTTAAAAGTTCTTTAGAGACATGGCAACGTTACTTGTGGCCAAAAGAATTTATCATTCATTCTGATCATGAAAGTTTGAAATTTCTAAAGTCCCAAGGTAAATTGAACAAGAGACATGCTAGGTGGCTGGAATTTATTGAAACTTTTCCTTATGTTATTAAACATAAACAAGGGGAAAAAAACATTGTGGCTGATGCTCTTTTTAGGAGATACTCTCTTCTTACCTCTATGCATGCTAGATTACTTAGTTTTGAGATGTTGAAAGGCATGTATGAATTTGATTGTAACTTTGCAGAAATTTGGAAATCTTGTGAAAACATGGTATTAATAATTTCTATAAATTTGATCGATTTCTATTAAAACAAAGATAAACTTTGTATTCCATCTTGCTCTATGCGTGAATTACTTGTTAGAGAGACACATAGTGATGGATTAATGGCTCACTTTGGTGTTGAGAAAACTTTTGCTCTTTTACATGAACATTTTTATTGGCCTAACATGAGAGAGGATGTTGTTTCTGTTTATGCTAGATGTATTACTTGTAGGCATCCAAAATCTAAGGTTCAATCACATTATTCTCCCTTACCAAAATTGTGTTCTTATTTTTGTGACATTTTGAAGTGCATTTGCAAGCCTTTAAATTGTGAATTTTTTCAATATCAATCTCTAATTATTTGCTTTACTTAAACAAAAGTTCATTTTAATTACAAGGTGCCTAACCAATCCTCAAGGGAACGATACCTATACTATTTTATACGAGTCGTATACTTGAGATATAACAACTTTAATTAATTTTAAAACTTTGAGCTAAACATGAAGTAGCTATCAATTCCTCAATAACTCCTTTTATCACTCTTAAGTGTCATATATGTTCTTGCCCTCTAGATGTTGTAAGGAGAAAATATCATTTTTATTCTTTTTTATATGTTGGAAGAAAGTACTTGGTTTTATCAGCCAGCTCATTCCATATAGTGATGGATCCTGGATTTGATAACTTTAGCCATGATTTAGTTCAGTCCTATAGTGTGAAAGGGAACAACCTCAGTTAGATATATCGTCTAAAACTCCTTTAATCTTGAAGGTATCATAAATTTTTAAAGAATTGGCAATGTACACACTAAAATCTTCATTTGGTCGAATATCTAATTGCACTAACTATTGAATGATTTAGATCATGTTAGGTTAGATCTTAAATTTGCTTGCTTTAACCTTGGTCTAGTAATGCTAGAATTATTCCCAGTTAATGATGGTCTAGCATAATCTCCCATTGCTCGATTCCCAGTTATGCTTATTAATTGCATTTGAACTTTCAACTTCCTTTTTCTTAGATTCCAAATTAGTGTCCATTTAATTTCTATATTTTGACTTAAATGGCACTCTAAAACTACTCTTTGTCATACCCCAAAGATCCTAAACCTACAATACAACCATAATCATAAAATGAAGAAATGAGATTTCTAAAATAAAATAAATGAATATAAAAATAAATAAAAATGATTAGATAAAGAAAAATTTGGTGCGAAAAAATAAATAAATAAATATATATATATATAAATCAAAGCACAATACTAAAGCAATCACTACGGTAAATGCACCTATTGTTTCTTATAGTATACCTTATTGATCAAGTGTCCAAAACGACGTCATTTTGAATTCTTTTTTTAAAAAAATAAATAGACGAGCCGGCCGATAGGCTAGCCCATCCCGACCAGCATGGGCCACGGGATGGCCTGCTGGCCACTATGGGAGAGACACTGTCCGGGTCCAACTCGGCCCACTGACATGCCTACCTAAGAGGATTGAAATTGCTAAATACTAACAATCGTTCTATTGTTGAATATAAATAAGTGAATGATTGAGTGAAAGAAATAGTTAAAAGACTAAAAGAACATTTTGGAATCACCAAAACAAATAAATCATTAAGGATAAACAATCAGTAGATAAATAACATCTAGATAACAATCCCCTTAAAACTTTACTATGCTTAAATTTATCTTAGTTTAATGACTAACTCTAATTCCTTAGACTGATAGAAATCCCAAAGTTATAATTGTGCTCTCATAGTTTAGACATACAATCCCTATTCTCAAGTATTTTGAACGAAAGTTCTCTCAAATCAAAACTCCTTAAGAATGCTTTAATTCTTTCTTTAAATTTCCATGATAGATTTCACTCTAAGTAAAACGATCACGTAGTTATATCTCAAGTAATCCATTCATCCCTCATTATTCATGCTGTGACCTAATATACAAATAGGACCTTCTATGTTCATTATTTTAATTCTATATATGAATTCAACACTGAATCTTCTATTTTTTTTAGTTTAGTGCAATGCAATAAATAATTATAAAGTATTCTCAAGAAACTAAAATCTTTCATTAAATAAAGAAATAAATTCAAAACACAATCAATCTAAGGTGAATCATACCTAGATCTATATATTCCAATTAGTTTTCTCTTAATCCTTGCAGCTTTTCTAAGCTTCTAATTATTTTTAGTGTTTTTTCACTAGTCTAGAAACTCTCCTTTTTTCAACTACCTCTATCTTTAAAACATGAAACCTTAGAAACTCCGTCCAATATGGTGCAAATATGGCACTATGTAAAATCACATGTTACTTAATCTTTTGGAACTTTTATATGATAGATCAATGTTAACATGAGTAAGGACACGAGTTGGTGTTTCCATCATCATCATCATCACCCATTCCGAAATCCTGCAACAAAGCCAGGTCTAGAGAGGTCAAATAGTACACAGCCTTACCCCTACATAGTAGAGAAGCTGTTTCCGGTAGACCCACATGTGAATGTGACAATTAAAAAATGATGCAAAATAAAAGAGTAAATATAAAAACTGATATGCTAAAAGAGTAAGTAAATAAAATTTGATATTAACAAACATGTGCAAAACATGGGAGGATGATGTGTACACTAGAAAATATAATGATCCCTTATTAAACATCTAAAAACAAAGAGGCGTGTTAGTGTCATATTAGTCATGTATGTAACTCTCCTAAAAATATAAAGTAACATGATTGAACACATAAGGCAACGCAGTACTATATTGTACTTTTATAAGTTCTCAACGTAAAATATATTGAATTTACTTCAACGTTACTCCTTTAATTTTTCTACCTTTACTCCTTTATTTAAGGTAATGAAACAAGACCTGAAATAAAATATAAATCATTTTAATTATCAAATCCAATAAAGAATATCAAAAGCTATGTATAATCATACCAAAAATATAGTATATCTAACATACATTGCTTAAGTACTTTTTATGGTATACTAATTTCATCTTTACTTTCATTAATACAAAAGTCATTTACAGTTTTAAAATTAAAGTGATATGTTTAAAAAACATGAAAAACACCATAAAAGCATGCATAGATAATAAATAAAGGGATCCTTTTAACAAAATAATAGTCTAAAAATATTCACTTTTCTAAGGGATACTTAGGAAGAAATGATAAGCAAAATCAAGAAATTCAAAATAAATATTAAGATAACATGGTATATGAGTTATCTTTCTCATCATTATCCGTTGGTTGCAGAAAGATGGGAATTTTTGTTAGGGTGGCAAGATCACAAGTTTGTGAAAACCAAAAATTAAGTAAATTTTATATAGAAGAATTATCCATAATCTTGAAATTGATTTTACATTTCATTGTTTGGCTTAAACATTCTATTTGTTCATTATCATTTTCTTAAAAGTATCAAGTGATTCATGCATCCCAAGAAGTTGATATCGCAAGAACAACATGATGGGTAATTACAATATAGGAGTCATCTTCCAAATTATTGTATCCTATTTAACAAATTATCTGAAACTTTTTCATATCAATTGTGTTTTATTGAGTACTCTCAATTTATTGCGTTCCCTTACTTTCATCACTTTGAAGAAAAAATCATATGGAATTCTAACTTCAACATATTTCTAATTATTTAAGCTTGTTTGGTTACAAGCATGTTGAACTTAGTGCCAACCATGTGGCATATTAGTTTGAAAATTAATCAAATTCCTTAAAAAATTTGATAATAGTTTTTACCAATCACGTTCTTCTCAAATTTTACTTATTGGACTAATCAGCCACATCTTTGCAAAGTATGAATATTCCTCTCATTATCATTCATTTGAATCATTAATGTTTTATACATTTATGCTTTTTGCTTTATTGACCTACTAGAAGTTCTCTAGTGTCAATCATTGTGAATATATTTTTCCTAATTTATTGATTTGTTGGAGGCTTTATAATATTGGTTGTTTCTTTTTGTACATTATAAAAGATATATTCATTAATTGAATTGTAAACTCTCCACTTAAAATTATGAAAAAATATACACATTAAATCCTAGTTATGTAATGTTCATCCTATTGAATTGTAAACTCTCCACTAACATATTTGGACTTTACACTCTAAGTCTAGACCTCCTGAAGCTCTCATGTATAAGACGAGTTATTCCTAGTTCTAGCCTTGAAAAAGAAAGAAATAAAAATCCTAAAGGCTCTAAGAGTGAGTAACAATGAGATAACTAATCAAGGTAGTAATAACACAACCTACAGAATAGATAAAACTTCCAAATAGGGACAACAATCTTAAAGTGCCTAACCTTTTGGGATTTTTTCAATTAAGTGTCCAATCTTTTAAAATTTTCAATTAAGTAACCAACCTTTTAAAACCTTAACAGTTCAGTTCCAAACGTTAGTTTCGTTATTAATTTGCTAATTTAGCTACCGAAATCTTTGTTATTCATGACATGTTGACGTCCACCTGAAAAATAGTGGTCGTGGTTAGACTGAAGTAGAGAAAAAAAAATTCTAATGGATACCAACATATCATGAATAACAAAGATTCTATTAGCTAAATTAGCAAATTACTAATAGAACTAACATCTTGAACTGAAATATTAAGGTATTAAAATGTTAGTCACTCAATTGAAAAACTTAAAAGTTTGGGCACCAGGTTGAAAAATTTTTAAAAGTTTGGACACTTTATGATTCTTATTCAGAAGCAAACATGAACATTAATCCAGCATCTAACTCCATCAAATCTCAATCTCAAAATATTTCAAAAAATGAAAATATTTAACTCATATTAAGAAGTTTAAAATTTATTAAAAATAAGGAGTTATGCAACTTTAATTGAAAGGTCAAATTTAATCAAATTAATGCATAATTAAGCAAAGCAAATAAATTTAATCACATGTAACCAAATTTTCCAAAAATCAATTAACTTTTGAAAGTCCCTGAATTAACTAATATGTACTTAAACATGAACCTATGAGATTTAACATATTGAGTTGGAAAACCATAAACATGCTCCTAATTTCATCGATAAATCATCAATTTTAGAAAAACAAGATACAAACTTTTTCGTACATTTGATAATCTCTAAAGTTGTAGCCATTTTACCACCCATATTGTTAAATTGTGTCGGATAAAATGAAATATTGTGAAAATTGTCGAAAATAAATCACCATTTTCATTTTTAGAAAAGTTAAGAATCGGCGCAAATCTCCAAAATAACGGAGGTTGGGGTTTACATAAAATGAAGAGGTGTGATTGAAGAAAGAGAGTGGAGATTGACGAGTAACTCCTAATATCTCCAAATTTTGCAACACTTTTCCTTAGGCCATAAATTATTCACTTCTCTTTATGTTCTCTTTTTGTTCAGTTTCAACCTTGCAACTGAATCCTAAAGTTCAATAATGACAATAAATTTGATGTTCTTTCATTATGTATTTTGATTTTATATAATATACTTAAATTATATATTCTTATTTATTATTATACCTACTTATTGACCATTAATGCCTAACCCTAAGCTTCAAACTTGCTTTTACCATTTAATATCTCGATAAATTTTTAAAACATTAATACCAGCTCCAATTAGTGATGTCAATTTTAACCCAACTCGCTTGACCCAACCTGATTTTAGCACAGATTGACCAAGTCATGGGTTAAAATAGTTCAACCCAACCGCCCAACCCGTGGATCGACCGAAATAACAAAAATGACATCCTTTTATAATTTTAAAAAAAAAGTAAGAATGAGCTGATCTCCAACAAGCCTGCTCTTCTCATGAACCCATTACCATTATGCGGCTCATAAAGCAACTGGATTCCCTTCGTTAAAATCACAGGGAGAAGTCCAATATACTAATAACAAAGGACGTACTAGAACAAAACGTAAGAGTATACTACAAAATGACCAGCATTCAACAACCTTTATTCAGTTAAAGATAGCATCGATGTAACTGTCATGAACATGCAATTGGTGAACCACGAGTAAAGGGCTTTTCCCTCACCATCCTCTTTGAGAACCCCCCGAGGGATGCACGTTCAACCTATCAAGCACAATATTGAAATCCACAGGCTGTCCACCATCCTCCATCCGCTGAATAACACTGATAACACGATCACCCCTAAACCCCATGCTTACCAACTTGTCAATCAACTCATTATACTGGTGGCTGCGAGGGAAGTTTGATTGACTTGGATTGGACAACATAGTTGTGCCTGGTGTGGTTGGCCTTGGGTTCTGCAGTGGGAGATTTGTTGGAGGATACACACCCCGTTGAAATTGTGATTGTTGAGGTGGATGATGTGCTCTCCCACCTTCAGTATCATACATCATGTAAGGACCTGGGGGAAGAGTAGAATGGGGCCCTTGAGCTGCATACACATCACCTGATTGTGTTCCAAAAGCTTCTTTAAGTTGCTGAGGTTGAGGTTGAGGTTGAGGCTGTTGTGAAACCGTTCTCCCAGCAGCATATCCATAAGGCATGGCATCTGCATGGCTGGCTAAAGGCTGAGGAAGGGCTGATAATGCGACTTGAATAGGCATGCTGTTTGGAAGTGTCTCTGATGGAGATGAATTCATTTGTTGACCTGGCGGAGTATATGTGGGATAAACTGCTGTAGAAGAGGGCCCAACCTGGGACTGAATTGTCTGCTGCTGTGGCCGTACTTGTTGAGGTAATTGCTGGGGCCACTGCTGCTGATACTGAGAAAATTGCTGGCCAACTGGTGCCTGATTCACCTGTGTCTGCAGTACCTGTTGTGCCACTCGGGAAATATCTTGCACTTGGGGTGTCCGGTATTGAGTATCAGCAGGTGTATACTGTGATGGACGGTGTGGGGCTTCGACTGCGGGAACAGATAAATGGGGAGGAGGCATATAGTAGTTTGACAGACGTGTAGCATTCTGAGCTGGGATTTGAGGCAGGGTAGGAAAAGTCGATTGTTTTTGCTGAGGCATAATTTGGTGGGAAAGAGCCAGAGCTAACTGTTGGTTATGCACTTCAGATGTATTGTTAGTGCTTTTGATATCAGAAACAGCTGGTGCAGCTTTCTCTTCATCAGGTTCAGAATGGCTTGATGTGGATTCTTTCTGCACAAGCTGAAGCTTGGCTAGTTCCTTTTGAGTCTCAGCAAGTTCGTGCTTGTCTCTTAATATCTGGACAGACCTATGCACCTGGACCAAGCAACAGATGATCGAAATGTACCAAACGGCTCAAAAATTCAAACCGCAAGAAAAGTAAAAGAATTTAGTGTAATCAAGAAACAAGAAAGCATCGTTAACTATATGTTCAAGTAGGTTCAAATTTGAGGCAGACAGTTGCATTTCTGCTTCGATAATCAAACCACACGTTTGACCTATTCTGACATGCAATCTTCCCTCCATCAAGAATTCAGAATCAAGAGTTACATTTCATGCCAAAACCACTTATTCAACCCAATGCACCATGTGTTCCTAAGCCTTCTAATAATTTGGCTTTACTCCCACCTTTATGCACTTTCTCCTTTCCCATCACAGTAACTATTATCATCCCACTCTCTATTTCTATTTTTTCACACAAATTTACACATATATAAACAAAATCAGTTTCTTGGACCTCAAAGCTAGCATTAAAATTCAGTCTTAATAACTTCATTGTCTGTACATATTGACAAAGCGCAACCACCAAAAATTGGATGAAAAATCCTGTGACTTCAAATAAGAGGTCCATTACTTTTCTCTTCTTTATGTGATTCTGTTTTGGTATATGCGCATACATGAGTGTTTTGGCAGGGGGATAAAGGATCTGGTGATAGGGGCACATATCTCACAAAGTTTGAGACGATGATCCATGGTAAAGGGTCCCATCGCACAAATGCAAAACCAATCATATGCATTCAAAGCCACACCAATTAGAATTATCAGAAGTGAGAGAGAGATATGGGGCTTTTCAACATCTTTTGTCCCATTGATATTCAAGAGGTTGATCTCCACCAAATATGACTGCCTTGTACTTCAAAATTCTTATCAATACAGATAACACGGCAGCAAAGAAAGACTAAAAGTTCGAGGAATGAATAAGGCCACAAAGAATAAAAATAAAAACCAGGGAACTAAATTCAAAAGAAAACAGAAACTTTCTAGACCTACGAAACAATCAATTGTATCCAAAAATTTAGAATTGTAAAACTGGGACAGCTACGTCAACATATCCTCTTCTTAAAAATCCTTTTCTGCTCTTTTCTTTGTCTTTGTTGCCTATTCTTTGTCTTTGTGCCTATCTTTAGAGTTTATAATGGCATCTAATGGCTCTGGTGAGCTGCTATGTTTCCATTGAAGGGCTGGGATGGCATTGGCAAGCATGCATTGCCTTACAAATGGCAAACAGGCTGTACTGACCATATAGAGCAAGGACGAGCCAATAAGCAACTCCTATTGATCTATAAAGTAGAGGATAAATCATACTACACCTGCAGTGAGAAATTGGGCCCCAAGTGCTCAATTTATCAAGGCAAAGTGTTATAGCTAGCACATAAAATTAGTGATAAAATATGTCATGAAGCCTTGTTATTGCTAAGTGGCTCAAAACCTCTAGCTTTTGCTTTCTTCAGTTTCACCTCCATTTCTAATTTCATAATGCATAAAACATCTCCTAAAATTGACCAGGTAAGAAGGACATCACAAAGTATTTACATGATAGCTGGCAAACAAATATTTCATCTGAAACATACAACACCTCAATGGAGAGCCAAAAGGAAAGTTATGAACACAGTTTTCCTTATTCCCTTCATCCCTTTCGCACAGTGGCCATGGAAAATACTCACCATAGAAAATTAAGGCGCTGTGACAATGAGTTACAAGATAATAATTTAAGGCAGAAGTGGTAGAACAAGTGCCTGAAGGCAAAAGGCAAAGTTTTGTCTCTCCAGAAAAATTGCCCATGGGCATTTTGGATTTAGTTGTAATAAAATAAAATCTTAAACTCATATTTGAAAGAGAAAATTGAGCGTTTAATAAGTATTTCAAAAAAATATATAATTCATCCAAAAATTACAAATTAGTTGCATCGCAGTCTTCATATGATTACACCCCTAATTACTTTGAACTGAAGAATGTATAGAAGTAGTAGACAGTCACATAACATTCCATTTTGAATGACACATTGGTCCTCTGAAAAATGATTTTCGTGCTTGCTTGGGAATTTAGATTAAAATATGAGAATAAATGAAACCAATTCGAACATAGTTTTGCAATCATAGGAAAATTAAGATTCGACAATCAAACATCAGAAAGTTCTAAAATCATAAAGAAAGCAATCATTATGCTTGGAAGAAAAGGTACTATCACCAGCCTATCGACATAATTTCAGTTATAGATAAACAAAATGACAAAGAATTGAGTTTCATGGGTTTAAACCATCCAGTATATAGTCACAACATGCCACGCCAAAGGAAGATAAACAGAAAATACAGCAAGGCATCTGGTCAGAAATATGCCAACAACAGCTTTCTACATAAACATAAATTCGTAGTAAGTCACCTCATGAAGATGTTTCTCAAGAGATTTAAGCTTCGAGTCGGCATCCCTGTTGTCACGAACTAAATCAGATCGCATCTCTCCAATTGATTTATCTAGGTTGTAGCAATACAATTCCAGTTGGGACAAGCGTGAACTGATCCCCTCAAGGAAATGCATGAGGATGTCAGTATGCTTTTTAACACTTTTCTCAACAGTAGTAATCACATCATGGGTAAAAGCATCTTCTGGCTGACTATAGGAAGTAACAGGAAACACAGATGATCTTGCCATTCTGTTTTTGAGCAAATCCTGCTTTAAAGCAAGCAATCATAATAAATGATAGTGGACGATGATAGGAATACAAATTATGTTATAAATAGAGCAGAACAGAAGATATAAACCCATAAACCAGGGGTATGCTTCAAGGAGCGAGAGGTGAGAAAAAGTAAAAGCAACTTTCAATTGCCTTCCATGGCAGGAAAGTGCAGCATTCAACATTTCGCTCCTGCAATCAAAAATCAGTTCAAGCTTAACACTAAAATACAAATTTGGAGCAATTCCCATTTAGAAGTTGTTCTATTTGTCTACCATCAAAACTTAATATCAGATATTTGATTATCAGTTTTCCTCATATTTATAGTCTAGTAATCTAGTTTTTCACTTCACTGGAGCAAGCCATAGAGTGATAATAGATAAGACCTCAAGTTTAAAGCATAAGAACAACTTTCCGCAGCATAAGAATATGATTCCATATATGATACGATCTCCCCTCAGATTAGCTGCTACGGTTCGACGACTAAAACAAAATATAAAAGGTAACTTCCATTTCACTCAATTAAAAAGAACAATTGAGATGGAGAAAAAGGATTGAAATGAATAGATTTGACCTTGGTGGAATCAGAAATACCCATCACAGGATCAGTATGGGTGCCATTGGAAGAGTCCTGGTTGTTCCCGTAGTCTTCATAGGAGCAGAGTGTGTCGTCTGAACCCAAGTCGAATCCCTTAGACCAAGAATTACCCCGGCCCGAAGATCCAGATGCCATTTCACAAGGAACCAAAGTCACCAAGACGAAAGTGATTGACTGATACTGATACTAGACATGAAATTGCTTGGAGTTTTGGCTTTTCTTTTTTAAAAATTTATTAAATAAAGAAAAGGAACATGTATTATTTACTTTACCTAGTTGCATTACGACGCTTAATCTAACATTTCAATTTACCAAAAAGAGAATGACATATGTTTATATAAAAATAAAAATATATTCATACAAATAGTAAAAGATGTGATAAATAGTGTTGAGTATGATTAGCTAAAATCACCAAAGTCGTAATTACAGGGATTCTTTATATAATTTATAAAATTTGTATAAATTGGTGTTGTACTCCGTACAAAGTCATCAAATAAAGACATCTTGTCTCCACTAATCCACCTCACCCAGTCGTTTCCCCCCGTCTCAACACGACAGTCTTTGACCTTGCTCCTTCCGCAGTTGCCTAAGACGTGTTCTCAGGCTGCCTGTATGTGTCTGCACTTCCCAGTCACCCAGCTGCCCAACTATCGCTCTTCCACCAATCACCTAATCCAAAATTGCTTTTGCAACCACTTGACCCTCACATTAGGGATTTGACAGTCAACTTTATAAGAATTGTTATCAAACTACTCGTACTCTTGCAAATTATCTTACTATACAATGCACAATTTTGGCCATATTCTTGAATATTATCCAACATTCCTTCTATCACCAAATGGCAGATTCTCTACCAATTCTATATCTTTATTTTTCACTGACTCCTCAATTCAGTTATTTCCAAGTTTTGATACATACAATTTTATTCTGCTTAATATTATCCCAAACCTACATTCTCCTATTGAATTTACACTAGCTAATAGTTGTTGATCCAAATTTGACCTTTGACACCTCTCTTTGTTGTTCCACCCGGGTAAAACAATATCCTCATTTTATTACTAATTTAAACTATTATTATGCTCTTGTAACTCTACTCTTATCATGAGGCTAGTGTTGACCCTCTTTGATAGAAAGCTACGAATGAATATCTTCAAGCCTTAAAGAAAACTCATACTTGGGGACTTAGTCAGTCTTCCTTCTAATAAGACACCTATTACTGCAATGAGTTTAAAAAATCTATACTCATTTTGATGGCTCTTATAAGAGAAAGAAAGCCCATTCACTAGCCAAGTTTCTCTATGACTTTACTATATTCAATTTCATCCTTATATTAATGAATTATTCATAGTTCTTAGACTAGTAAGAGTTCCTAACTTAGATCATATGACATCTCAAGGCATGCAAACCTTATTTAAAGGTTAATCAACCAAAATTCCTTTCAAATCTAGTTAACCTAAGAATGCTTTAATTTACTCTATAAACTCTCTTGAAAGGTACCCTAACTTAGGAAGATCTTATGATTTTCTCTCAAATAGCTTATACTTAACCCTCTTTATTCACGTTATGACATAAATATACATCTCATCTCTTGAATATCGATGCATGAATGAAAAATTGACCCACTTCCACTCCTTTAGTTCAATTAAAAGCATGAATAAATCATACAAAAATTATAATTTCATAAACCAAAGATTGCATAAGAGTTATTACATCCTAGGTTCTTCCTACCTAAATATGTTTCTCCATTAGTTCATAACCGCATCAGGAATATCAACATAAAACAATAAAGAAAAAATATAAAGAAGTTATGTTCTTAAATCTTGAAGTCTTTAAAGAATTGTTGAAAATCTCCTTTATCATTAAAGAATGGCGAACTCTTGCTCAAGATGACGTAAAACAAATTCAAAGTGACTTTTGGAATTTTTTTTGGCCAAAGAACCTCTCATTTTTTTTCCTTCTCTTTTAATTAAAACTCGAAACCCTAACTTTTAATAAACTATAGGCTTCTAGAGGAAGAGGACTGTCATGATCATGTAAGATTGAAGTTGACGCAACAGGGGAGCCTAAAATGTGCACATCATGAAGATAAGAGATAATGCACATTTGTGCACATACACGATGATGCAAAGGCAAAATTTCTAGGTTGTGAGTTTTTTGTATTTTTAAAGATTTGGGGCTATTTTTGGAATATAAACAAGTGAGGAAACCGTAGAAAGTACCATAAGAGGATTAAGAAATATTTTAGGCAAAGAAAATCACATAAGAGGGCTAATGCATTATTTTAGGCAAAGAAAAGCACAAGAAGAGGGATAAAGCATCTCATAAAGAGATCAAAGGGGCGAAAATTCCAAAGGAAAAAAGCCACAAAATTTTCCAACTCAAGGACAAGAAGAAGAATACATCCAAGATTCAATCTTTTACTATTTTCTTTTCTTTCCTTGTTCTTGAATGTTGACTATGAACAATTGTGGATTTATTTTAACTATGGATTGCTAAATTTGTTTTAGGAATTACTCTTGAATTGTTTTGTTAAACTTTTTCTGTTCTTGATTTAATAGAAACATACTTTGATGTGGTTATTATTTTAATCTTTGATCTAAATTGAGAGATTAGGTTGAAATATTTGTTTGTGTTACACAACAAGATCTAGTAACATAATAGACTTATAAATATCATATTAACAGGCAATTGAAGAGAGATCCTAATTGTTCGTTAGTAAACCATAGGATTACTTCAAATCCAATTGGATAAGAAGAGTTTTAAGAGATCGAGAGATCATAATTCAATTCTTATTTAGTTTAATTAGGATTACTTGGTTAGATCTCAAGAGAGGCTAATCATAACTATTAGATATCTAGGTTCAATTATTATTAAATCAAGAAGGTCAGGTGAAAACAAAACAAGAATATAAGTAATTCCTAAGTTGTTATCAATGATTAATCACAAGTTCACTGCTGCTTTTTTTAATTGTTCGATTGTCAATTTTCTCTAGTTTAGTTTATTTTCTAGCTACATTTATTCTATTGTTTACCTTAAACAATGCATTACAAAAAAATTTAGGTGTCTAATAATAATCCTTAAAGGAGCGATATTAATAATATTATAAAATACGACTTATATACTTGTAGTATAGATAGATTAAAAAAAAACTAAACAAACACCTTTACAAGACCATATAGGGTATCGTGTTCTTCTTTCAGGGAGCAACATATGGAGTATGTAGGTTATATTAGAGAAACAAAAAAAAGCATCTTGTAACATAACCCTCAACATAGGATTGTGTATGATGTCATGTTCTATAATGCTTCTCTAAATCTTCTAAAATTTATTTATTTCATTCTTGCTTCTTTTCCTTATATAGACAAAAATAAGACTTGAAATGACAAAACTTTTTAAATTAAGTTTCAAATCTTTCAAAATCATCCAAGACACAAACAATATATCATAAAAACAGTGTTAAGGCCATACCTATTCCTTTTTCCAATACCATATGTATCTTAAATGAAGGAAATGCATGTTTGGTACCTTTCTCATATGAAGGAGGCACATCCACTAACTAATTGCTATGCAAATCTCTAAAAGGCATAAAGAAGGCAACCCACTTATTTGGTGGTGTTAAAGGAAAAAGAAGTAGAATCATCATTAAAGGAGTTCCCTAAGGAAACTTTCATGTACTTGAGAGGACTTAAAGGATGTTATGCCTCTAAAATTACTAAAGAAGCCACCACTAAAATGGGATATGGATCACAAGGTCGAGTTGGTGCAAAGGGCTAGCCCACTTGTAGCAATACCTTACTTTATAGCGTCTCCTATACTTGAAGAGTTGAGGAGACAACTTAAGGAGTTATTAGACATGGGCTATATCTAACCATTATAGGCTCCATACAACATACTAATGCTTTTCCAAATGAAGCACAATGGTTTCTTTTTGTTGTGTATTGATTACTAAGCACTTAATAATATCACGGTAAAGAATAAGTATCCCATTCCATTGATTGTAAACATGTTTGATTAACTTGGTAAAGCTAGTTAGTTTACTAAGCTTGATCTAAGGGGGCGGCTGGTTCGCATGGGGAAATGGTAGGAATGAGAATAATATAGTGAGGAATTAGAATAGATATTATTATTATAATTCTGATGGTTAGTTAAAAGGAAGGAATGATTACCATTACTATTGATAGTGGTTGGTTTGTAAAATATATTAAGAAATAAAAATTTATTTTTAATTAAATATAATGCAATTAATTAATTAATTATAATATTTTAATTAATTATATTTTAATTAATTACAATATTTTAATTAATGAATAATTATATTTTAATTAACTACTTATATTTTAATTAATTATAATGTA
>JAOQMS010000180.1:26958381-26995268 GCA_027563885.1 Erythroxylum longipes | reverse complement strand
CACTGCAACCAAACACATTCTGTCCTCCAGACGGAGACAGAAATTTCTGTTCTGTCCACCACAACCAAACACCTCACCGTCTCCAGCTTTTGTTCCGTTCCGTCCTGTTCTGTTCCGTCTACAGA
This sequence comes from Erythroxylum longipes, assembly GCA_027563885.1. Classification (NCBI taxonomy): domain Eukaryota; kingdom Viridiplantae; phylum Streptophyta; class Magnoliopsida; order Malpighiales; family Erythroxylaceae; genus Erythroxylum; species Erythroxylum longipes. The sequence goes on along the minus strand of JAOQMS010000180.1, from coordinate 26,995,143 downwards.
TAATGGAGACAGGAACCAAACGTAGCGTAAGTATTTTTTTTCAATAGTAAGAGATCTTTGATAACTTGCCTAGCTTTTTTATCATGTACAAAAGTTGCCTTGGCTATTGTTACAAAGGTTTTCCTTCAAGTACTAACTTATTTGTTAGTTACGCCAACCCCTTTACACGACAATCTCAATTAGCTCTGTTAAAGTAAGATTTAGCCTTGTCTCGTAATCGTTGACCAACCGACTTGTTCTCGAACTCCTCACGACCCTCGTAGTGTTTAACTCTTACACTTTTGCAAGAATACTACTAAATAACTAAATATTTATGGCAACAATAAGAACAAGAAAGAGATACGGTAAAATGCCAACTTTTATTACTTCCTTCAAAGTATACAAAGGAATACTCTCTCACATTTTTATGTCTCCCACACTCATTATCTTGAGAAGAGCAAAACTCACATGACCTATTTATAGGCATGTCTAGATGAATAAATTAGAATCTTAATAGAATTCTACTAGCTAATATCACAATCTTATCCTCATTAGATTACATCATATGACATCCTCATCTAATTAGGACTTTATTTAATTGGATTAAGCTACATCACAGTAACAAGATAAAAGATTACATATATATAGGAATGATCTATCCATATCCACAAAAATCTCCTCTATCATTAGATGATCCTTCCACATGATCTTTATCCCTTAAAACTGATGTTCGTCCACTGTAATCTTATCCACCACATCATCCAATATCTCTTCATGTCTAACTGTTGATGATGAGTTATCCAAGACAATAACACAATGGTTTGTCTAATGCTTTTGTATGCTAACTTCATTAGCCATGGTCTGTCTATTTGAGCACATACTAAGCCCTTAGTCCGTTAAGAATCCAGCCTTAGCCAAATCGATTCATACAAGGTCTGAAACTCTCCAAAAACTCACACCATGCTTGATCTATTTGCTAAGTCACCTTGGAACTCTTGCATAGTTCCGTCATTTGTGTGATCCAACTAACCTTCCATCTGATGTCCATTTCAAGCCTTCTTTTGGTCTCACATTCGAATCTTACATCTTGTTGAAGATTTCTGCCAACGTGCATCAATACATGTCAGACCCTAACATTGCCCCTTTTCATCCTTACTTCATCGCAAGTCTTTGTCTTGTTTTGTTGTTCTCCGTGTCAAACACTGGTCAAGGCTTGCCATGGCCACACTATTCTGCTATCTCGAACCTAGGGGTCTAACAACTATCCTTCAAATCCAAAACTTTAGATCATCTTTATTCATTCTTTTCTCCAATTAATATAATGTAAGTTATTTGTATGTTATCAAAGAAGTAAGAATTGTTTATATGTTATCAAAGAAGTAAGAGTCGTTAAATTATGAGTGATTTGAACAGAGAAAGGTAAGTTACTTTCCTAATTTAAAATAATTTTTTAGGATTTTTGACAGAGTTATAGAAATGATTTTGTTATTTCGCTGTCTTAACCATATGTGCTTGTTTTATGTTACGTGCATTTGTTTTTAAAAGATTCATTAGTTTGGTCAAGACTATTTGTAAAACAATGAGGGGCTGTGCATATGCTTATATGGTTTTAGAAATGAGAAAAAAAAAACCTACCATTTCTTGGTTTAGATTGTAAATAGCAATTTTTAATAATTTTATTTCTTGGTTCACACATTCTATTTTTTTTTGTTAATTATGTTTTTCACATAGTTTCTTGATATGTTGGTTCCACATGTTTATATGTTTTTTTTCCTTCAAGTTACACTCCCAATAGTTTGCATGCTCCTAAAATATTGTCATAAAATGTAATAGTTGTATGCTTGTACGTAAGTGTCTATATTCACATATTTATATTTTACTTTTGACAGTTTTGTTGTGGGACTGATAGATGATAATCTTCAAAAACCTGTGGAAAAAAAAGAGATTAGAGTAACAGTGTCATTGATTATTCAATGCTTTACCCCTTTGTTTATACCACCTTATCTCTTTATTGTTATCATCGTTGGATATTTTGTCCTTATAATTGTATGCATATTTAGTCCTGAGATAAACCTTCTTTCCAAGTCTAAATGTAGGGAAACTTTGCCTTCCCTCGTATGTTGTGATGTTAAGCTTTTTCTTATGTTTTAGGGGGGATTGGTTCGCATGGAGAATGGTAATGAGAATGAATATAGTGAAGAATGAAAAAGTATATTATCATTATAATTTTGATAGTTGGTTAAAAGGAATGAATGATTACCGTTATTATTGATAGGGGTTGGTTTGTAAAATATTAAGAAATAAAAGTTTATTTTTAATTAATTATAATGCAATTAATTAATTAATTATAATATTTTAATTATATTTTAATTGATTAATTAATTACAATATTTTAATTAATGAATAATTATATTTTAATTAACTACTTATATTTTAATTAATTATAATGTAATTAATTACAATGTGGTTAATTAATGAATGAATTATATTGTAATTAATTAATTACAATATTTTAATTAATGGATGAATTATATTTTAATTAATTATATTGTAATTGATTAATTATAGTATAATTAATTAAAATATTTTAATTAATGAATGGATTGTATTTTAATTAATTATATTGTAATTGATTAATAATAATATAATTAATTACAATAGTTTAGTTCATGAATGAATTATATTTTAATTAATTATACAATTGATTAATTATGATATAATATAATTAATTACAATTAATTAATTATAATTTATTTGTTTATTTAATTATAATTAATTATATTATTTTAATTAATTAATTAATTATATTATTTTAATTAATGAATTATAATTAATTAATTACAATATTTTAATTAATGAATTATAATTAATTAACTATATTATATTATAATTAATTATATTTAATTGATGAGTTTGGGAAGGAGTTAATTATTTAATTTCTCAAACCATAAATATATCAAGTAATGATTTCCATTCCTCTCTATTATTAGGGGTATGGACCAATACTCAAAATAGAGGAATGAAATCACTATTCATTCAATCATAGTTCCATACCAAGCATGTAGTTTTCATTCCTTACCCATACCTTCCTTCCTATACCCATTAACCAAGCACACCCTAAGATCAATGTACTATTAAGTAAGAATTGCAGAGGGAGAGTTGCTTAAGATTATTTGTGTTACAAGTTACAATTCCTTTAAGATTCTAATAATGCCATTTGGACTTACTAATGTGACTACTGCATTTTGTACTCTCATGAATCAAGTATTATAACCATTCTTAGATAAATTTGTTATGGTGTAATGGAATGACATTATGGTGTGTAATGAAAAAGTAAAAGAGTATGTTATGCACTTAAGATAAGTTTTCCAAGTCTTAGGAGAAAATGAACTACATGTGCAGAAGAAGAAGTGTGCATTTACATAACATTAAGTTTGTTTTTGGGGCACATTGTTTGAAGTGGCAGGCTATGGATGGATAAGTCTAAATTGCAAGTCATATATGGATGGGAACCACCAAAGAAGGTATCAAAATTGTGTTCCTTCCTTGGCCTCATCGATTACTATCAAAAGTTCATCCAAGGTTATTCCTCCCTCGCTTATTTACTTACCAATCTATTGAAGAAAATATAGAATGCAAGTTACAAGAAGGCATTTAGAAGAACCGTATTGTCCATTCTCGATTACACCAAGCCATATGAGGTACACATTGATGTTTTCAATTTTACACTTGGTGGTGTGCAAGATACACGTCCATTTATCAATAAGAGTCGTAAGCTAAAAGAGGTTGAGCTTCACTATATAGTCTAAGAGAAGTAGATGATTGCGGTGGTACATTGCTTGTAAACTTAGAGGTATTATTTGTTGTGTTCTAAGTTTGTGGTGAATATGGATAATGTCACCACTAGCCACTTCCTCACATAAAAGAAGATGAAGCCAAAGCAAATTAGATAGCAAGCATTTTTTAGCAAAGTTTGACTTTTTGATAGAGCATAGCTTAAAAAGCCTAACTTGGTTGATGATTCCCTTAACAAAAAAGGGGAGCTTGTTGCATCATAAGCTAAGTTTTCCTCTAGTGGATTAGATAAATGAGGGACTAAAGGTAAGATTCGGGAGATATGGGTTTGTTGGAGTTGGCAAATCATAGGAAGATATGTCGATTTTGGTTTCAAGATCAAGTTACTATAAGCAAATTTTATCAAATATATATGCCTAAATGGCAAGGACTATGAAAGGAAATCATTAAAGAGTGCCATTAATTTAAATGGGCAAGTCACTCAGGAGTAAATCGTGTATTGAAACTTATAGAGAGCATCTATTATTGGCCCTAGATGTGCAACAACATCGAGTTCTATTTAAAGACATGTCTTATGTGTCATCAAGACAAGATAGATCAATGCCAATTTGTGGGTTCGCTAAAGCCATTACTCATTTTAGAGAACACTTGGGAGAGTATCTTTATGAATTTCAGTATATACATACCAAAATTCGAAGGATGCTATAACATTATGGTAATGGTAGATTGGTTCAATAAATATGGAGTTTCCATCCCCGTACTAATAAAATTTATAGCTGAAGATGATGCACTCTTATTCTTCAAGCATGTAGTATTAAGGCATACCAAAGACAATTGTGAGTGATAGAGATACTCGCTTCAAAGGGAGATTTTAGATGGACTTGTTCCTTTATAAGAGCATTGTGGCCCATTATGAATAATAGTATAGAACATTTTATAGGAGCATTGTGGCCCATTAGATCGAAAAGATCCTAGCCATCCATTTAGGGGATGAAGGACTATAAATAGCCTTAGGGACATCATTTGTAAATATCCAACCACATCCAACAAGATATACAAGAGAGAGAAATATTCTTTAAGCATTCTCCAAGCTCTTCTTTAGTCTCTCTTATTCTTTGTTCCTTGTGCTAGTTTCATACCTAGCATTTTTTAGTAAGGATAACGAGGTTAAGTTGAATAATAATCAAATGTCACACAGTTCATTAATAAAAGGTACAAGTCTATGACAAAATTCAAGCACATCATTTAGTTTAAGATCAAACTCTAGAAAAGTTGTAAATTTTTAAAAGATAAGGAAAAGAATCCCTTCTAGCCTATGGCATTCAAATTACAATAGAAAATGCGCTCTCATTTTTGGAGTCTTGAGATTGTGAAGATGTAAGTACACCAATTATTTACTAGTAATACAATGGTGAATAAAGTGTTGATCTACCATAATGAAGACTTCAAACAATCTCCTACTATTACCTAAATAATTAAATAAAAAGATTAGTTTGTTAATTAATATTAAAGTTAAAACAAATCTAAATAAAGAAAGAGCCATTAGAAATAAAAAAATTAAGTGATCAAGAGAAAAAATTATGAATAAACATTTGGATAAGATTTCCTTAACATTATCTTTGTATTGCTTATTCAATAAATCAAGAAAGTTTTCGTCACTAGATATGTAAAATTTTCTAACTTATAAAATTACTCTCTTAATCACAACTACTTATTCTGAAGTTGATTAACTGATATATCTATCCAATTAAAACTCTTAGGAATGCATTATGATTCAAGAAAATTTTATGAAAGATTTGAACCTAATGCTAGAGTTGATCTCAATAATCTCATAGGATCTACTTAATTGAGATTATCTTTACTCTTCTTAATATTTGAAAACAACAACTCGGTCTCTCTAGGGTACTTTTTATTCTTAATGGGTAACCTTAATTCTAAAACTAAAAGGAATATAGAATTATTTTCTTTTTTATGGTTTCCTTATATATTTACATAAAATTCTAGTGGCAGATACTAGTTAGGACACAACTATGTCCCAAGTTGTGTTATTCTTAGTTTCTTATATGAGAGTTACACAAGCATAAGCACAATCATATATTAATACTCATGTTTTTTATTATGTTTATTCTACAAATGGACATAGGGACATGCATATGTCTTCAATCATGTTTTTTATTGTTTCTCAATTTTTATTTGTGGACAAAGACATGGACGCACACTTCTAATATCTATGAAACAACCTCTATCCACTTGTGTATATAACTGTGCTTTTAATGTTGTTCAAGGAATAACATAGGTTAACACATAGATGTGTGCAAGACCATGTTTTTGTTAAGATTGAGGTTAACACATAGATGTGTGCAAGACCATGTTTTTGTTAAGATTGATTCTCAATCTTAACAAAAACATGGTCTTGCTCACATCTATGTGTTAACCTATGTTATTCTCAATTTTCAAAGCTTGTCCCCAAGAGAATGCCTCCTTAATTACCTAAAAACATAACATAAAATGATTAAACCAAGTTAATTTAAGGATAAAACATAACAAATTACTAGAAAAATATATGTAAATTATATATATATCAAATACCCTTGCACTTAAGATTTTGCTTATCCTTAAGTAAGTCAATCATAAAAGATATTAGTCCACATAAGTTTTGATTATAGAAAGATTAATGAATAAATCTAAGTAAACTAATATCTCCATTATTTGCATAATTAACTAATTCATCAACTAACTCTCTAAAAAATGAAGTAAAATTATAGTTCAATCTCAAGTTAACATAGCAAACTTTTGAATTTAATTCAAGCCAAACAAATTTACCTCATACGTAATATGAACATAAGAAGAGTAAAAGGTATAAGTAAATAAACATTAAATAAGCCATATTGAAATCAAACTAATGAAATTGTATTTTAAAAAATTATAAAATTCTCGGCTTGGTTGACATATGATCTTAACCATTTGATGCAAGGGTAAATACCTTGTCATGCATACCTTAAATTACTTAGTATGGTCATAATTTCAACTACCTATGAGCATCACGCATAACTTTAACCTATTAATTAGGTCAAAATTAGAAGATTAGGATTTATTTAATGCTCTACTTTATTCAATTTTTATTATTTTATCAGTTTTTGGTTTTTACAATCAATATGGAATAGTTAGTTACTCATGAAGCTAAACTTTAAACTCAAAATAAGTAAAATTATATAATTAGTAAATCATTCATTCTAAGAATCTTTCTTAAGAATATTTGATAAAATTTTAACTAAAAAAATTATCAATGATCATGTTTATCAACCTATTGTAATAAACTTACAAAGTAAGCTCACGTCTAATAGATTTTATTTACCTTAATTTCCTTATTTAATTTATTGGAATTTTAAGTCCCTAAATTGAATAAGTTGGATTAAATGCTTATAAATGCATTAAAGCTAATGATAATGCCTTCCCCAAACTTAAGTTACACATTAGCCTCAATAAAAATTATAAAATTATAAAAAAGTGGGGAAGAAAAAATTAAGTTCAAGAAATTTCTTTAACCCCTAACATTGATGTTGTTTGATGTATCATTAAGATGCATCTATAAATACTTTGCATCTTACATAAATAACTAACAAAAATATGATCTATAACATGCAAAAAGATAATAATATAAGCAAAATAAAAAGTAAGATACAAAATTGGAAAAGGAAATAATATAAAAAATTAAGTTAGTTAATAAATACAAAGTGAAAAGATACAAATAAAAAATATAATGCAAAAAATAATTAATAAATCATTATTTAACTACACCATCATTATTGTTGTCTTTAATAAACACAGATGGTTAAGGATGAAGAAAAGGTTACTATGGCTTTAAGAACTCCATATGATGGAAGTAAGTTGATAGTCACTCCTCCATCTGACTTAACTATTATTTATGAGCATAGAAGCTCCTTTCAAGTCTCTATAGCATCTAGCTTTGTTCAAGGTACCGATTCTCCATTTTATACACCATCATTCTAATCCTCTCCTATATGAGTTATAGGGATCTTAGTTTAATATTACTTGGCTCCAACACCCTGACCTCTTATAGATCAACAACTGAAGGTTGCTCCCTCTCTCTCTTACATCTCCCTAATCTTCCTCTTAGGAGTATCACCTTCTAACCAACTCCTCTTGTTCTGACTAGAATAAATGCTCGCCCATATCTTTTGAATAAGCCATGAACCTGTTCAAATTAATTTAAGGGGAGGCATCACATATAAAATCATTAATTACAAATGGTTAGATAATATGCCTGGACTTATGGCTTATAAAGTGTGATATAATCCTACATAATTCACTCCCTTTTTTTTTGGTAGTAAATGCTCTGAGTTCATGAAAAATAGTATCCCAAATTAAAAGGAAGGTGCCCTACTACACACCATAAATTGAATAAATCCTTAAGAGTAAGTACTCCTATACTCCCTCTCTTAATCAAAACGGTGTATGGAGCCATATTATGTAAATAGTGAATGATAGGAGAGGTAATAAGGCTACTTTTAGTTTTAATGTTGTTGCACCTACCAATTTTATATGATATCTCACTTTAAAAATGCTAGCACAAATATATTATAAGAGAAATGAGTTTGCAAGGTTTTATAGGACCTAGTTTGTGTATATTTAGGATAAAACATGCATTGCTATGAAATCCATAATTGATAATTTTACTAGTATGTCCCCTATCCTAAATCTTATTCCCTTTAGATCTTCTCATTTTTCTTATCTATCTAGTTCATAAGTGAATAAAAATATAAGGTTAACTCCTTATAGAAGTGTTTTATTATTTTTAAGAATAGTGTCTAATGAACATTATATATCATTGCCCTCACCTCTTCTTATAAACATATGATATTTAAAAATGAAATTCTATACTCCAATTAGGCTTATAAGGTGGCATAACTTAATTGGTGTATTGATGAAAACTGATATTAGATGTTTACTTAGAGAATAAACCTTTGTTAATTAGTGGAAGAGCCTCCCCTCTTTACTCTTTCTTTAACTCTTTTGTGGAATGACTCTTTACTCATATTTTTCTTCAATTTCTTCTTATAAGCCAAGAGTTTGTGAAGAAAATTTACCCAAAACGCCAAACCCCCAAAATTTAAACAAACAGTGCCTTAGGTTTAAAAATTATAAGATTTTTGTTAGAGATTAGTTCAAATACAAATTTAGAATAATTAAGATAGACAAAAATTTATTAGCAAGTGCTTTAGTATGGATTTCACATCGATAATGAAAAGATAGAGAGAAAATTAAGATAAATTCAGTGGGTTAATTTTTAAAGAATCCAATCTAAGACAAAAGCATAGGTTAAACTACAAATTTAGTAATCTTGCTAAAGATTGATTCAACTAGGCTTTTAGTAATTAAGTAATATAATTATGCAAAAATAAGAACATCTAATAATTGATATATAAATTGAACAACAAAAAATTAAATCTCACACTTTAATACATCCTAATGTATTAGTTTCCTTTAACCAAATGCAGGAAATTAGCCACATATAGTCGTAGGCCTTAGAAAAGAGTAAAAGACAAAAGACAAAAATGATGAACAATTGTAGTCTAAACACTATAAAATTTTAATATTAAAAAAGTCTAACACTAGGGTTTTAGGCCTATTTAAATAGGGGACAAATCCTTTTTTTTAGGTGAACATGATCTAAGAGACAACAATGTCTTAACCTGCTTATGTTATAACTTAGTTTCTAAAGAGGGATATGAGCTTTAACTTACCCGTTTCCTAAGTTATGTGCCTTATAGTAATTTTTTATAGAGATAGAGATGAGCTTTGACATGCCCATTCTTGAGGCTTTGTCACTTCTAGAGTTTGAAGTTAGACCTATCATGATGATCCAAATGAAAGGGCAAGCTGAAGAATCATAATTATAAATTGTAACTAGCACCAAATTAAAGGATAATTAGTATCAATCTTGCACTATTATTTAAAACTAAAGTATAGTCCAGGATTCTAGAGAAAACTAATGCTCGAGTTTAATATGTAATGATTGTTTAGAACAAACCTAGCACCAATTATTATCTAAGCTTGGTGTTAGACTCATGTTTTTATTCTATAAAGGTTTATTATTTTAAGTATATATTTCCTTTTCAAAATCTAGTATTAAGGGTTTTATGACTATTAAAGGCTTAGGCTTGTAAATGGGGATTTTATGATATTACTGATTATTAAAAACCATTAGAAAGTTTTTGTTCCATCTTTTAGAGTGCTCTTGCTTAAAGTTCTTTAAAAATACTAATCTAATTTCACTTGTTAGCGGTAATGAAAACCTAAGGATCTTATCATTTCTAATCCCTTATATTTATAGAGTTTGACAATTCATATCTTTCTTTAAATCTTTTATGTCATATTATTGTAAAAACCTCTTTTTAATATAATGGTCCTAAGTTATGTTGTATTGATATTGAATGCCATCAACCCTACAGGTGAGAGTTTTATTAGAATTTGGTATCAAAGCCCAATTCCTTATTCATTTTTATTTTTATATCGTTATTTTAAAATTTAATATCATTAATGTTTTCATTTTTAAGGTTTCGTTAGGCAAAAAATGTTAGTAAGTTTTTTTTTTAATTTCTTGATTTCTTAGTCGTGGAAAAAAGTTCAACATAGTTTTATAAAGAAAAGCTAGAAAGTTTCATTTAGAACAAATACCAAAAGACTAGTACCTGGATTAATCATTATATGAAATGTTAATTCCCATTCCAATAATAACAACGAATCTACTACCAAAAATATTTTATTAACCTAGTTATTCTTGCACTTATTGCTTTTGCCTAGCTTTTGTTAATTACGTTGATTCATTATTGTTGAATTCTTCGTCTTTCATTAAGTCCAATTGGGTTCCTTAATTCTAAATTTCTTTTTTTCTTGATTTTCATGTTCATTGGCCTTTATTTTCATTTTTTGTTTATTTCATGACTAAATTTGCTTCTTAAGGAGCATTTGAAGTAGAAGGAGGATTTAAACTAGTTTTCTTGATTTAGATTTCCTATTTTGAAAAGAACCTTAAGTTAAAAGTTATGTGGTGAGTTGAATATTGAGAGGAACATGTGAGGGATGTTTTGTTGTTAAATTTTTATACAGGGGCAATACAACTCAAACTTAAAGTAAAATGTTTTATAAATATAAGGAAGTTAATAAAGAGGAAAGAATGGGAGTAGACCAGGAGTCTTTTGAGAATGTCATCTAAGGCCAAGTCAATTAAATTATTTGACAATTTAATGAACTTTAGGAGAGGTTACGTAAATATGATGCTGTTATAGCTATACTACAACCTAATTCACATACAAATACTAGGATGGATGACTTTAAGGTGAATGATGGAGTTAAACCTATTACTAGGGAGAACCAAACCTAAGGGGTGGTAGAAGAGGAAGATGAGGAAGAAAATAAAAAGGGAGCAAGTTTGGTGTAGAATGCAAAAGGTAGTATAGTTAAATAGTTGATAGTAACATATATAGTATTAAAATGGAAATATCACCTTTAGTAGGGAAGATGGATGAGATGCATACTTAGAGTGGGAGCTGTAAATGGAGCTAGTTTTTTATTGTTACAACTTTTTAAATAAGAAAAAGTTTAAACTGGCTATTGCAAAGTTTAGTGACTATATGGTGGATTAATGGGATGAATAAATACTCACTAAGAGTAGGAATCAAGAGATGCTTATTAGAAATTGTAAGGAGATGAAAATGGTGATGAGGAAGTGCTTTATGCCAAATTCCTATTATAATGAGCTCTTTAAAAGGTTATAGATGTTGACCCAAGGTTTACATATTGTAAAGGAGTACTATAAGGAGATTGAGATTTACATAGTTAGGGAAAACATTAAGGAACATAAGGAGGTGAAAATTGCTCAATTAATCTATATGCTAAATCCCAAAATTGCCAATATCATAGAGATACACCACTATGTGAAGTTGGAAAATGGAGTGCATATGACCATTCAGGTAGAGAGATAGCTCAAAAGGAGGCCTTCTAACTGATTTGGTGTGTTTAGTGCAAGTCTTCTCTATGGAGCAAACCTTGGAGTAAAAAAGAGGAAAAGAATCCAAAGCCTAGGTATGAAGTAATTGAGCCTAAATTTTAGGTACCAAGTGAACAGAAAGTTAAAGTCAATTACATTAGCACAACTAGGAATTGAGACATAAAGTGTTTGTAATTCTTAGGGAGAGGATTTATAGCATCCCAATATCCTAACAAGAGAGCAATACAAGGGAAAAGGTGTTAGCTTGGTACAAAAAGGGTCCTATCACTCTCCTACAGAAGTGCTACTTAAGGGTGCAATCAAATGGAAATCTTCACTAATTGGATACTTTCTTGAGGATATCTTTCCTTGTGGTTTAACATTTGACTGACACAAATTAGAAGAAATGGAGTCTTTAATCTGCACTAATAATCGAAGACGATTTATTCATATTTAGGCTCTCTTTATGGTTGGTAATAGGAATGTCAATTTTGGTTTGGCCCGCCCAACTCAGTCCGAGCCAAAAGTTACTAACGGGCCAAAATTGTTTGGCCCAAACTCGGCTCACCTCGATCTGAACCGTGGCCTAACCGTAATGTAAAAAATGACATCATTTTGTAAAAAATGACATCATTTTGTAAAAAATGACGTTTTTAACTTCTTTAAAATATATATATAAGGTTAGACCGAGCCGAGCTGAGCCACAGGCCACCCAGCCCATGGGTCAGACCGGGCCGAGCCAGGAACAGTCCATTGACATCCTTAGCTAGCAAGGTAATGGATATGGGGCCTTGGCACATACAAGGTAAGCCAATGTTTTTAAGTAAATGGGAAATGGGATCCAAGTTGGATAGAAAAGAAATCAAATCTATCCCAATCTGGGTTAATATGCATAAAATCCATCTTGAATATAGGTCATCTGAGGGTTTGAGTCATTTAGTCAGTTATATTGGAACACCCCTAGTTATAGATGAAAACACTGAAAATATCAAAAGGGTGGGATATGCGAGGGTGTGCATTGAATTTGAACACAAAATTATGCTAGATAGGATTCCCATTATGAAGTTCAATACTGGTGGAGAATTAATTGAGGATAGAATTTTGTTATCCTATCTGTGGAAGCCTTATATGAAATCAGTCACTAAAATGTGGATTCCCAAGAGAAACATTAATGAGGAAGGCAATGAAAGAAAACAACATTCAGTTACACCTTAAACTAAACAAGTAGATGGAAAAAGTGCAAATGTAGATATTCAAAATCAACAAACAACTCAATCAGTCAACTTGGGAATGATAGTTTCAGGTCATGTTGAATCAGCTAATGTAGACATGGTTATGATTGTTTAGAATCAAGTTGTAGTAGCTAATGATGAGCATAACTATGATGAAGAAACTGGTAGCAAGCAAAATGTTTCTATACTTGGAACCTCTAAATAGATTGCAAAACTAGAGGATAATGAAGAAATCAAATTGCAGTAATGGCAATATCTAAGATCCAACAAAATGAGGCAGAATAAGTTGTGAATAAGGATAACTCTTAACTATCCAATCATGAGGTAACAAAAGTTATAGAAGATGACAAATTAGTAACTGTAGGCGTTGTTAATCATGAGAAAGAGGAGGGCAACAATGAGAATAAATTGCAGTGTGATGAATGGCAAGCAAGAATGACTAGAAGTAGAAAATATAGGAGAAGGACTATTTCCTCACACTCCTAATGATTTTCACTATATGGAATGTTAGGGGACTTAATTGTTACAATAAGAAACTAGCTTTAAAGATTATTTTGAAGCTAGTCAATCTTGTTTTGTTGGTTAAGTGGAAACCAAAATTTTCATAATGGGTTGAAATTTATCCTTGTATAATGGAAAACTTTGAACAATCACTCTAAACATCCTAATGGAAGGGCTATAGTTGCAATAAATCTAGCTCTCTATCTCCAATTGGTACTGTACTGAGCAATTGATTCATTGTGAACCTATTCTAAAATTTCTCAAAATTCTAATAGCAATAACACTTGTTTATGCTATTAATTGGGAATTTCAAAAAGTAAGCTTGTTGAAAGACTTACAAGATATTTATTCAAGAATGTCGATGCCTTAGATGGTGGCAGGGGATTTTAACTGCTTGCTCTCTTCTTTTGAATCTTTAAGGGCAAGAAAAGTAACACATGTTGATATTAAAGAATTGACAATGTTAACATTTTCTTTTGGACTTGTGGATCTTAGATATTAAGGGCCTATACTCACATGGAGCAATCATTAAAAGGCAGTAGACTTATTCAGAGAAAGGTAGATAGATGCTTAGTGAATAACAGATGCTTAGCTCAATTGACAAAAAGCTATGATGTTTTTTAGGAACTATTGTTCTCAGATTACACACATATTAAGGTCCACATCAATGACAACTCAATCAAAAGAAAATCACCTTTCAAATAATCTCATTTTGAATCAATTATTACACATGTTGTTGGTAAGAACTTGCAGGGTTCTAAATCATTTCAAAGAAATATGAAAGGAATAAGTCAGTATGATGACACATTTTGAGAGATTGGTGTCTGAGGTTAAGTTAATTCTATGAGATTTGATGTCATTGTACCATTATTATATTGTTGTATGATTGCATGTTTATGTAATTATATGTTTTGTGTTGTATATGTTTTTAGTTTTTCTTGAGGACAAACAATGGTTTAAATGTTGGGATGTTGATAGGTGTAAATTATACTATGTTTTGATAGATTTTTAAGTGTGTTTTTAAGTATTTCTTAGATGATTATCATGTGTATAGGCTTATAATTGTGCTATTGTTAGTGTTTTCATGTATTCTAAGTGTTTATGTGGTTTATAGCAAAAATTGGATCTTAATTTTATGTTTTATGAGGTGTTTGATGTGCCTGTGAGTGTTGGAAATTAAATAATTGAAGAACAAGGAAGATTTAAAAGCAAATTAGGGATACACAACTATGTTTATGGCCGTGTATGTCTCTTAACCTTTGCAAAATCGGGAATATTGGAGATTTTTTAGTTATGTTGCATGATCGTGCATCAGATCCTGCATCTCCAAGACAACAATTCCAACAGATTTTAGCTTTCTGAAAACTTTTTTAGGCTATTTTTAGAACCAAATTAAGTGGGAAAACCCTAGAAAGAACCCTAAAAGCCTTAAGAACTATTTAAGAATGTGAAACACTCTTTAAATATGTAGTAGCCATCATACAAAAGTGGATCAAATGTGGTAGATTAAGAGAATGTCCAGGAATTCCAACTTTCTGGATCAAGTTCCAAAATTAAGTTTTTCTTCTTTCCCTCTTGTTATTTTCATCAAACTTGATATGCAAACTGAATTCTTAGATGTTTATTACATTCATAAGTTTCTAATTTCCATATTAGGGTTTATTCCAAATTTATTTTGTGACTTTCATCTTTATTAATTTTGATACAATAATTTGGTGTTATAATAATTGTGCATGCTCATACTTTGACAAAAAAATCAAGAGAGTTAGTCAAAAGTAATTAGATTAGTTTGTGCAATGAGTGTTGGCAATTTAATGAGTGTTAGCAATTATCAAATTTATTATTCTATTTTAACTTTTGTTATTTATCTTTATTAAGATAAATTAATTTTGACCTTAGATATAGTTAGGTTCAAATTGGTTCTTGCATAATCCTCATGAGATTGATACCTTTTAGTATTATAAGATACAATCCGTATGCTTTTGATTATTGAGAGTTTTACTAGATATAAAACTTGCTCAATAAGTTTTTGATGTTGTTGCCAGGAACTCAATAGTTTCCAACCAATCATCTAAAGCTTTTTTAATACTATTGTTGGGTTTTGTGTAACTCAAAGTTGAAAACATGTAATCATTTATTTTTTTAATGTAGCTTCATCTATCAAGTCTTACACAAGCTCTAAGAACTCTAGAATACGAAATGCGATAAGAGACAATAAGTAAGTATAATTAACTGATCCTTAAAGAACCACCATTAAACTAAGGGGATAATATCTTCAAGATAACCTTCAGTTGCTCCATTTATAACATATAAAGAAATGCTAGGATATTTGGGAATACGAAAGTTTATATGAACTCTTTATTTCAAAGATTGTTCAATAGGTTAGACAAATAGCATTAGATAAAGGAATGGTCATCACATTAAAGCTCTAATTTGACTCTAAATGGAACTTATTGTAGAACCCTAGATTTAAGTATTCACAAGACATTATATGCTACTTTTTCATGATTTTTAGCCTTTATCACAAACTACAATCCTTTATCTTGTGTTAGATATTTGATTTTGCATTGCTCTTATTATCTCCTTAGTCATAATTGTAAACAACTTTTTGTGACTTAATACATCTTTAACTTTCAAAAAATAACTCACCATGACCAAAGAAATATGATACACTATGATTAGAAATATCAACTAGATTTTCACTATCAAGATCATCACTAAACACATCAACGTAAGTTGTCTCTACATTTTTCCCTTTTGCTTTTTGATTATATACTGTTTGAAAAATACTAAATATCATTAGGCAAATGCACCCTACCATTCTTATACTATAGCTTAGCGAGTATTAATAGCACAAAGACTATGTTCTAGTACAACTATCTTTTATTAGGTAATCTAATAACATATATCGTTGACTTAAAAAAAGATTAACAAACTAAAAATACTAAAATGTAAAATAATGAACTAAAGTAATGAAGAAGAATGAAATAATCAATTAATAAATAAGATTCAGATATAAAATCCCTCTAGAACCTTTCTTTACTAATTCAAATACTAACCTTAGTTTCTTAGGTTAGTAGAAATACTAAATTTACAAACATATTCTTTCTTAAGATATATAGCCCCTACCCTTGAGTTGATTAATTGATCTCTTTTTAATCAAAATCATTAAAAATGGATTAACTTGTTATATAAATTCCCTTTGTAGATCCAAGAAGATTTATGCACTCATATCTCTATGATTTCATGAAACTCTTATTATCTATATCATGTTCTATTTATACGAACGATTTCTCAATCCATATATATGAAAACTAAAATTGAATCAAAATGCTACTATATTTCAATTCAAACATAAGGAATAATCATGAATAAGTCACAAGATAATTATGGTTTCTTTCATTGAATCAAAGAATAACTCTAATTTATAGTTTTTAAGGTTTATACCTATATAGATCTAAGGTTGATACCTATATAGATCTATCTCGATAGATTTCATACTAAGATTAAAAAATAACAATATTTAAGAAAAATACAAAATATAAGAACTTACTCTAAAAAATCTCTAAATCTTAATGTCTTCAGTTGAATCTTAATGGAATCCTTTCTTTTCTCTTTAAAAGTTGTTCTTTTCTTGTGTGAAAATGCCTTAATTTATGTCTTTAATGATGTGTTGCAGTCTCATCCCTAAAAGCCTCTTTTTACTCTGTGTTGAATAATCTTCACACCCATTAGAGTTCTCATCTTCTACTCTTTAAGAGGATTATTAAGGAGATTGAAAAATGCATCAGGAATTTACTCTGGTTAGGCAAGATTGACAACCTTAATGATGCCAAAGTCAAGTGGGAGCATCTATGCTAGAGAAAACAGGAAGGGGGACTAAGTCTTAATGTCATTCATTCTTTTCAATGCAGGCAGGTAGCCAAAAGAACTTGGAGACTATTCAATGAGAGGGAATCTCTCTGAAGTAAGTGGATTAATGAGTTTTATCTCAAGAAAACCAACTTATGGCAAATAACTACAACAAATGAATTCTCCTAGCCCTTTATGGTGCCAAAGTCAAGTGGGAGCATCTATGCTGGAGAAAACAGGAAGGAGGACTAGGTCTTAATGCCATTCATTCTTTTCAATCCATGTAGGTAGCCAAAAGAACTTGGAGACTATTCAATGACAGGGATTCTCTCTGGAGTAAGTGGATTAATGAGTTTTATCTTAAGAAAACCAACTTATGGCAAATAACTACAACAAATGAATTCTCCTAGCCCTTTATAAAGATTTTGAGGAATATATCTACTGTCTATCAACATATCTTCAAATAAGGAATGGGGAAGAAATATGGTTTTGGTATGATAATTAGGCTTCACTTAGCCCTTTATATCTAGAAAGGATATTTATTCTTTTCACACTAGAATCCCTTTTCAGGCAAAAGTCAGCAAAGTAATTCTGAATAACTCTTGGCATTTTCAAGGCAGAGGTGCTAAGAAACTACATAGCTATTTTCCAAGCTATATGCCCAACTCAATTACCCCAGACATACATTTATGATCACTAAGTCGGAATGGCGACTTTTCAAACTCTGCATGCATCAAAGCTTTTAAGCCATCTCACCTTAATTTTATTCCTTGTTATAATATTGTTTGGAAAGGCACTTGAAGCCAAAAGCTTCTTTCACTGCTTCGCTTGCAACTATGAAGAGGTTGAAAACTAAAGACAAAATTATAGGATCTAAAGTCAAATTATGTGAACTATGTTGCAGTGAACTTGAAAGCATTGACTACCTTTTCTTAAGTGTGGTTATTCAGCCTCCATTTGGGCTAATATCCAGCACACTCGTAGCTTCTACTATCATGAATCAGATTAGAACAAAATATTGTAATGAGCTAATCATAAATTTAAGTCAATAAGGAAAGATAGAGTTTGCTTAAGACTCAGCTTTAAGAGTATAGTCTACTCTATTTGGAGAGAAAGAAACCATGGAGTTTTCAACAAAATCAGCATAGATAAGCATGTCTTAATTATGAATTATGCATTCACTTATTATAATTGTTTTGTGCACCAAGTAATTCAAATATTCATTTAATAACACTTAGAAAGTTAAATAAGGGCATTTTGTTTTTTATTTTTATTTTCAAATTTAATAAAAAAACTTATTTGTTTTGCGTTAATAGCTTCTATTTTTAATTTTTGTTTCTTTCAATTTGGAGGGAGGTCAACGTTGGTTTCGCACTATAATGGACTTTCCTTTGGAGTTTTAATAATGACATAACTAAGGCAT
Source organism: Erythroxylum longipes (assembly GCA_027563885.1). Lineage (NCBI taxonomy): Eukaryota > Viridiplantae > Streptophyta > Magnoliopsida > Malpighiales > Erythroxylaceae > Erythroxylum > Erythroxylum longipes. The sequence continues at coordinate 26,976,350 of JAOQMS010000180.1, read as the reverse complement.
TCGTTTCAATGACGGGGATGAGTCAAAACAGTAAATCAGTTTGCAATATAAAAGGTACAACTCGCTAATTTCGAAGATTCTTTGTTAGTATTCATGATTCCTAAGCCCCGTAAGGTTGATGTTTAACCTTAATTTGAATATGCAACCACAAAAGCCGTACAGTTAAAGGCTTAAATTACCATTTATTATTATTATTGTTGTTATTATTATTATTATTATAACAACTAATAAAATTTATTTAATAAAATATTTTTTTGATTTAATAATAATAGTTACTAAACAATTGATATGTAATTAAGTTCTTATTAAATTTATACACTCATATATATATAGGGGTAGGAAGGGTTGTCTTCCCTGATCTAAAGATGTTTTCTCCAAGATGCGAAACCAAAAGAAATAACATGAAAATTGTGCTCGGTAAGGCACATTTGATGATCGTAACAGCCAGTACATTGAGTAAGCCAACCAGGGAAATGACAAGATCACGCAAATGATTGATAGACCCAAAAACCAAAAACAAATTGAGTACAAAGTGGGAAAAAGCTTATTTAGGCCTTTTGGACAAGAGGATTGAAGAGAGTATTGATTGAATAAAGTAGAAGCATATTGTAAGTTATGACTCCAACGAAGCCGGAGGCCAAGGCTCCTGTTACCTTGTCGCAGTAATTGGGAACTTGGCCACAGATGGGAAGCCAACCTGCATGAGAATTCCCTTTCTTACCCACATGAGCAATGGCCAAAGCTGCTGAAATGCTTGAGGTGAGCAACATGGTGAATACCTATATAGTTTGAAAGAATGAAAAGAAATGCGAATAGCAATGAAACACAACACAACATCCTACACTATATCAACACAATCAATTCCAGTCAAGCTTCTATAAGCAGATAATGCGCCAACGGTATTTTCACATCAATAACTAATTCATTGCTTGATCTCGAATCATCATTGAGAAAGAGTTACTGCATTTTCTTTTATGATCATATTTTTAGTATAAAAATGCAAAATATAGAAATGGTTTTCCTATTAGAACAAAAAACACCCACTTCTTTCGTGATGCTGGAAAAAATCTTCTTACTATCAACTAATCAACTGAACAATATCATGCTTCTTATATAGCAGCTAATTCTGGCATGTTAATTGAAGCAAAAACGGTTCATATAAAAATCCATGAAGCCATGTTTGCAGAATTACCGCATCAAGGGCAACAACTAAGCGCCAAAGCATACTTTCAGAAGGAAGAAAGAGAACAAGAAAGCCATAGACGCTTACAACACCATTTGCGATTACAAAATACCTGTACCCAAATGAAACTTGAAGTTATCAAACAAGAAAAAAACAGGAATAACCATGAACGTGAAAGTGAAGACACTTAACTTGAAGGCTGGTGTGTCAGTGTATTTTGCTTCATACGATACTGAAAAGAAACTGCCCGTTTCATGGCTAGTAGCCATGATAATTGAGGCTGCAAGCGTAGCACCTAATGCAATGATCCTTATCATAAGAGTTAACAGTCTCTTGGTTTTGGCCATGGATAAGATCGGAGAATCTTAGTCTAATAATGATTGGAAATTGATGGGAAAACTTGCATCGGTATGTATATAAAGCTGTTAGGAAGGCAGATGAAGGGTGGTGCACCTTTGTTAGTTGAAATTCTCATCTGCCATCACCGCCGTCCATCGTTATGTATATAAAGCTGTTAGGAAGGCAGATGAAGGGTGGTGCACCTTTGTTAGTTGAAATTCTCATCTGCCATCACCACCGTCCACTATGACTTTTTCAACTATCTCTCTATCTGTCTTATCTATCTCTGCACCTCAACCTGTAGCCTTCGTGTCGTGCATTGTTAGTTTTCTTGTTACATGTAATCAAGCTTATAATATATGCTTAGTATCGAATATTCAAAATCCATGAACCATCCACCTTTTCTCGTCTTCAATATTCTTCGATGTTCCTAATCCTAAACGTCCATTCCACTAGAAATTAACTTGTAATTGGCATTTCTCGTTCTTTTTACCATTACATAATCACTGTCAGGTTATTCAAAATCTTGCCACCGAGCAACAAAGTCCAACGGTAAGAGGTTGGTTTTCGCCTAAGCAAGGTTAAGGAGTCGACCTGCTTGTGTATGCAACAACGTTAATTGAATAATTGGTGATAGTGCTTTGCTGCCCCTCGGGGTCCCATCCGGTACGAGAGGGGATTAGTTTGAGCGTGGTAATAGCTTAAATGTGCCACTAACAATTCAGGCACACCTAGGACATTTCGTGGTCTTATTCAAAAAAAATCTCGCTCGCGCTCACTACAAGAAATTGTATTTTAGTGAAAGTCAAAATTGTCACTAAAAGCAGTAATATTAGTTACTGTTATTAATATTGTCCAATCTTTGAAGTCGTCATCTCCTGTCACAAACACGTTCGTAATTAATAAAATAGTAACTAATTTAAGGAATGATCACAATTATGCAACACCTTTAGTGACATAAACACTGACACTAAAATTTGTGAAATGTATGACAAAACTATATGGTCATAATAACTTTACATATTTGTGATAAGTTTATCGTCACAAATAATATAACGTAGTAATGAATTAAATCATAACGGTACTTCATTTTTTGTGACAAAAGTGCCTACACTAAAACCTATCAAATTTGTGACAATATTATATGGTCACAACAACTGTGTTTATTAATGACAAGTTTGTCGACACAAATAATATAAAGTAGTGACAAATAAAGTTATAACAGTACTTCATTATATTATGACGAAAGTCTCGACAGTAAAACCTATGGAATGTGTGGCAACACTATATGGTCACAGCAACTTTACATATTTATGACAAGTTTGTGGACACAAATAATATAAAGTAGTGACGAATAAAGTCGAAACAGTACGTCATTTTATTGTTATAACATTATCGCCACTAAAATAATTATAAATAGTGACAGAATATTTGTCACTAATATGTTAATAAAAAAGTGTCAACATCATTTCGTCACAAAAATGAAAATTATTTCTTACAAAAAGTATTGGCAATAATGTGTTTATTATTATCACAAATAAAACAAGCAATTCATCAATAGAGTTACATTAGCTGCAAAAGAATTTTGCTTCAGTGGCCATATTGTTTAACATATTTCATCACAAATATGAAAGTTATATGTTATAATAATTTTCTCACTAAATAAAGAATATATGTTACAATAAATTTATCACTAATGTTTTCGTGTTTGTCGCAAATAATATTATTAAACTTTACAATTTAATTACTTAATCGATAAAATTTTTTGCATTGGTGGCCACAAAATAGAAGTTATCAAAATGATACGGATTTTTAGTGCGAAGATATTATCAAACAAGTAAATAAAAATTATTAGTATATATAAAATATAAAGAAATCACCAAAATGTATAAAATTCTAATTTACAATATAAAAATTGGAAGTTTTAATATCCAAAAAAATTATTTATTACAATTATCTCAAACTACTACGTACAAATTTAAGCTAAAACTCTCTAAGGTGAAATTTCCTGGCTATTCTTTAGGATGAAGTTCACTGTTGATTTGTTTCTTCCAAAATAAATAAAAGTAAAATCAGTTAATTAGTTTATAAAATATTAAGCTATAAATTTAGTACTAACATTTTATAATAATATAATGATAATGATAAGAAGTGATACTAACTATTCTAGATTTTATAAATTTATAAACTTACATGAGTATTTGAGGTATTTGATGTTGTGGTACCTGATAGATCTTCAATTAAGGCAGAAGAATTAAGTAACAAACTAGGAATTACTCCAGTATTTGCCAAATGTGCAAAAACAACTGAAATTTGTTTCATTTATGTGGCTTGCTTCTCAATAGCTACATCCTGAGCTTGAATCTTCTCATTTTGTATTTTTGTGATTTTAGTAAGTTTTGCAACTTCATCGTCTAAATTACTTGCATGTTACTTTACAGCCTCCGCTTCAACTAGAATTTTACCTTTTTCTCGGGACTTAGATGTTATCTCTTTAATACCTAAATCGTGTGAATAACTTGACTTTCTTTCTAGGACAAGACTGAAATGCACAACAACTGGTAGAGGTGTAAACGAAATCTTTTCTTTATTTTTCTCTCCCTCTTCTTGAAGCTTATTCTGCATATTTAGATAGAATTTGAAAATTTAGAAAGCAATTTTAAAATTTTTGAAAAAATCTAATTTGACTATAACTTTCATACCATTATTTCTTCTCCATTTGGAATAGACCAAGTTCCATTTGGCTTTTGTCGCAATATCTTCCAAACTTTAACAGCATCGGGTCACTCATCAGAATCTTTATCTTTCTAAAAAGAAAAAAAGACAAAGAAAAGACAAAGAAAATTAATGATTAATTGGAGCTTATTTTTAAGAAAACTATAATTTTAATTTTAAGTAAATAAAATTTTACTTTACCATCCCATATGCAATTTGTATAATCGACTTTATACCAGAAACTGATTTCATCTATTGATTTCCCCTATTACTTGTGTTTCTTTTGCTTTGCTCCTATACATTGATAAATAATTTATTTTTAATAAAATAAAACAACTAACAAAATAAGTTAAAGTACTTAAATTTTAAAATTACCTTAAAATTTAGAGTCTCCCATTTATTCTCAATCAACCATTGCCAATCACTTTCCTCCACATCCTTTGGGCAATCTTTACTCTTGAGATAGCTTTTTGTGCAAATGATAATGTCGATTTTTATGTTGTGCATGCACTTGTTGCATCACATAAGATTGCACATGATTTAAGAAATTGAATTTATCCTAGAATTCATATAAAAATATAGTTAGGAAAATTAAGAAGCAAATTCAATGCAATAACAAAATTAAACTCTGTTGCAATTAAACTAAACTCTATTGCAATTAAAAAAAATGTCGTACCTTTAAAAATAACCACATTGCCTTCTTATCATCCTCAGAAATCTCTTTCCAACTAGAGACATGAAGTGGTGCATGAAAGCATATAATAACTTTCGACTTGAAAAGGCTAGCATGCTTACCATATATCTTATAATACAGAGGAGGAAATTGAACATTAATTTGTTTTCCTTCAGCTTTCTTCTTAGCAAGTCTAGCATTAATTGTTTGTCCTCATCTATGTTTTTTAGAATTCACATTTCCTATTCAAAAAATAAAAATTAATAGACATATAAAATATTATATTAAAAATTTAAATGTACAATCATATAATTTTGAGGATCACGTTACCAATAATAGTAACTTGTCCTTCTAGGCTAGGTGCATTATTTGAAGTTGCAACTGTAGCAGCGGACTATTGATTAAGAGCCTCTATAGCTTTTGACTCCTCTACCATACTAGGTTTATTTTTTTCATCATCTATATTTGATAAAGATCTACCATTGTTAATCATCTTGTAGTTTCGCATATAAATTCCAATTCTAACCATCTTGCACTTTTTAAAAATAAATACATATTAGGAACAAGCAACATATGCAGCTAAAACAATTATTACAAGAAAAAAATTAATGAAGTCAACAAGCAAAAAAAATCAAGGGAAAACAAATATCATTGAGTCACTTTCCACTCTATATGCTTAAATTAACGATGACAACAATAAACATGGCTATTATTGGCATCATTGGCCTCCTCATGTCATACTATTTTGTGCATTACCTTTTCTCATCCGTAAAGATTAACTAAAAGCTAGCTTTTGTTTACTTCATAAATAGTTCAGGAAGATAGTTCTACGAGAAATGCAGGTTCAATTTATTTATACTTTTTCAATTGCTTTTATTGAATTCCCTTTGATAGATGATGATCATGTTTTGTACAAAAGACTTGTATATGAGAAAATCCATCAAGTCCTATTATACTTTTAAAATTACAAAGACATAATACTAGTTTTGATCTTTCTTAAAAAACCCCCTTGACTATTTCGCAGTTCACCTAACTCAAAACCATAAGCATACAGTTGTTTTACATATACTTAGCAACAACTGCAACAAAGGTGATACCTTTACATTTTCCTAGTCTATATAGCTGACAACTGAACATAAATCGTACTAAATACAAGTTCATAAATCATACTAAATACAAGTTCCTGATTTTGAAATAAGATAGGGAAAACATAAATAAGATAGAAAATAGAAAGAATTGTTAAGTGGTGTAGGAATATGTTATATGAGGAGACGTTTTTCATGAAGAAGTAGTTTGCCAAAAGTAAGGTGAAGGTGATGAAGATTTCCTGCTGGTGAAGGTGATGGAGGTTTCCGGCTGTTCAAGTGATGTGATAAAAAATTTATAATCCAAAAGCAACCCATTAAAAGTGAACAGGACGAAGAGAAGCAGTCACAGGTAGTGTGATGATCTAATGCGTGGTGGGTGGTGGCGGTCGAAAGAGAAGCAGTGACGAAGTGCTATAAAAGTTTGTCAAGTTTCTATGTTTTTATCAAAGTTTACCAATGGGGAATCGATGGTAAGAGAAAGATTAGCTCCATGGATAGAGAAACAGTAGTTACACGAGAAAGAGTAGTTCCATGAGTCTGTCGAGTTTATAGTAACAGAGTAATGCTAAAAAAGTAACGTATTAAACTAAATCATGAAAGAATGTGTTAGGCCCCATTTTTAGAGTCTAACTCGTAAGTTAAACGTGAGCGTATCACTTTGTAGGGTTCTTCTAATGGAATCTCATTAGCCATCTTCATCTGCATTCTCATAACATCCCAAAATTCCATATTTGAATACTTGATATACGACAATCTATTCTTATATTTATATCCTCAATCATCACCCTAAACATATCACTTATTTTTATCTCTTATTTCCACATCAAACTAAGCACATTTCAAGCTCCATTCAAGCTTAAATGTATCATAGGAAAGCATTGATAAGTCCACAATTTATATATATGTACATGATTTGGGAAAATAGGCATAACTTTCACTATGGATGTCAGATTAAGATCATTCAAGTATGGTTTTAAAGAGAACTTTGAGTTCTACAACTTCCGTGAAGACCACGAAGAGAGATTTTTTCGTCTAAAGAGTCAAAAATTGCACATTTATGTAGGTATCCCGAGAATGTCCGCCCAGTGGGCTTATGTCCCTCCAAACAGACATGAACGGAGTTGGAACGCTGGAATTCCCGAGAATGTCTGCCCAACGGATATGAAGTCTGCCCAATAGACATTTACTGGCCAATTTCCAGATTTCCAACTCCTACAAGTTACATATAACCCATCTTATGCATATCTATCATTTCTAACTTATTTTTCTCATTATTTCCCCTTCATTCTCACTTCCATTTGAGCTCAATATCATTTACAACCAAATCATAATCTATGTTTAGTCATCAACCCAAAAACATAACATTCAAACTTATACATATTCATCATAAATTTATGCACATGTTCAACTCTCCTTATCACCATCATTTCATCTCTAACTTTGACTAATTTTTCCCATTTCAAGACACCATAGTACTCTTTTTCTATTAGATCAAGTTAGAAAAGGGCTATAAAGTGTCCACCATGCACCCTGTACAACATCACTAACTTGTTAAAAGCATATCTCTCAATTCTAATGTCTAAAATTACAAAATTTATATCGTTGGAAAGCTAAGAGGATAAAATACAACTTCCAAGAAGACAACTTTGTCTAAATCAGCCTAGATTAATACAATATTTCGTTAACTTCAAAAGAATGGAGTTTTACAAAGCTTTAATAGGCATTTCAAGACACAAATGCATCATTGGACTCATAATACAAAATATACATGAATAAGTAATCCTTGAAATGCGGCTAAAGCCTTGAGTTTTCATATACTAACTTAAATACAAAAATATATTTAGACTTGGAATGGTGCCTTGACTCTCGATCACTCAATCTCTTGCTCGTCACTTGGAGATGGGGAGGAAGGAGGTGAGCTAAAAGCTCGTGGAAAACAATTTTATAGCAGAGAAACAAGCAAAACTATTGAAATTATTCATGCCGTAGTAAAAATGCATTGAAACTATAAAACATTTATTTCTCAAACTTGTCAAGCAAATCATAAACAACATAAGATATGTATTTCTCAAACTTGTCAAGAAAATCGTAAACAACATAAGACATGTATTTCTCAAACTTGTCAAGCAAATCGTAAATAACATAAGACATGTATTTTTCAAAATCTCAAACTTGTCAAACAAATCATAAACAACATAAGACATGTATTTCTCAAACTTGTCAAGTCATTCATAAACAACATAAGCAAGCATAATGGTTTGGATAGTCCATATAAACTTGATGGAGAAGCCTTGCAGCTAAACCATATACATGAGGGAGTTCTTGCGAAGCTGTAATAAACATGAGGGAGTCCATAATGGCGCTCCATGCCATTAGTGGGCAAGCGGTAGAAGCCTTTAACATGGTCAATGTGCATGTGACATAACATGATGGACACCACAAACCCAACCACAAACATGAATTTCATGACTTGTAAACATATTGCACAAAAGGCACATTTTGAAAACATGATTTCCATAAGGATCGTATATTTCAAATACAATTTCCATACTCAAGTTTCATGAATCATCATCAAGATTCAATTGCCAAACATTTAGCAAATACTTAAATCATTTAGAAGCAATAAATGCAACGTTTATAAAGCAATTGAAATCATTTAAATCTATTGATTAGGAAAATACTCATGGATCATTAACTCAAACTATAAACATGTAACCCACCTGGATTCCTTACTTAAAAACTTGCTTAAAAATGCCCCTCCTCTTGCTCCTCTTGCCTCTCTTGATTTCCTTTAACATAAACAAAAATCCAATTCAATAGGAATACAAATTGGGAATCCAAATAGCATATTTACTAAAAATTGATTCTACAATACTTAAACCCACGTTTTTCCTAAGCTTCATGAACCAAATTCCTTCCAAATTCCAATGGATTAAAAAATGAGCTTACCTTGAATCTTCACCAAACAAAGAGATTTTTAGCTCAAATGGAAGCTCTTCTTTTCCTCTTTCTTTTTCTCTTCTTGAATAATCTCAAAATCACTCTTGAAAACTAAGAAAAGATAAAACCTAAGCTTGTCTTCTTTCTTTTTCTCTCTGGCCGAAACCCTCTTCCCTTTTCTCTCTCTTTTTTTCACTTCTTCTCTCCCTTCAATTCACGTTTTCTTCATTTAATGAAGAAGACAACATTTTCCTCTTCCAATTCTACCCTTAATGATTGTGAAATGTCAACTTTACCCTTTCATTAATGCTTCATGGTCTTTAAACTTAAGTCACATGCCACAATTGCCCTCAATACATTCTTACTGCTTTAATTGAACTAACTTGTGTAATAAAATCCTACTAACACTGTAATAAATAATTAAACTCCAATAATAATTCTATCATAACCTCATAATTTATTTAAATCATGCTTAACAATTCTATTTATTCTAAGGCAAAAATTTGAATTCCATGATTATTCTATAAAATATCATGCTCAACTTAACAAAAATTTCAGAGGCCAATAGAATGTGTAAGCTGAGGCTAATAGTTCTTAGGAAAAAAAAGCTGTCAATTCGATAAAGAACCCATCAAACAGCAAGATCAAAACAATAAGTTAAACAAACAAAAATGGCCATTCACCTGTTAGTATTTGAGCAGAGGAATTGGATGATGTGGAGAGAAGATTGCAATGATGCAGAGAGGAGAAGAGTAAGCAATTTATTGACACCACTCATAACGAGGTTCTTGAATAAGTGACTGTTCACGGTTCCTCTTCTTCTAGATATCAACACCTCCTTTTCTGTTTTGTTTTTTTCGATTGGTTTAATTGTATTAATGTGATGTCATTTTATTGTTTGACAATTAATTACTCTCCTAATGTAGTTCTTCAATTTTCCTCTATCAATAAAATTTTTTAATTTTGAAAAAAACTATTTCATGTTAAAATTTTTAAATTTTATGTCATAGTTTAATTTTTATAATAAAATTTTATATTTTATAAATTTAAAATCAGATTTAATATTTTTACAATACATAATAAATATAGATGAGAGTAATTTATTTTTTATCATAAACTATTATGTTAGCGGGATAGTTACAAAAAATTTGATTTTATTCATCTAATAAAAATAATTGATTTTAGATAAAAAAATTTAAATAAATATCTATTTCAAAGTTTTGTTTAGCAAATATCTATTGATATGTAAAATATTACTTTTGGATTATCAATATAAGTAGTTTGAATATTTTATAAGAAAATATTTAAATTTGTTTGTAAATAACAATATTAAAGAAAAACCGTGACACGTAATTTTCAGTCCCTAAAATTCTTACAATAATGACAAAATTAAGCTTTATTATGCAATAAAATTACGTCAACATCTATGAATGCAAAGCAAGAAGACAATTTAGATGAGATAGTTGAATAGTTGAATCAAGTATGAAAGAGATCATCAAACTTAGATGAGCGTTAACAATTACAATTTTTTGTGGTAACTTTGACTCGCAATGCGAGTACTACAGGAAACGAAGACTATGCAACGACAATTTTAGGCTATATTGTTCTTTAAAGTCACTGCATAGAGTGAGGACCATTGGTTCTGTTTAAGAAAATGTAGATTATGTATTTTTAGAGTATAAAAGGAAAAATGTTAGTACATAAAAGTAAGATAGACGAAAAAGATAACATTGTAACTTGTGATTAGCAATGATGTAGTCTCTGCTAAGGGATCGCATTCCTTGAAATTGTTTTAATTTCCTTCAACACTCTATGAATCACATATTTAATATAAATAACTTTAAAAAAATTTAATATATAAATTCTAGTGTATATTTTCCCTTTAAAAAAGATAGTATATAATAACCTTGCGAAGTTACTTCTTATAAAAATGTTAGATATTCAATTGTCAAATAATCAAATTTCATTAACAACATATTATGACTTGTGAGAGATAAAGATAAGAAGTTTTAGTTGATTAAAAACTTTATCTTTTCTTTTATTATTGTTTAATAAAAACGTAAACTTATAATTTGTCTTACAAAAATCTCTAAATTTTTACTTTATTTATTTTGAATTATTAAATATTTTGTAATAATAATTTGTATTTGAATTATTAAATATTTTCTATTAATCTAAAAGAGTACCTAATTTTGTTTCATATTTATTTCATCATACGATGCTTCCTTTATGTCCATTCCCTTTATAATAGATTAGACCCACGTGTCCATTCCCACGTAACCCAAGTGTAGCTATTAACTTTTATTTAATACTACTACCCTTCTTATTCTTCTTCAGATTCTAAACTTACCCTATCTACCCATCCAGATAATAAAATTTACAATCCTCAAGAACACTAAACATTAACTTATCACTAGGGGAATCGATCGAATTTCACCTCCTCCGATGATTAGCCGCATACTGTGATAGAGGCACCACCTTCGGCAACGGAGTGGACAAAGGCGAATTCCATCAAGTAGGGCAAGACTCATTAAGCTTAAGCCAAGGGTCGATTGTGCATAAGTGAAAATAATTTCGGCACTCAGACATCATTCATAAGACCTCCAAATCCTTTTACTCACACAAACAGATAGAACAAGTAGACACATATATACATGAAGTTATCTCCTCTCCTCCACTGCCGAAGCTGAAGCTCATTGGGTTTTCCCTCTATCTCTCTCTCTCTATCTTTATCACCTTCTCTCTTTTGCCTCATTTGGGTCTTTCAGCTAACCAAGCCTGGCTTATTCGTGGGTGTGTTTTAATTTCTTCTTAGTAATGCCTCAATGTTTATTTGGAAAAAAATTAATGCTTATAAAGTTCCCTATCCTAGCAAGTTTTGTGTCAAATTTTGCTAAACGCATTCTATTAGTTTGTATTGTAGGACAATGATGATTGACAAAACTTGGATGGAAGTTTCTGATATAGCACTACCACAATATGAAAAAGGAGTTAATGAATTTCTAGATTTTGCATTTGGACATTTTGATGAAGGAAGAGCAGTTCGTTGTCCTTGTAAAAAAAATCAACAATAATTCATTTAGGACAAGTCAATCAATTTATGAACATCTGATGTTAAATGGGATAAACAGAAAATACAAGTAGTGGTACCGTTATGAAGAGGTTCTACAATATTATTCTGATGACGACAATGATAGTAATCAGAGTAATAAAAGTGAAAATGATGATGGAATGCCTGATATGTTACGTGATCTTGTGAGGGATAGTTCTTATTATCTAAATGAAGAAGCTGATGATCCTATCAGAGGTGGCCCCACCAATCCAAATAAGGAAGCTACTAAGTTTTTCAGATTATTGAGAGAATTGGAGTAAGAGTTATATCCTGGCTGTGAGGAATCTTCCACACTATCATTCATTGTTGAATTATTGAATTGGAAATGTCTTTACGGGATTAGTGCAAATGTAGTTGATGGAATGCTTCAAATAATGAAAAATGGTTTCCTAAAGGTAATAAAGTTCCCAGCTCATATATTGATTATAAGAAAGTTTCTCGAGATATAGGGCTTTCATATGAGAAGATAGATGCTTGTGTAAATGATTACATACTTTACAGAAATAAATATGAGAATGCTCAATTTTGTCCAACAAGTGGTGAATATAGATGGAAGAATAATGGAAAAATTGGGAATATCATTAATGAGCATAACCGTAGGAAAAAGATTCCGCAAAAAGTCTTGTAATATTTTCCGTTAACTCCTTGCTTGCAAAGATTATACATGTCATCTAATTTTGCTAAAGATATGAGATTGCATAAGGAAAAACCATATAATAATGAGTTTATGGGACATCTAGGGGGATTCTCCAGCTTGGAAAAGATTTGATACCGTGCACCCTGTTTGCTCATAACTATGCAACACAAACTATTCATTTTACGCTCAAAAACTACATGTACGGGTAGTGACTTGTAGTTAAAAAGCAGATATCGATCCTATAGGGATTGATGCCCAGACACCACTTAATTCAGACAAAACTTTGTTTAAGAAATGAAATTGTTTAATGCAAATAATCTGAAAAATTAAATTAAACTTAAAAGACTAATAATGAATACTGAACAATACTTTATGTAGAAAAATTAGAATTCAAGAATCTAAAGACTAAAGATTACTTTTTTTCCTATTTTGTTTCCCTCCTATTTTATTAATCGAATTATGTCTCACTTAAGGTTTTCGAATGTATTAACTACCCTCTCTCAAGGTGTAATTAATTGTTTCTAATCAAATTAAATGGAATCAATTGAATGATCTTTCAACCTACCCAATGACCACCAATTTAACTAGTTATTAAACTATCCTATAGGTGATCAATTGAATTCACTGAGATCTCTCTTCTAACTAATCAATTGGCGTGATGATTGCAAGTCTACAGGTTTCTAACTCTCGTTGTACAATCATACACAAATAATCTTACTCACTCTCTCTATTTGTTGCAAGATAACAAATAAAATCAAAAACCATCAAAGACACTTTCATTCAATTCAATAAAATATGAGTTTTAACAAAATACTTCAAAAGCAATCCATAAAACTAAATAAGTTAATTATGGTCTCCATAATATCAACACACAAATAATCCTTCTTACAAAGATTAGAAGAAAGAAAAACAAAGAAAATTGAATAAAAGAAACTTCTTCTCTTCTTTATCAAAATCTGAAATTTTGGATGTTGATGTGCTATTTTCCCCAATCTTGATGATAATCCTTGACTTCAATCCTTCCTTAAGGCTAAAAACTAGTGTTCTTCACTCAAGGATGGTGTTTCTATAGAAGGGTTTCGTCTCTCCTTGATGATGGAGGCTCAATTCTCTTTTAATAGTCCAACCTAAGTTTAATGAAGCCCCGTATAATGACTCAAATTATAATTCCCACGATCGTGGGAATTAGCATGATTCCCACGATCATGGGAATTGGCAACAGATAGTCTCCTTTTTTCTTTTCCTCTTTGATCTCTAGCTCAATCTTTAAATTGCTCCATCTTCCTTCTTATATAAAAATAGTCAATTCTTGCCCTAAATTAACATCAAAACATAAAATAACAACAATGGAAATCAAACTAAATGAAAACATGCAAAATGAATCCTAAACTACAACAATAATCAACAATTATGCAAGAAAACACATGCCAATTACTTAGAAAGACATAGGCTAATGCGCAACTATCAACATCCCTATACTTAAATCTTTGCTTGTTCTCAATCAAAATAATACAACCAATCAATTATATCACTTCATTTTCACAAAGATCTAAGCAAACATTCCTTCAAATTTAAGCCAACTCAAATATCAAGTTAATACACATATCATGACTACTTTTTCATTGATGTACATAAGCAAACTCAACAATTGACACCATCACTCAAGGATAAGTAAAGATGCAAAATGAATCTTTCTCATTGTTTTCACTCATTTCTCTCAAGTGTTTGATGGTTAGTGTTTTACTCACACTTCCTATAGAAAACTACACTACCATAGGCTTGCTAATACACCAATTCTCCTTTACAATGAATGCATTCATAAATAGATCAAAAGGACTTGTTTAGGGTTGTAATATGGTAAGGGTTAAGGTGGGTAAAGAGGGAAAAAGGGTTAAGCACAAGCATTTGTAAAGTAAAAAGCGGATAAAAAAGATAACAAAACATAACTCTGAGATATACAAAGATAACTAATATTATGCACTTATTGATACTACTCACTTGTCCTTCCTTTTTCTTTTCTTTTCCTTTTTTTCTTTTCTTTTTTTTCTTTTCAACATTTTATTTTCTTCTTCTTTTTTTCTAAATACATGGAAGAATTCTGAATCAAAATAGCACTATATACATTGTAATCCATAGGCAGAAATATACTCAACTTATCTCAGTAAAATTTTCACAACAATCTCAACTAATGTATTACTTAATACTCTACTAAGCTTGTGAATGGGTAGGTTCATGATGTTTAAGGTTTTAAAAATTTGAGTGTTTTCAAGAAACAAAATGTTAAGGCTCAACGTGGGTAGTAAGGGATAATACAAAGGGTAGGTCATTTAAGCTAGGGATTAACACAAAAAGGGCCTAAATCATCTCTATTAAGTATGCATCCAGTAGACTCAAACTGATTCAAAGCAAGTTCTGAAGGTAATAACCTAAGGAAGTATCACTCAACAAAGAAATATAATGGCTATAGATGGAGTCATATGGCTCAATCCTCACATTGGCTCAAATGAAAACTCATTATGCATCTCTACACTATCTCATTGCTTAAATGTCAATTTGTGACTAAGCTTATGTAACCAACTACTTTTCATCACTCTATATGGTTCACTTTCTACTCAAGTAGCCTAATCTGAGTTTAAGCATGCATTTAATCTAATTCCAACTAAAATGACAGAATCTAATGGCCATATCCATCAAAATGATTCAAATGTGATTCCATTACTGACGCAAAGCACATGATATGACTAAATATGCATCCTATTTAACAAAATGCAAACAATGCAATTGAGAAAGTCAATGTCACCTCCCCACACTTAAAGATCACATTGTCCTCAATGTGACAAGTCTACCACCAAATAAGGGAAAATGACCTCAAACTAAACAAAAGAAATTGAAATAAACAAATGACATCAAACCAAACAAAAGAAAAGGACATGAAACTAAACAAAAAATGAAATTAAACCAAACAAAAGAAATAACAAAAATTAAAAGGAAAAGGGCAAGCTTATTGAGATGATGGTGGCGACGTTGTTGGTGAAGGAGCTTCAAAATTGTTCCTTCGACAGAAATTGAGGAACCTCTTCTTCAGGCTGCGCTACTCCTTGTGAACTTGCCCATTTAGGTGCCCAGCACATTAAGTTGGAATGTCATTTGTTGTTGGTTGGAGGCCATTTGGTTGAGGATTTGTTGAAATCAGTCGACCTCTGCTGGTGCACTTGGTTCCTCCTCTGCTACTTCCTCTTTTGGCTCCGGGACTACTCGGGATGTGGAGGGTAGGGAAGCAGCTGTATTGGTGCCCCTCCTGTTCCTCACTACAGTACGCGTCTATGGATTTCGAAGTTCTGTATAATGGAGCTCCAAAATCTTAGAGCGTCTTAAATATGATATATCAAACATATTGTGTGGCATTGTGCACATCTCCCCCACATTAAGGTTATAAAACCGAGCTAAAGCAGTAACAACATGAGACATTCCAAAATATGAACTCTTTTTATTTACCAGACTCACTATTGATTGAAAATTTCTAAAAGGCATGTTAATTTTAACTTTTCGATCCATGCACCACAAAAAGAAAATTTCTTTGGCCGAGCATTTATTACTTTCAGTTTTATTGAACACAGTTAAGCACATAAATTTGTGAAAAAGTAAATGCTCGGCACTACAGATTAAAGAATTTGGTGCATTCCTAGAGTCAAAGTTTTCTTCCCCAATCAGAGTTTCCCAATAATCATCCAAATAAAAATCATCGTGATCATCTAAAACTTATAAGAAAGTGAGTCATGATGTGAAATAGCAAATGAATACTTTACTTAAAGAGTACCAACATAAGAAAGATAGAAGACAGATATTGAATTATGAAATTGGTAGTGGAAGTTCATCTATTGGTGTTCAGGATGATAGTGAAAATGTTAAAGGTGGTAGTATTCTTACCTAATAAGAAGTGAATATTACATCTGGACCTAATGTTAGGAAAAGAAGAAGATAGGAGTTTACTTTTTTTACACCATGAATAACTCCTGGAGCTCAGCCTCAATTCGTGGTGCCCTACAATCAAAAGAAGTGACTCATAATGTGGAAATGACAATGGCTAGATGGTGGTATGATTAAGGTATAGTATTCAATGCTCTCTAGTCTTATTATCAGCCTATGGTAGATGTTACTGTCTCTTATAGTCCAAGATACAAAGCTTCTTCAATTGATGACTATAGAGGTAAGCTTTTGAATAACCCTATTTTTGAAATTAAAAGTTATTTGAATGAAAGAAGAATGGTTTGGGATACTTTTGGGTATTCAATCATGTGTGATGGTTGGACAAATAGAAGACATGAGCTTATTATTAATTTTTTGGTTTATTCTATTAAGAGCTCAATGTTTTTGAAGTCTATTGATGCATCTAACATTTCTAGGAATTTTATACTTTATTTGAAATATTCGATGAAATTATGAATGAAGTAAGCCCACAAAATATTGTTCACTTCATTATTGACAATGATTCTACTTATAAAGCGGTTGCCAGAAGATTACAAAGCAAGTATAATTCTTTTTATTGAACTCTTTGTGCTGCATATTGCATTGACTTAATGGGGGAAGATATAGGAGATGTTAGGTTTTTTCCTATTATTGGTGAGACTATACAAAAATAAAAAAAGGTGACAAAGTTCATCTACAATCGTGCATAAGTCTTGAAGTTAATAAGAAAGAATTTCACCAATGGTAGGAATATGTATCGCTTGCTATTACAAGATTTGCAACAAATTTCTTATCACTTCAATGTTTTATGACGAAAATAGAGTTAAGACAGATGTTTAAAAGTGATAAGTAGGTTGCATATCAGCATGCTATGTCTAATGATGGATTGGAGGTTTCCATAATTATACTTGAAGATAATGAATTTTTGTCTCAATGTCAATTTTTTATCCGAGTTTGTGGGCCTTTGGTGAGGGTACTTCGTCTGGCTGATAATAATGAAAAGGTAACAATGATTTATTTTTATGATGTTATGCAGAGAGTGAAGGAAGCAATCAAGGCCTATTTGAAAAATAGGCATTCTTTGTATACTCCTTATTTTGCAGTCATCAATGAGAGATGAGAAAGGCAACTTTACCCTCTGTTCTTTGTAGCTGGGGCATTTTTCAATTCTAATGTCTATTTCAGGTCAGGTTTTAAAAAGAAAGTTGAAGTTAATAGTGGAATGATATTAACTATTGCAACAGTTGTTGCCCATGAGATGATGCAAGATCTCATAAGCCCACAAATAGAGATTTATAAGGAGTTTTATATATATA
>JAOQMS010000180.1:26902782-26958281 GCA_027563885.1 Erythroxylum longipes | reverse complement strand
ATGATGCAAGATCTCATAAGCCCACAAATAGAGATTTATAATGAGTTTTATATATATATATATATATATATATAATTTATGTTGAGCCTTTATACTTTTTTTAAGGTTCATTGATATATATATATATATAATTTATGTTGGGCCTTTATACTTTTTTTAAGGTTCATTGGGGTTATATATATATATATATATATATATGAATTTCTGTTGGGCTTTTATACTTTTTTTAGGTTCATTGGGGTTTTTATTGGTTGGAATTTTTAGTCATCTTGGCAGAAATTTGATATCTTTATTTCCGTCTTAGCAAATCATTTTTTTCCACAAAGGGTCGTGATGTCTTTCTATGGGATCACCGATCTATTTATTAGCTCTTATTTGTGCTGTACAATTTCGTGGAATGTAGGGAGTGGTTATGACAGATTCGATAGAAAAGAAGGAATAATGTGTATTTTTTGTTGGGGATTTCCTAGAAGAAATCGGCGCATCTTACTCCGATTTCTTATGAAAGATATTCAACCTATCAGGATAGAAATTAAAGAAGGTATTTATGCTGGGCGTGTCCTTTATATGGAAATCAGAGGACAGGGATTCATTCCCTTGACTCGTACTGATGAGAATTTGACTCCACAAGAAATTGAACAAACAGCTATGGAATTGGCCTATTTCTTGCGTATCCTAATTGAAGTATTTTGAAATGAATTGAAGAATGAACATTTTCTTAGCAGGAGATAAAAAATCACAGTAGCGTCCAAAATGCCTATACGAACTCAATTCATTATTTTGGGATAGGCATATAGAATCAAAGGAAAAAGCCTTGGGATGAAAAAAAATTGCAAATTTCTTTTTATTGTGGACAAACAATATCTCTTTTTTTTTCTTTGCATTGAAATGACAAATTAAAAAATGATATGATCCAATCTCAGACCCATTTGAATGTAGTAGATAATAGCGGAGCCTGAAAATTGATGTGTATTCGAATCATAGGAGCGAGTAATCGACGATATGGTTATATCGGTGACGTTATTGTTGCTGTGATATCTATCTATCTATCTATCTATATATATATATATATAGATAGATAGATAGATAGATAGATAGATAGATAGATATACATATATATATATTATTGATTATATATATATCTGTATAATATATATCTCTCTTGGCAGGACCAATTCGGAAGTGGTGTTTCAAAATTATAAATATTTGCAATTCGAATTCTAAGTCAATGTATGATTGCAATAGGGTGTGAAAGGAATTAAAGTACGTTTGAATTTATCCATTACAAGATAGGGTGTGAAGGGAATTGAAGCACGTTTGAATTTATCCATTACAAGAAAAGGAATAGATTGGAGCACAAAAGATTGAATGACTTGGTTATTATTAGATACAATTTAAAGCTTCAGAAAAGGGATGTTATTATCATTATTAAGTTAGATATAATTTCTTTTATTTTTTTAATAATTTAATTTTATTGTTTAATAGGACTCTTAATAGAATAAGTAGTTTAGTATATCTAATTTACATTGATAATACCAATCTTTTGGCGGATTGAGTTTGTGAGGAATCGATTTTGATATATGAAAGTGATTTGGAAGATAATCTTGGATAAGAAAACATTGACATGTCATTTGGTGTAATGGATTTAAATGATGGTTATGATGAAGCTCCTCTCAATGATGAGGATTTTATATCAAATGAGAATTAATGTTAATGCAATTATAACAAGCTTTCAATTGAATATAGTTCCAGGTTTTTGTTTTTCTTCTTCTTTTAATTTCAATTATATTTGATGTATATGTTAAATTCTATATATGTAATATAATTGTAAATATTTTTGTTTCAGGTTTCGTTTTTAGTTGGTTTTTCGACATGACCTCTTGTTTTAAATTGTAATTGTTAGAGACTGATAAATATTTATTATTCATTTATTTGATGTTTTTGATGTAATTATTACTTATTATATGATGAAATTGTAAGATTTTAAATACTTCGTATTGTTCTTAATTTTATATTTGTATGATGATTAAATGATTTTTCTCATATTATCTGTAGTTATTATTTTATATAAAATATGTGAAAATAATGTTAAAAATAAATAAATAATTATTATTTTAAATTTTTATTATTAAATTGTTGGTTGGAGTAGATTCAACATACCAAATCACGCAGTGAGATGAGAAAAAAAGTTTAGTCAAGATTGTTTCAGTTAAACCACTTTGTGAGATGAAAAATATATACTTCTCGATAAGTCTAATACTTAATCTGTACACAATAAATTTAATAAGAACACATTTATATTTAATTCGTATAAAATTGTATTTTATCATTTATAACAAATTTCATTTATTAAATTTAAATTTCATTTAATTATTCATAACAAAGATTAATTAATTTCTTTTAAATTTTAAAATATGATCCATTTCAGCTTAAGAAAAAAAAATGACGAGAACGATAGGAAATTTAAATGGTTTCCTTTCTTTTAAATTTTAAAATATGATCCATTTCAGCTTAAGAAAAAAAAATGATGAGAACGATTGGAAATTTAAATGGTTTCTCTCATTTTCGGAAGCCGTCCTCTCTTACGCGTCCTCTCAAACTTCTCCCCTTTTTCAGTTAACCCTCTTTTGTTGGCTTCGTAAAGAACCTAACCTTCTTTCTTCCCTTTCCTCCAAGCCATATCTCCTCCCTCTCTGTCTTAAACAGTATTCGCATACCATTATTTTCATTCTTTCTCCTCTCGCCTCCAACGTCTCTCTTTCACGTTGGAATCCTGTCTGGATTTGCTTTTACAACATCTAAAGAGCTCCGTTGATTTTATGGTTTGTGGATCTGTTCCTTTCTATATTTATTTATTATCATTTGACCTTTGAATTCCTGATTATGTTATGATAGGTTGGTAAAATCATAAGAATTTCTGCGTTTCTGGTTCGTCATTTCGGAATTCTGTGGCTGATACCCTTATCATGCTATTGCTCTGGTGTTTCTTGATTCCACTTTGTTCCATTCTTTTGTTTTGTTGCCCTGACATTTCTGTTTCTCTGTTGCCTGTTAATCGTTTGACGTATTCTTGTTTAATTCCAATTCCTAAATTGTATCTGGTTTATGTTTTTCATGTTCCATGTTTTTATTTCTCTTTCTTTCTTTCGGCATTGTATTTGTATCAGGTGGAAAAATAAAGTACAGACAGATTTATGGCTTTCAGACGATTCGAAACTTAATGTATTTGTCTATGTTCTGTTCCGTAATTCTTGGGTGATTTCTTTGAGCTCAACATTTATAATGGATCGTATGGAAATATGTAGGAACGTAATTAATTTTTGTTCCCATGTTTAGTCACTGTCCGCAAAGTTTTCCAACAAAAGCATCCCATGCTATGTTGCAAGTCAGCATCAACAAACAGTCCATCTGAACAAAGGAAATCTGTTCAGATAATCTCTTTTGAGCAAGCTACAAGAGATTAAGTCATTGGGGAAGGGTCCCAATAGAAAAATAGATAAGTTTTTTTTTGAACTTGAATTTATTTAAATAACAATTGTTTTTTATTTCTATTTTTCAATGAAGATAGCCTTTGTTAGAAGATGTTCGTGTTAGGGCTGTCAAGAGTAGTTTATTAAAGCTTTTCAAAGATGGAAATAAAGTAAGCAGAATTCTATTTTCATAATCACTTTCTTTTAAGAGATCGAAGGATTCTCTTTAATAACCCCTTGCTTCTTAACTGACCAAAATAGGTTGTAAAAGCAGAAAAGCCCTTAATAAAAGCCCACATGATATTATTTTGCAAGGTCCCATAACCAAAAATCTATCAAGGGCTTCTAACTGTTTGGTATTAGCCTCACTGGTTATGGGAGAACAACATAACTTACAACAGTAGTTAGAAAGCCTTTATAGCTATGTACCAAGAGGATTGAGCCAGGGCGTAATTTGTACAGAAGATTGCCATAGGGGAAATTGGCGGACTCTTTTTGTCCCAAGGGGGAACCAAGCAGAGATGGAAGAGAAGTGTGCCAAGGAATTGTGTATCAATTGTGATGAGCAGTACAAACTAGGACATCATTGCAAAAAGTTGTTTTTAGTTGGAAGGTACTTGGTGAAGAAGAGGCGATGGCAGAATAGGACAAAGAACAAGTAGTATCATTTCATGCTATAATAGGAATGCCCAAATTTCAGACTATGCAAGTGGAGGGATTTTTAAATGGTAGGACTTTTACTAATTTTAATTGACTCTCGAAACACTCACAACTTTTTTGGATGTTGCTTTGGTGGAACAACTAAAAATTCCCATGGAATCCAAGGCTAAATTGTGGGTTATGGTGGCTAATGGAGAAATGTTATGTTGCTCGGACATATGTTGTTTGTTGGCCATATGATTAGAGACTTAATTTTTCTATTTGAATTTATATATGTTACCTCTTTGTGGGTATGGTGTAGGTTTGGGAAATACTTGGTTTAGAGTGCTTGGCTACCCTATATTTTGGAATTTTATTGATATGACGTTGAGATTTAAATGGCAGAATCAAGAAGCATAGTTGATTGTCATTAGGGATTCCTCCAATAACATAATTGCTTCCTTAGAATTGGGTTAGGAGATAGAACTCTAAAGGTCCTTAATGAGTTCCAACTTATATTTAACACACTACAAGGCCCATCCCCATCCAAAAGTTTATGACCGTTGTACAATTTTAAATCTATGAGTAGGCCTTATAGTTGTTTGCCCCCATTGTTACCCACATATTTGTAAAAATGAAATAGAAAGGCAGTGCTATGAGTAGCTCAAGCAAGGAATTATTCGACCTAGTTAGTCCCCTTTCTCTACTCCTATTCCCTTGGTGAAGAAGGTTGGTAATTCATGGAAATCTTGTGTTGACTACCAAGCATTAAATTTCCATATGATGAAGGACAAATTTCTTATACTAATGATTGATAAATTATTGAAAGAATTACATGTAGCTTGTTTTTATCTCAAAGTTGGACCTGCATTTGGGGTATCATCAAGTTAGAATGAGAGGGACGAATGTGGAAAAGACTACCTTTCGCACCCACCATGGCCACTTCAATTTTTTTTCCACATCCTTGTGTCTTTCCATTGCCTCATCTACTTTTCAAGATATCATGAATCATGTATTTAAGCAGTACATGAGGAAGTTTGCATTGTAATCTATAGGCATACATGGACAAAACTCATTTAGCAACTTTGAATTGTCTTCACATTGCTAAAACAACATTGTTTATATCTAAAACAATCTACATGCTTGTTTTGGATGGACCCAAATTTCCTATTTGGGGCATTTAATTTCCTCCCAAGGAGTGTAGCTGACCCACAAAAATTGCAGCCATGATTCAATGGCTGAAACAAGGTACTGTCATGCTTTACAAGAATTTTTGGGCCATTACAAATTTTTTTATAGAAATTACGATATTACCACAGCTCCCTTGAAGGCCATGTTGAAAAAAAATTCTTTTTCTTGGAACTTGGAGTCCTCGAAAACTTTTAAAGCTCTAAAACATGCAGTTAATCCTAGTATTGGCTCTTCTTGACTTTGGCAAGTTTTTTTATGGTCGAATGTGATGCTTTTGACTCGATCATCGAGGTTGTTCTCCAACAAGGAGGCTGTCAAATTGCGTTTTCAATTGCCCCTATCTTAGACGACATCAACACTTGCCCATTTATGAAAAAGAGCTAGGTTAGCAAAAGCAGTCAGCTATTGGAGGTCTTACCTATGAAGTTAACTTTTTAATTAAAACAGATCACTATAGCCTCAAAATTTTGTAGGATCACATCTCAACAACATTGGATTAGCAAGCTGATAGGGTTTGATTTTTCATTGCAATACAAACATGCTAGGAGAATGTTTTAGCAAATGCTCTCTCATGCCAACAAGAGGATGTGGTTACATTATCTACAATTTCCATGCCACAATTAATTTTCCTTGACGTTATTATAACGAAGATTTCCAACTCACTAGATTTACAATAGCTCATTGACTGCATTGTTACTAAGGAAGGAAGAAAGGCGTAATTGGACTTATAAAAAGGGACTTATTTTCATATTGAAGTTTTTATTTCGAGTCCTTTTACTCAAGCTATTATTTTTGTAATTCATTCTCAGTGCCGTGGTGGGCATATTTTTCCAATTATGCTCACTTACTTCTACTATTTCATACATGATAATTTTTATGGCTCGTCTTTTTTAATTAGGTTTTCAAATTACATGGCATGTCAAAATCTACCGTTTAGTGATTAGGATGTCACTTTCACCAGCTTATTCTAGAAGGAATTATTTTCGTTGAGCAGCTCTAAACTTTCAACCTATCATCCCCAAACAGATGGTCAAATGTAAGCTATTAATTGCATTGGAGATGTCTCTTTGATGTTACGCTAGCCAGCGACCATCTCTAGTGCTGGCTTAATTGGGTTGTATGGGTAGAATATTGCTACAGTACTAGCTTTTACACATCTTTAAAAGCCACACCTCTTGAGATTGTGTGTGGTTGTCCTCCGCCAAAATTATTATCTTATTGGCCTTATCTTTCTGAAATTGCAACAATTCATGTTGAATTGCAAACTAGACAGTAGCTATTTGCATATTTGAGGATCGTCTATTGCAAGCTCAACATGTGACAAAGTCAAAATATGAATCCCATCAGAAGGAGATTCAATTTGAAGTTAGTGATATGATGCTTCTCAAGTTGCAACATTACCGACTGCCCTCTTTGGCTTCTAAAAACAACCGAAAAGAATATCTCCTCATTTTTGTGGT
Source organism: Erythroxylum longipes (assembly GCA_027563885.1). NCBI lineage: Eukaryota > Viridiplantae > Streptophyta > Magnoliopsida > Malpighiales > Erythroxylaceae > Erythroxylum > Erythroxylum longipes. Next base: position 26,951,521 of record JAOQMS010000180.1, on the reverse strand, counting down.
ATATCTTTTTTTGCTGAGAAAATTGGACAGGTTGCTTATCACCTCATTCCTTCCTTTTTCATATAGTCTTCCATGTTTTTTGTTTGAAGAATAATTTCAATATGAGCAACACTATACCAACCTGTAACAATTTATAAAGGTGTTGTCTTGCCTACACCTAAAGCATATTGGATTCTAGAATTCAGCTGGTGCCCAACAAATTCTGGTATATTAGGAAGGTCTCTCACCAATTGAAGCTTCTTGAGAACAAGTCTTAACTATTCTTTAGCGCTATCCTCTTTCACACCTGAGGTTTAAGTGCGTACCTGAGAGGAAGAGTAATATTGCAAGTCAGTAGCAACATGCAATCTAGTTGCATAAAGGGAAATTGTTGGGATAGTCCTTTTTGACCATGTCTGCAAGAGATCCACTTATGGGAAAAAGAGAAGGAAAAGTGGATAGGTTGTCAAGAGGATTCTGTTTAAGATTTTCAAAGCTGGGAATAAAATACGCATATTTTATTTTCATAATTCCTTTTTTTAAGAGATCGAAGGGTTCTCTCTAATGACCCAAAACCCATAGAAAGAGCTTGCCTGATATTATTTCATAGGGTCTTGTAACTAAAAATCTATCTAGGGCTTGTGAACTTTTTACATAGTGAAACATGTCATCCTGGTATTATTGCCTGTACCACGCATCTCATAGTTTGTTTTATTATTCGTGATGTGAACCCACCTGCATCTCGTAGTTTGTTTTATTATTCGGTGATGTGAACCCATCTTTCATTGTGACTATTATTCACATTCATTAATAAGGTGAATTGGTAAATAACCAAAATGAGAATGCCACAAGTTTGAGAATATATGCAGAAGTAGATGATCAAAATTTTAAAAACTTTCAGGAAACAATAAACGTTTGAAGAATTTTTCAATAGAAGTGTGTCTGCCCTAAGCAAGAAACATAAAGCACTATGGTTTCTTGCATCACTCTCTCTTACATCTTTGTTCTAGTTTGCCGGTTGTCTACATTATCATCCTAGCATTCTGTTCTGGTTCATGCCATGGTATTGGTTTGATTTTCTGCATTCTAGTTAAGTCTGTCGTATTTCGTGTCGATCTTTGTCTCCTCTTTATCATATCCATCTTGGTCAATTGTTTTGTCAGATCCTTTGATCTCCTACTTTGTTACTGTTTGTTTTATTGACTTTCTTTCCCATCTTTTATTGTGTTATTTATGATCTTTTGGCTCTCTATACTTGCTGCCTCTTCTTATCATTATTTGTATACACCTATGTGAAACTTAGAGAAATCTTTTATTCTTATCGTATATACGTTGATGAAAATGCATGTATAAATAGTTGATGCCTAACCCTAGAATAGGAAATACAATCAATAGTAGTAAATACCTTACTATTTTATCACTATACAGCTATATACAACTCAACATTTCCCCTCAAGCTGGAACATATAAATCGTATACACTAAGCTTGTTACATATAAATTCAATACGAGAACCTATGAGAGATTTGGTCAAGATATCTGCTAGTTGATTGGTTGAACTGACACGATTAGTAGTGATGCAACTAAACAAAACTTTTTCTCAAATAAAGTTGCAATCAATTTCTCGATGATAGGTTCTTTCGTGAAATACTAGGTTAGAAGCAATATGGAGAGCAGCTTGATTATTACACAATAACTTCATCTATGATACTTCTGCAAATTTTAACTTCAGATGGAGAACCTGGCCAATCAACATCAGAGAATCCAATAATTTGTGAGTGACCCCAACCTTCATATAATAATCCTTTTCGGGTGCACCCTTAACGTTCCTCAAATTTTGAATAACTGTACTCCAATGACTATCACATGGGGCTTGTAGGAATTGACTAACAACACTAACCAAGAAAGAAATACCACGTTGTGTGATGGTGAGATAACTAAGTTTGCCCACTAATCTTCGATATCGGCTAGGATCAACAAGTGGCTTCCCTGATTAGGTAAAAGCTTTGAATTAGGATCCATAGAGGAGTCAATTGGTCTACAGTCTGACATCCCTGTTTCTTCTACAATATCCAATGCATATTTTCTGTGAGAGAGTACAATACCAGATTTGGATTGAGCAACTTCTATACCAAGGAAATATCGGAATAAACCCTAATCTTTCGTTTGAAAATAATAGAACAAATGTGTCTTCAATTGTTCAATCCCACCTTGATCACTTCCAGTAATGGCAATATCATCCACATAAACAATCAGATAGATACACTATTTTGATGATGTATATTTATAGAAGACAAAGTGATCAGACTCGCATCGAATCATACCAACCTCTTGAACAGCATGACTAAATTGTCCAAACTAGGCACGAGGAGATTGTTTCAAACCATATAAAGAGCAACGAAGGTTACACACTAAGGTATACTCCCCCTGAGCAACAAATCTAGGTGGTTGCTCCATATAAATCTATTCCTGAAGCTCACCATGTAAAAGGGCATTTTTAATGTCCAATTGATAGAGAGGCCATTGGCGAATGGCAGCCATGGATAAAAACAATCGAACGGAAGACATCTTGGCCACAAGAGAGAAAGTTTCATAACAATCCAACCCATACGTCTGTGTATACCCTTCAGCCACCAAACGTGCCTTTAGTTGATCAACTTGACCATCTAGACCAACTTTGACGGTATATATCCAACGACAACCAATAGTGGAATGGCCTGGGGGCAACAGAACTAACTCCCAAGTATCATTAGTATGTAGAGTAGTCATTTCTTCAACGATTGCTTGATGCCACCCGGGATCATTAAGTGCTTATGAACATTAGAAGGAACAAAGACAGAAGAGAGGGTGGATACAAAAGTAGAATATGATGGGTGATAAACGATGATAACTAAGAAGATTATAAATAGGATGAGGGTTGCAAGTGGACTGTGTACCTTTGTGGATGGAAATGGGAAACTGATCTGTAAGAGGCAGAACTGCAACAGGTGAGGGATCTGGAATAGGAACTGAATCAACAAGAGCCTCTATAGGGGTCTCATCATTAGGATCAGGATCATTGGTGATGGGGATAATTATAGAGATTGTATTATTTACGTATGTAATAGAGAGATACAGCAGTAGGATTCATCTTGGACAAGTCCCAGGCCAGAAACAATTCCTTACAATAGTAATAATAATCCTCTCTCTCTCTCTCCTAGATTCTAGCTATATTCCCTCCTCTAGAATCTCCTGTAACTAACTCATAACAACCTACCTATGTGGCAATCTTACCTTTCTCCAGTTTACCGCTACGAATATAGGTTTGAATGGGCTTAGGCTGCTGAACTGTGGGTTGAGCACTTGGGGAAATGCTAACAAGTTGATCATTAAGAGGAATTCTAACAATTACCTCCTCCTCAATAGGCACCTTGTTGTCAAGGTGAATAGAAGGAAACTGCCCTTTAATGAAGTCTGCATCCTCCCGAGTTGCTTCCTCTATTGGTTTGTCTTTCCAACGAACAAGCCACTAGAGAATACTTTTGCCCTTGGACTTGGACATTCGGGAAGCTAGTACTGCTTCTAGTGTAGTCAATTCCGTATGATCCATCTCTAATTTGTGAGGGAGATCATGCTCAATAGGATGGTCACCTACGGCCTTCTTTAGCTGGAAAACATGAAAAACTGGATGTACTTTGGACTTAGGTGGGAGCTGTAGTTTATAGGCAACTTGTCCAACCCTTCCAATGACCTTAAAAGGGGCCATAGTATCTTGCTGAAAGTTTAGGACGGATTCCTCTTGCAACAGTGAGCTGTCTATGTGGCTTTAGTTCAACAAAAACCAAGTCTCCCTCTCGAAAAGTAACCTCCCTTCTATGAACATCAGCAACTTTCTTCATTATAGACTGTGCTCTCAATAGGTTGTGTTTGAGTTGGCTTAAAGCTTCATCCCTATCAACCAAGGCTAATGCCACCGATTCTACTTGAGTTTCTCCTAGAGAAAATTGCAACAAGGTGGGTGGAAGGCGGCCATAAACGACTTCAAAGGGAGTCTTTCCAGTTGAGACATGGTAATTGGTGTTATACCAATATTCAACCCAAGATACCCAATAAGACAAATTTTTAGGTTGTTCGGTAGTAAAGCGACGAAGGTAGGTTTCTAGGAACCTATTAATCATGTTCGTTTGTCCATCTGTTTACAAATGGTAGGAAGAAGTCATCTTCAATACTGCCCCTTGTAGTTTGAATATCTCCTTCCAAAAATTGCTAGTGAAGAGTGGGTCCCTATCGCTTAATATGGAACTAGGAATGCCATGCAACTTCACTACCTCTTGGATGAATGCTTTAGCCACGGTTTTAGCAGTGAAAGGATGCTTGAGGAGGAAGAAATGGGCATACTTGGATAGGTGATCTACGACCACCAATATGACTTCACAACCGTGGGATTTAGGGAGCCCCATAATAAAGTCCATTGAGACTTCATCCCAAATCAGCTTAGGGATGGGCAGTGGTTGCAAAAGTTTAGTTGGAGACATCGCCATGTATTTATTCCTCTGGCATATGACCCATTCCCGCACAAATTTCTGTATTGTTGACTTCATCCCTAGCCAAAAAAGTCCAAGCTAGCCTTTTGTAGGTCTTTAGGAAACCATAATGTCCCCCTGAAGGTGAGGCATGATACTCATGCAAAAACTTAGGTATTACTACTGAGGTGGAAGAAAGGACTAATCTATTTTTATAGAACAATAGACCGTCCCTTAAGATGGTAATTAGGCTTAGAATTGGGGTTTTGTTGGAGAGTTGTCATGAATGATTGAAGCTTGGTATACTCGTTGACCTCCTGCCGGACTACATCCAAACCAAGCCAAAAGGGAGTTGAAATTGCTGAGAACATTAACTTGTCATCTTCAACCCTTGATAAAGTATCTGCCGCTCCATTTAGCTTTCTGGGTTTATAGATCACTTCAGACCCAACAACTTGGCTTGCCAACACTGTTGATCTATAGAGGGGATTCTCTGGTCTAATAAGTGCTTCAAGCTCTTATGGTCAGTATAAACCTTGAAATGTCTCTCCGTTATGAAGTGCTTCCAATGCTGAATGGCCATCACCATTGCCATAACTTCCTTCTCATAAACTGACTTAGAATAAGTCAATTTAGCCAAGGCCTTACTGAAATAAGCTGGTGGGCGACCTTCTTGAATTAAGACAGCACCTAGGCCCCTTCTCGAAGTGTCACACTGTGGAGAGAATTCCTTAGAAAATCAGGTAAGGCTAGGATAGGTGATGTAGTCATCCTCTTCAATTCTTCAAATGCTTCTTGGGATTCCCTTCCCCAATTGAAACCATCCTTCTTTGTGAGTTCAGTAAGAGGTTTAGCGATTTTCCCGAAATCTTTGACAAATTTGTGGTAGTATCCGGCAAGATCGAGGAACCCTCTTACTCCCTTTACATTCTTAGGGATAGGCCACTCCAAAAGACTTTTGATCTTTGATGGGTCCATTGTTACACCCTCACATGATATAACGTGGCCTAGGTACTCCATAGATTGCTGTTCGAAAATGCACTTGTTAGCAAACAGCTTATTGTCCAGTAATAATTGCAACACCATAGCCAAATGCTCCATATGCTGACTCCAATCTAAACTATAAACCAAAATGTCGTCAAAGAAAACTAACACGAACTTGCGTAATAGAGGTTTAAAAATTGAATTCATCGTAGATTGGAATGTTGCGGATGCGTTCATGAGTCCAAAGGGCATCACTAGATACTCATAATGCCCATCGTGAGTCCGGAACCTCGTTTTATAGACATCCCCTTCCCTAATCCTAATTGGATGGAAACTTGACCTTAAATCAACCTTGCAAAAATATTTAGCCCCATGTAACTCCTCCATCAGCTCATCCACTATTGGAATAGGAAATTTATCGGGCACCGTAAGCTTATTTAAGGCTCGGTAGTCGACACACATCCGCCATGACCCATTTTTCTTTTTGACAAGGATGACGGGACTTGAGAAAGGACTGATACTAGGCCTAATGACCCTGGTGTCTAGCAATTCCCTTATCTGTCTCTCAATCTCATCCTTGTGATGATGTGCATGTTTATATGGATGGATATTCATAGGTTCTGCCCCCTCCTTCAAGTTAATTGCATGGTCATGATCCCTTCGAGGTGGCAGCCCTTTGGACTCTTGAAAAACTGTTTCAAACCTGAATAGAACAGCTTGCAACTCTTCTTGTTTTACTGCATCCAAGGTTCTCATCTCTTCAGATAAAGACCCACTGATTCCCATAGACCACAACAGCCCCTCTACTTCCACATCCCGATTCTTTAAAATTTGTTGTAAAGCATGAGGAGAGGAGGCTTGCATGTTAATTCCTTGCAAGGTAACCTTTGCACCTCTCCGGGTAAATGACATGTACATCTTCTTCCAATCAACCCTTACCTCACCTAATGTTTCTAGCCAAGCCACCCCTAGGATTAAATCGGGTCCCCCAGTGTCAAAGACATATGCATTTACGCTAAACCTTTCTCCATTCAGCTCCAACTTAATCTCTTTGCAAATTCCTTATGAGAAGGATCCATGTCCATCTCCCAACCTTACTCCAAATGTCTTAGTAGGAGTACTGGAAATGCCCATAGTTTGAACCAACCTGTTGGACATAAGGTTATGGATAGCTCCACTATCAACCAAAATAACAATAGACATTTCATTAAGCTTACCTATCAAGACTATGGACTTCGTGGGTGAGGTTTGGTCCTTCCCTATTTCCCTGAACTCCACTGAATTACACACCAACTCCCAATCTTCTTGCTACCCATCGACCGCTATTGTTTCATTAATATTTGCCCCACTGTCTTCTTCGTCACCCTCTCACACAATTAACTTGTATTCCTTATCTGGACATCGATGGAGTGGACCATAAGTTTGTCCACTCTTAAAACACAAACACTTGGCCCTTCTTTCCATAAGTTGCTCGTAAGATAGATTCCTTGTCCCCCTCCATTTAGAACCTCTTGGACGATTACCATCTGTCATGGTATGTCGGTTTTTATTAGGTGACTCCCTTGCGTCACTCTTTGAACTTCCAGCTATATTGTTAGGCTGACCCGGACGCTAGGCATTATAAGTTCCCAATCGAGACCCATAACTAGCGTGAAAAATTATGGTCTTAGCTTTCGCTTCTTCAGGTCGTATGACCCCTTCCCTGACTAATTCCCTCTCCTCCTTCTGTGCGATAGAGATGAGCCGAGCTCGAGTTGGAGGTTAATGAATGCGAACTCTATTCCTTATTTCCTCACGTAGCCCACCCAAGAAACAATTCATGTACGAATCTTCGGGAAAATGAGCTATTTGCGACGCCACCCTCTCAAACTCATCAATATATAAGTCCACTGATCCTTGTTGGGTAACCTACTTTAGCTACTCAATCGGGTCACCCTCGTCCTTACCCCCATATAGATCAATCAACGATTGCTTGAATCGCTCCCACTTCATGCAGGGTTTGAACTCACGTAGATTCATAAACCAGTACAGCGTAGTACCCTCCATACAAATCTAAACCAACGGTAAATGAAGTCCAGAAGGAATTTCATGAATCATAAAATACGATTCAACTCTTATGATCCACGCAAATGTGTCTTCATCGTGGAATGCAGGAAGATTGACCCAACGTGCTGCATTTTGGTATTCTTCCCATGCACGTTCGGTAGCTATAGAAGAGACTTGGTCCCCTTGCAAACCCGACCCTTGGAGGCCACTTGCGGGTCTATTGCCTCCAGTAGTATTGGATGCGTGGTGCATGGGTTTGTCCCCACCAGTAGAGGAAAATGCTTGGTGGGCGAACGCCAATGGGTCTTCTCCTTCACCACCTACGTGCTGTTTCTGGGGGTTTTTTGCTAAGAGAGTTTGAAATCCATCCCTCAACTTCGTCTACAATAGATTCTGGGATTTTGCCAGTGTTTCTACGCTAGCCATCAAGGAATTAAGTTGTGTTCTCAGGTCTTTCAAAGTGGCATCATGCGACTTAACCATTTCCTCTTGGGCTGAGAGGGATGATTCTTGCCCCTGAAGAGACACTTCCACTGCAGACACTCTAGCCTCCATTCTAGTTTGCATACAATCTCTACCCACTTGGTCTCTCAATGAAAGCACCAGTTGATGGGGATAACTATAAAGATTGTATTATTTACGTATGTAATAGAGAGATACAATAGTATGATTCCTCTTGGACAAGTCCTAGGCCAGAAACAATTCCTTACAATGGTAATAATAATCTTCCCTCTCTCCTAGATTCCAGTTATATTCCTTTCTCTAGAATCTCCTGTAACTAACTCATAACAACCTACCTATGTGGCAATCTTCCCTTTCCCCATTTTACCCCTACAGATATAGGTTTGAATGGGCTTAGGCTGTTGAACTGTGGGCTGAGCACTAGGGGAAATGCTAACATGCTGATCATTAGGAGGATTGCTAACAATTGGTATGATATGAAAGAGTACCATTATCACGAGAGGAGTATTCAGTAAGAGGTGAACACTGGTAAGACTCTAAAAGAGGATTAGAAAGAGGAGCAACATAAGGAACAAGTGTAATGGCAGTTGGAAGGACCTCATTGAGAAATGTGATATATGTTGGAGATGATGAGTAGAATGGAGAAGATTTGAAGAATCTAACATCAGCTGAAGTAAAATTTCGATGTTTTGATGTTTTTGAAGACGTGAGGAACCTAAAAAAATACATTTGGTGGATTTAGCTGACGTTTTATCTTGACTAGGGGAAGAGATATGAATGAAACATATGTAGCCAAAGACTTGTGGTGGAAGGGAGAATAATGGTTGATTAGGAAATATGATGGAATGGGGTACCTGATTCTGTAGACTGGACAAAGGCATGCGATTAATTGAGAAACATGCAATTATGACATCATTTGCCCAATATTGTGATGGAAATCGATTGTGTAAAAGCAAGGTACGAGCAGTTGCTATGAGATGTCTATGCTTACGTTTAGCAGTCCCATTTTGTCGTGGATTATAAGCATATGAGGTTTGATGAAGAATTCCTTGGTAAGACATGAATTGAGTGAAGGGAATGGACAAATATTCACGGGCATTATTACTTCTCAACACACAAATGTTAAGTGTTAAATTGTGTCTTAATTTTTGCATAGAAAGATTTAAAAAATGGAAATAATTTTGAACGAGATTTCATTAAAAATAACCAAGTGCAATGAGAATAATCGTCAATAAATGTGACAAAATGTTGAAATCCCAAAATAGAAGAGACACGAAAAGGACCACAAATGTTTGAACGAACTAACTCAAAAGGTGATGTAGCCCATTTATTGACACACTTTGGAAATGAACCTCGAAAATGTTTTTTAAGGTAACAAGATTCACAATCTAAGGAAGATAAGGTAGGTAAACTAGGCACTATCTTTTGGGGTTTCAACAAACTAGGATGACCCAAACAATTATGAATTAGAATTGGAGATTCTGAAATTGTGTATGTTGTAGGTGAAGGAGGTATATTTAAATGATAAAAGCATCGTGACTCATGTCCTATGCCAATCATCTGTCTCGTACTGCAACAACAAAATTTTTATTAAAAGTGATAAGAACAATTTAAAGATCGTGTAAGTTTTCTGAAGAGATACAAGGTTAAAGGCTTAGGAATATAAAGAACATATTCTAAATGCAAGGATGGAAGTGGTTGAGCAGAACCTACAACTTTAACAACTGTTTGAGTCCCATTAGCTAAAGTAAAAGGAGGAAAAGATGTAATGTTATTAAAGTGAGAGAGTAAATGTGGGTTATCAGTGATACGATCAGAAGCACTAGAATCAAGTACCCAAGGGAAAGACTTAGTGAGGCATGCTATGGAATTACTCGAATGAGCTATCGAAGCCACGACGGAGGAAGACTGCTTAGCTGCTTGATACTTGAGATACTCTTCATAACCAGTACTAGTAAGAGTCATTGATGGCTAAGTAGAGGACTTAGATTGAAGGTCAGACTGATCAGTATGCACAACATTAGCAGCTCGAGGGTGATCATGCAATTTATTGCATTTATCCTTCGTATGTCCCCATTGACGACAATAACGACATTTGAGCCGATCACCAAGATTCCCTTACTCTACTCTAATTAGTACTATGAGAAAAAGAGGCCAAAGTTGAAGAATTAATTGAGGGAGATTTTATCATAATGCTAGGTGACGAAATACGCAATAAGCGAGCAAATATCTCATCCAGAGAAGGTACTGTAGGATTTGCCAAAATTTGTTCTCGTATTGAATTAAGTTCAGGACTGATAACAATACGAGTAAGATCCATAAAAAATTTATCTCGCTGTGTAAGATTTGTTGTTGTAGACTTACCAGTATGCAGTAATAGGTTGAATTTTGTTTTCAGGGAGGCCATTTTATCAAGAAATTCAGACATGTTCATATCTAGTTGTTTGAGATTAACCAAGTTTGATACTACAGAATACAATCTCTGAATGTCGTTAGTATAAAATAATTTTACTTGACTCCATATCTCAACATGTGTTCTGTATGCCTTATAAATAGGGTGGAGTTGAGGATCAATTGTTTGTCATAACATATCAATTGTTTGTCATAACATACTACATAATAATGCATCAATTTGAGCCCATCTAGATTTATTTGTTTCAATATTCTCAATCCTAGTAGTTAAGTAATCGGCTAGGTCTTGACCCATACACCACAATTCAACAAAAGTAGCCCATGAGGTATAATTAGAACTACCTACTAGTTTAATCTCTCGTAATTGAGGGAAGAGAAATAAAAGGAAAAACACTTGATTGAGACCTAAAATCTGTAGGAGCCATGAATGGAAAAATTTTTGCAAAAATTTTTCAGTGACTGTGTGGCTACTTTTTTGGCGACTAGATGGTGAACAAAAGGAAAACTCAAGGAAATCAGCTCACTAGTGATTGCTAAGTTGGCACCGATAGTGATAAGTCACACTCACTAGAGAGAGATTGGTAAGAGGGTCGCTTCTTGTCAACTTTTGACAACCTTTTTTGATGGCGAAATCAGTCGTGGGCTATGGGAAATGACTAGTCGATGTCGTCTGAACAGATGAGTGGTGATGGTGAGATGAGACGTGCGCCAGAGAGGGAGATCGAAAAACCAACCATTGGAATAATGAGTGGTGCATGGTGCAACTACTGACTACGCAATTCTTGGGTTCTGCTGGAGAGTGAGAGAGGAACAGACTGGTGAAGTTTGAATTTTAATGAAGTTTGAATTTTGTCGGAAATTGATCGGAAAGGAATCGGAAAATCGTAAAACCCTAGCTCTGATACCATGTGAAACTCGGAGAAATTTTTTATTCTTATCGTGTATACGTTGATGAAAATACTTGTGTAAATAGTTGATGCCTAACCTTAGAATAGGAAATGCAATCAATAGTAGTAAATACCTTCCTATTTTATCACCATACAGTTATATACAACTCAACAACCTAGAAAGTATATCCCGGATTAATCTATTTAACATTGGTTCCCAGCTTTAGTTGTCTTATTTCTGATCTTTGGCTTTCTAAAAGGTTTTGTCTATTCGTGATGCCTCTTTGTATCATTTTTTGTATTTACTAGAAAATATAGGTTGAACTAGTCGTGGAAAATTTTCTATAGGCTCTAGTATTTGGTGCAGAAATAAGTATTTTGTTTGATTTAGTTCTTCATTTTAATATTGATCTAATTGATTGTTTCTGGTATTAGTTTTTTGAATTTTAAGCCCATTTTCCGCGACCTGTCATTAATTAGAAATAAGTGAGTATGCTTTCCGTTTTGAATTCTTAATGTTGAAATTTCTTCATTTTCTAAATTTGCATGGTATCCAAACGTTGAGACAATTGTTAGTTTCCTCGATTGTTTTCTTAGTGTAGTGTTTATTTACTGACTGATTTCCATCTTCACTTGGCTATATTGTAGGAAAACAGCTCATTTAGCTGATAAAAGTGCACTAAAGAAGAGAGAAATATATTACATTGGAAATGACCCTTATAACTGGTTGAATTCTATTTGATTAAATGCAAATCAGTAGATGAATAAGATAATAACTTCATTTTCTAATTTAAAAATAGAATACCAATATTAGACTGAATGATAAGTAATATGATATATGCACATGTTCTATACGATAGTTTTCCTGCATATTATTGGTACATGTATCATTATTTCTTTTCGGTATGAACTATATTTTTATTTATGAATGGAGATAATTGAGAAGTTCTACTAGATTGCTTTGAGCACATAGTATTTTGTGTTGCTAATCTTACTTTTCAGATTAATTTCACAATGGTAGGATCCTTATTTACTTTATTTTGGAAAATGACGTGTGATTCTTTCCAACTGATATATCAAAAGTTTTATAATGTCAAAACAAATGAAGCGAAAGTAAATGGAGATAATCTGATTACAAAGATACATTGTTGAGTTGGTTTCTTTCTTTTGATCTGCAATTGAAAATGGTCAAATTTATTGAAGAATTTGGTTGAAGCTCTATCAAATGTTTATTAGTTTGACAAATTGATAGGGATTGATCTTTTCTTCGATTGGCCTTTGCTATAATATGGAATTAGGTTCAAATTTATATTAGGTTAGTAAGGAGTTTGTTTACTGACATTATGTTTTAAAATGTGTAGAAATCTACTTGTGATTGCGCTAATTGTTCTTTTTTTTTTTTTTTGGGACCTTTGCAGTCTTCTTCTCCAAACAATCAATCCCTCCAAGTTCTCCAGTTCCACTAGTCCCCAAATTCTCTCAAGAAACAAGCAGAAAAGAGATGTCTCTCTCTCTATCTTGCAATTCGTTGTCTGTTACCCCAAAACTGAGTCCCTCAAAAACCCCCAAAGCAAAAATCCTCAATATTCTCTCCATCAAACCGCATGGCAGTATTCATCAAATTTCAACTCAATTTCTGTCTCAATTTACCGCCAAATCACCTCTCAACCCTAAATTAAAACCTAATTTGCAAACCCATACTATTCGTTCTCTTTTCACTGGCATCGTTGAGGAAATGGGTGAAGTCAAAAAAGTGGGCACCAACAAGGATGGTGGGTTTGACCTAAAAATTCGTGCTAAAACTGTCCTTGAAGGTGTTAATCTTGGAGACAGCATTGCTGTTAATGGTACTTGCCTAACTGTGACGAATTTCACTGATCAAGAATTTACAGTTGGGTTATCACCAGAGACCCTCAGGAAGACGTCTCTCATAGAATTGGAGTCTGGTTCGTTGGTGAATTTGGAGCGGGCAGTGCAGCCCACGAGTAGAATGGGCGGGCATTTCGTTCAAGGTCATGTCGATGGTATAGGGGAGATAGTTGGGAAAGACGCTGAAGGTGATTCATTGTGGGTAAAGGTGAAGGTGGATGAAAGGCTGTTGAAGTATGTGGTCCCTAAGGGTTTTATTGCAGTAGATGGTACAAGTTTGACCGTAGTTGATGTATTTGACGATGAAGGATGCTTTAATTTCATGCTGGTGGCTTATACACAGCAAAAAGTGGTTATTCCTTTGAAGAAAGTTGGCCAGAAAGTGAATTTGGAGGTGGATATATTGGGAAAGTATGTGGAAAAGTTAGTTAGTAGCGGGATTGTTCAGTCCATTCGATCTTCATGATACATAACTACTAATTGTAGGCCAGTACTTGGAAGTTGGAACGGACTTTCCTCTTCCATTCAATTGTTTGGAAGCTAATTTTGAATACGGAGAATGTATCTTTTGTGGGCTGTTTTACTTCATGTGATCATTAATAAGGATTTACGAAAATACGAAATTTTCGGAGGACACAGTAGCGATGTTCCTCAAGCTGCGAAGGTGTTATTGTGTGTTAGTGAAGTTGCTTTTCCGGGCCGGGCTTTGTTCTGACCTGGACGAGGTGGACTGGTTGTGTCGGGTGGGCATGGCTGTTGCATCACATGTATCACCGTCGTTGCTTTCTTTACATATTTGTTAATTGAGTGGTATTACGAATGATATTTCAAGTCGCTCCAGCATCACAGGAAAAGCATAGTCAATTACATATAATTAAAAAAATTAATAATAGAAGTTTGTTTAGTTTTATAATCTTATTTTTATTATATTATTAGATGATAATATTAAATTTTAATTTATTTAATTTTAATATATTTAATTTTATCCTTAAATTAAAAATAAATAGATTTGATATGTTTAATATATTTTGTGTAATAGATGATACAAATCAAAAGAATTATGGATTATTGAAGATGTTATAAGAAAATAGAAGATAACAAAAGCTTAGAACAAGAATACATGACGAAGTTCAATAGCTAAAATAACTACGAGATAAAGAGTGAGTTAAAAACCAGGTGAAATCTCATTGCGTGTGAGCATTTATTATGTCAGAAGCCATTTGGTCGTCACTGAAGCAGTTGTAGTGCTCAAGCGCTGATTCATCACCACAATTACAAATTCAAAACATGACCTTTTAAAAAATAAAAAGAAATAAAATTTAAGAGATATATATAAAGAGAGAAATATACTTGTTCAAAGAAGGTATAAATGCCTTTAAGCTCACAGGAGATCTAATTTATCATTATTATTATTTCTTCTTCTTTGACTATGACAAATGTTGAGAGATATTAATTAGATGAGCTTAAAGACGGACGTACATATTTGATAGAGATGATGGAGACTAGAATAGAGAGAAAAGTGAAATTGATAAAAAAAAGAAAGAAGAGAAGAAACAGAGAGGTGTTTGATAATTGGTTTCAGCAACTAGTTGCCAAAATGTAAGAAAGCACAAAGTTTGTGTATTTCTAATAAGATTATGACTTTTGTATTTTTTAAACCAAGAAAATAACACTTTCTAACCAAATAATTTTTGATAAATTATTTTCATTTTTTCTACATCACAATAGTAAATCATAAAAATAAAGATAACCAAATAATCATACATATATTAGCTTCTTATACAATAGAAACTATTGCTAATTATTAGGCCCAATATTATATATGAAATGGGAGAATCAAACTACAAAGATAAATTAGCAGGTGGCCCATAGGAGGAGCAACCACAACTACAGTCGTAGCCATCCCAGACGAGAGGGACAATAGCAAAAGAGCTTAATTGGGACCAGCCGACAATAGCACTATTGGCAAGACAACAACATGTGACATTTATGGAGCGAATGAGCTGGCTTGAGAACTCAGTTGGAAGGATAGAAGATTTATTGATGCTAATGGCAAACCGTCAAGGCATTATTCCCCATCATCCATCATTTGGCACGGGCTCTTCATCTTTAGCTCCTCTCCCCAAGGACCTTCCAACGTCAAATAGGACTTAATCACAACACGTAATCAAGGAGATGCTTAACTATTGTATCATTTCTTTTCCTTTTAATTATGTATTTTCTTATTCATTTTCCTTTGTCCAAACGTTAATGTTATTTTATATTTCTTTATATTTTTGTTATTTTTATTCCATTTGTTCTTTTTATCTATTTTTCGTCATAATCAGGAAAGTACCAAAAAACCATCTCACTTTCACATATGCTTGTGTTCTCCAATGTACAGCTTTAAGTAATGAATTCTAACGAATTCTTTAGGCTTATTATAATCCTGATTATAAATCTTATTAACTGATATTCTGAGTTGGTTGAATTTGTCCATTGATACTTTACTTTATTGTTGAATATTGATTTGAAATTATGTGTGTAAGGACTATGATTAAAATGAAATTAGTTTTCTAAGTCATATTTTCGTAATCATTGAAATATTCTAGTTGGATGGAATTGCCTATTATTTACACACATATATAACCAATATTTTCATGAGCTTTTGAACCTAAGAGCAAATTTTCAAAAATTTTAAAGCTGTTGTTATTCTTTCATCTATTTGAAATCATTTATAGTAGGAGAATTCTAGAACTTGCTTTAATTATACACATTGAGATCATATTTGTTAAATTAGAAGTATTGATATGTTGAAGGCACTTATATTCAACAACTTGCTTAGCCTATTTCTTTGAAAATTACCATACCCTTAAATTCATCTTTAGGAATAACCAAGTTGAGGCTTGCCCTTTTTCATTGATTAAACCCAATTTATAAACCTTTATCCTATTTTTTGAAGACTTGTTTATTATTTTGAACCTTAAAGGTTATTTACATTATTTACTTGTTGAGACTTGGAATTTTTGAAAGGTCCACTATTTATTGAATTGTGGTACTAATTGAAATATTGTGAAAAAAGCATAAAAAAAAGAAAAAAAGAAAAAATATATAGTGCCAAAGGATTTACATTAAAAGGATCTATGTGTATTTATAAACAAGTCTTGAAACATATTGTGTTGTAAATATCCTTCAAATTAACCCTTATTATTATTCCAATCATACCTTACCTAAGCTCCATCACAAAATTATAACCTTCAAATTGATGTTTCTAGTTTGCACATAAGTGGTGGAGATGTGATTTTATTGCAAGCATATGGTAAGAATTCTACTATGCATTGATTAAAAGTTTTGATAGTTTTCACCTTAAACACTTGAGTGCATTGAGTAAAATCTTGGTGAGCATGTAAAGAGATATTCTTTTGATTTCAATGCGGTTATTGATGGGATTACTATTAATATTGCTTAGGAAGTTAATGTTAAGATAAATTGACTCTAGTTGTATGTTAATTTGACTCAACAAGATATGATGAGGTATATTATCAATGGATAAATTGAGATTGGTGAAGGATTGATGTTGTAAAATTTATAATTTTGATTATAGTTTGCATGAGGACAAGAAAAAGCTTGAGTTTTGGGGATATTTGATAGATAGATAATTGAGCATATTTTTATCCCATCTTTGATGTGTTTTGCTCAATATTTTATACTTTTGTTGTATGTTTGGTACTTAATGTGCTTCAAGTGTTTTTATAGGTTATAATTACCTTCACAGACTTAAAGGAGAAGAATTCAAATGAAAACATGACATAAAACAAAGAATCGAAGTACAGAAGTGATGCACGACCTTGCATCAAGCCGTGCAGAATCACGATTTTTAGTGCTTTTGGACATACACAATATGATACAAGACTAGACTGTGTAATTCCTAGAAACCCTAAATTTTAATATAAAACAACGTGTTCGACAACAATTGAAGGGGCAGACATTAGGAGGCGATTTCCAAACATGGATTTCATTCTCCAGGGGTTATTTTGGTCCAGAGAAGTAGAAAACACAAATATTTCATCGAAAGATATATATTAGAATACAAGATCAAGCCCTTACATCGCAAGAATATTTGATATAAGACAATAAGGGAGATTTAGAATTATGAACCCGTTGTTTTCAATTCATTTTTCTTTCAATTTACTTTTGATTTCGTGTTCAATAATATGTAGCTAAACTTTCAGTTAGTATTTAGGCTAGATAAACCCTATTTGATACCCGAACACATGTAGATTATTTTGCCAATGCAATTGAATGTTTGATTTATTGAGATCCAATTACTTGTTTTATTTATGTTATAGTAACCAAAATATTAGGTTATAATTTGATTTCATATGTAGCAATTAAGAAATCCTAGGTTTGAATAGATCCATGGTAATTGGAAAGAGATGATTGTAACCCTAGAGATAGGATAACATAAATCTTCTGGATAAAATGGTAACTCAATCCTATAAAATTTAACCTGAGTAGTTCAGATAGAAACTTTAAAATTAGTTGTTAATAGACTCAAAGTCAGCTACTAGTATACCATAGGAGTCTCCACTGTCTAATAAATCATCAAACCAATTGCGTAACAAAAGATCGATCTGTTAAGGTTTTAGGGGATTAGAACCTAAATGCTAATCACTTGATTTCGGTAATAAACTTAGTGTTTCATAATTCTCTGCTTAATCATACTATTCACTTATTTTATTTGCTTAATTTTAGTTTTTAAATTCAACCATAATCAATGATTAGGCTAGGTGATAGAATAACACTAACTACTAGTACTCACTGTCCTCCTGGGATCGACTCATACTTTCTGGTACTAGCTACAGCTAAACCGTTCACTTGTGGTATAACAATATTGACTATCAAAAAATAAGGTCAATCATCTAGCTTACTAATTGGATATTGGTTTTAATAAAGAAAATAAAAATTAAACAATTAATCTAAAATAGGAAACAATAATGAACAAAGAATAAAGGAAATCACTTAGAAAACTCAATATCAAATATTAGTGTCTAGGTAATGAATTCCCTTAAAAATCATTAATTAATTAACCTTTTATCATACAATTGTTTTATTGACTATTGGACTGTGGAAATTCCTAACTTATGTTAATAACTCTCTCGTGACTACTAATAACTAATCCATAGGTTTACTAGCTGAAATCATTCAGGTTAAAGTTTTAATGATTGCTTTATTGATTTGTGAATTCTGCTATTATGTTTGACCTTAATCCATATGATTTATGTCAACGTATCTCTAGGTTTGTTATAGGCTCCTTTTAATTATGGTAGATCTATTTATACTTAGGATTTTTCGATCTTTATGTTGTGAAATTAGATTATGTACTAATATTTCAGATCTATTAGAACATACATAAAACACATAATTGAATCACAAAAGATCAATCAAAACAATTGCATTAAATAAACACAGTCAAGAGATATCGTTATCTCTATGGTTCATCATATCTAGATGCTAACATGTGATTGACCTAATTCACGTCAGTCAATATTTAATACTGCAAGTGCACGGTGTAGCTGTAGCTAGTACCAGTAAATACGGGTCCATTCCACGAGGATGATGAATACTAGTACTTACCCTTCTCCTATTATCTAGCCTAAATTGATTTTGGATTTTTAATTAAAAGAAAATAAAAACTAAAACAATTAAATAAATAGGAAACAATAATGAACACTAAGATAGTGGAATTCACTTAAAAAACTATCGTTATCAAAAATTAGTATCTAGGCTCGAATCCCTCCTAGAACCTTAACAAATTGATTTTTATCATGCAATTGTTTGCTGATTAATTGGACCGTGGAGACTCCTATGGTATACTAGTACCTGACCTTGAGTCTACTAGCAACTAATCCTAAGGTCTCTAACCGAATAACTCAGGTTTGAGCCTAATATGAAGGATTTATGCCGTCCTATTTCTAGAGCTGCAATCAACTCCTTCTAATTATTGTAGATCTATTCAACCTATGATTTCTCAATCTCTACTTATGAAATCAGATTATCAATAAAACAAGTAATCATATCACAATAATTAATCAAATGAGTTGCATTAATAAAGGAATCAAATTATATCAAAGTATTAACATAAGCTTCATCTAACCTGAATACTAACTAGACGTTTAGTTACACATAATTGAATGGGGTAAAAATATAATCAATTCACCATTTATCAAATATCTCCATACTTAAGTTTTTGCTTGTCCTCAAGCAAACTATAATCAAAATTATAAAATTTACAACATCAATCTATCGTCAATTTAAACTTATCCATTCATACCATACATTATCATATCTTATGGAATCAAATTAACATGCAATTAGAATCAAGTTGTCATAAAATTAACTTCCTAAGTAATATTAATAATAATTACATCAACAATTGCATTGAAATCAAAAGCACATTTTTACCCCTCACCAAGATTTCACTCCATGCACTTAAGTGTTTAGGGTAGAAAGTATCAAAGCTCTCAATTAATGCATACTAGAATTCTTACCATAGGCTTGTAGTAAAATCACATCTTCAATACTTGTGTACAAACTAGAAACAAAAGTCAAAAGGTCTTTGCATAGGTTGTAATGGGGCTTAGGTACGGTATATTTGGGATAATACAAGGGTCTAAATTGAAGAAAATTTACTCAAGAAACATTACAAGACTTGTTTATAAAACACATAGGTCTATTCAATGCAACTTTATTGGTACTATATATTTATTCGTCATTTTTTCTTCTTCTTTTTTCTTTTTTCTTCTCTTTTTTCTTTTTTTCACAATATTCCAATCAGTACCACAATTCAACAAATATTGGACCTTTCAAAATTTTCAAGTCTCAAATAAGTAAATAGGCAATATTTTCAATGCTTTATGATTAAGTGTCTTCTTCTTTCTAAGATTGCTACATATACTTCAACTAAACCTCAAATCAACTTTATATTTCGTAAGACTAAGGGTTTAATTTGCTTCTTTGAAGTTGGTGTCACTATTGGAAGACACTTGAAATGAATTAAGGTGTGAATCACTAGCTTTGAAGTCTTTGGTAGGAGGCCCTTTGATTGCCTTAGAGATTTGTGACAATGAACAATTTTCATATTCATAAGGTGTTCGAGGTCTATAATTTATCTATTTTGTTCAAGGTTGTATCCCTAAGGTTTAGAGGTCATCTCTTACTCTTTATGGAAATTCCATTTCTTTGAAGAATGTGGTCAAAACCTAGGAGTGATCTTTAGATCATCCATTACCTTGCATTTGCATGTTAGGAGAAAGAACGATGATAATTGAATGTGTCAATTATAAGATAATTGCAAAGTTAGAGAAAAGGTTGAAGTACTTGCAAAGAGTACTTCCTTGATAATGTAAAAGGTTATAGCTATAGCTTGCTAGGTTATGGAAATTTTATTCCTAATAGTTCTTCTATTTCTTTTAAACTAGATTAGGTAGGCATAAGTGTTAAAAACATTTTTTGGAATGGAGGATATGCTTGGGTTTAAATTTGAAGTTTGGGTGAGACAAAATGGAAAGGAGGATGGGGATCGAGTGATTCCACATTTACTTAGAGAGATTAACCTAATACTGGACAAGAAGGTGTAGTTAAAGAGTAGGTGGTTAAGTTTTTTAATGGTTGAGAAGCATAGATGATAGTTATTGGTTCGACGACTAAAAAACTAGAGCCTATCGAGGATTTTTATCTTTTTTTATTAGCTAGCCATATTCTAAAATGACAGCAGGGAATATAAATTTTTGAATAAGAAGAATTTGAACTAGCTAACAACGTAGGATTGTGGAGATAGGAATTTAAGGCATGAGCAATACTATAAGGTGTGCATGGAATAACACTTACTCTTTTAGTTATTTCATTTTTATTTTATTTACCTATTTGTTTTCTTTCTTGTCTGCTTATTTATTTACTTACTTTTACTTTTTATTTTTATTTTTAAATTTTATAAATACTTTTCTAATTTATACTATCATTTATTTATTCATTTGACTATTGTTTTCTTCTAATCATTTTAACAAACCTTTCTTTCTTATGAATTTATTAGAAAAAACCTCTCTACTAGCTAGGATAATAGGTTGCATACTTCTAGACCTCATAAACTCCACTTCTCTGCTTAAACACACAAAACACTAAATAACACAATTCCAAGTCCTAGAAACATGATTATCTTCTAAGAAAACACTTAAAAACACACTTAAACATCTAGAAAACATACTATAATGGACACCTATTAGTGCCCAAGGATGGAACGTGCTACATATATGTAGATTATTGAGCCATCAATATAATCACTGTAAAATTAGACATCCTATCCCTAGATTAGATTATATGTTTGATGAATTGCATGGTTAGTTTGTGTTTTCTAAAATTGACTTAAAGAATGACTATCGTCAAACTCATATGAAAAGATTTATGAATGGAAAACGTCATTTAAAACAAAATATAGTTTATATGAGCAATAGGTAATGCCATTTGGGTATAATAATGCTCTAAGTATCTTCATAAGGTTAATGAATCTTGGCTTGAGATCTTTCATTGGGAAATTTTTTATGGCCTACTTTGATAATGTGCATAAAAGGGCTTTTAATACTTTGAAAGATAAGTTAACTAATATACATTTGTTATGTTTGCCTAACTTTGATAAAGCATTTAAGATTGACTGTGATGCATAAAGTATTGATATTGGAGCTATTTTGATGTAAGAATCAAAACCAATTGCTTATTTCGATGAGAAGCTTAGTGGGGAGGGGTTGAATTATTCTCCACATTACAATATACGCAATGGTGAAAATCTACAAATACAGCAACACTACTTGTGACTAAAGAAATTGATCATACATTCACATCATGATAGATTTAAAATTTTGAAATCACAAGGTAAGCTTAATAAAACACATGCCAAGTGGTCAGAGTTCATTGAAATGCTTCCTTATGTGATTAAATTTATGAAGGGGGTAGGAAAATATATTTTTTGATGCATTTTATAGAACGAATGCATTACTTACTGCTTTGCTTGTTTTTGAAATTACTAACAATTTATGTGTCAATGATGTTTATTTCAGCTAAATGTGGATTGCATGTGATAAGTGTGCATATATGAGCATTTTAGGCATGATGAGACAAACTTTATATGTCTAATTGTTTTATGAATAAGTTGCTTGTTGGGGAGACTCATAGTGGTGGTTTAATGGGATTTTTTAAATGTGCAATAGACTTATGTGTTGCATGAACATTTTTATTATCCTAACATGAAATGTAATGCCCAATTTATTTATGATAAGTGTATAACATATAAATAAGCTAAATCTAAAGTTTTTCCAAATGATTTGTATACATATTTGCTCATACCTAATTAGCCTTATAGTGACATATCTATGGACTTTTATGTTAGGACCTAGGTGTCCAAGTGTTGAGGACGTCGTATTTATAGTTGTTGATATGTTTAGCAAAATATCACATTTCATTTCTTGTTCTAAAACTAACAACGCAACAATATTGTTATCTTGTTCTTTAAATGGAAAGCATATTTTCACGGTTTACCTATAACAATAGTAAGTGATTGAGATGTTAAGTTCTTAAGTCAATTTTAACACATTTTATGAAATATACTTGGATCTAAACTCTTGTTTTCTATTATTGCACAACATCAAACGAATGGATAAACTAAAGTAGTTAATATAACACTTACTACTTTATCACATACTATAATTCACAAACATTTGAAACATCCGGAGAAGTATTTACATCATATTGAATTTGAATATAATCATTATGTTCATTTTAATACTTCTAACTCTCATTTTTAAATTGTTTATGGCTTTAATCCTTTAACATTTTTAGATATCTTACCTTTACCTACTAATGACCATGCTAATTGTGTAAGGTAAATTTTGTAAGTGATTTACATGCTAAGGTTCATGTAAAAATAGAGAGGTAGTAAGAGCAATATGCAAGGCAAGATAACAAAGGGAAAGTTAAAGTTACATTTGTTCTAGGAGATTAAGTTTGTGATCATTTGTGGGAGTAGTTTCCTACTCAAAGGAAATCAAAGTTACAGCCTCAAAGAGATGGACCTTTCCAAGTGTTGGAGAAGATCAACAACATTTCCTACAAGCTTGACTCACTAAGTATTTATGGTAACGTGAGTGCTACTTGTAACGTTGTTGATTTATCTTTATATGATGTAGGTAATTCGAGGACAAATCCTTTTGAGGAGGGAGATAAAGATGGAGATCAAGTTCGTGTATCCAAGCATTCTCATGTTCCTTTGTCAGGAATTGGGGTTCCAATGAAATGATAAAAAACCAAGCTTATGAACTTTACAAGGGTAGCTTATGAGCTTTACAAGGGTTGATTTGTGAAATTCAAACTAAAGAGGAGGCTTTTTGTGAAGACCATAATGTGTTTCCAAGACTTATCACGTTTTTACAATTTGAAGGAGTGAATACATGTTAAAATGAACAACCAAGCTTTAAAAGCTTGAATTCATGTGCTTATTAGGTGCAATTCACCTATTAGATACATTAGAGACTATTTATTAATATTTAGTAAAAACTTGTCTTGGTAGCTATTTTCTATTTTCTTAGGAGTCCTTTAACTGCGATTTGTTTCATATTTTAGTTGATTTCCTTTCTTATTCTTGACTCATTTGTAATAGGTAATACCTATTTTCTAACCATTTTATATATGTATTACCTATACGAGGATAAAGGGATAGGTAGGGATTTTTGTCTTAATACTTCTCAAATAGTTATCTCATTGTGAAACAACCTTTTTTTCCTTCCTAGAACAAGTCTCATCATAATTAGAACCTTGAATTGGTCTTATCTACACCACTATTCATGTTCAAAGGTAATAAGAAAATGTTAATAACAAAGATCGATTTTCCTTATAACACCCTTACATGTTTACAATAAAGATTAGATAACTTAATCACTCACGTTATTCTCAATTTTGGCTTTTCTTAATGATGTTTTCACCATTCTTGCCTTTTACTAGTAACTCAGTTTCCATTTGCAAGCCCTTTAGAAAGAACTCTACTAATGGTCCTACCAAAATAGCCAAAAGAAATGGGATTTATAACTTTGGTTGACGAAAATGAGGTTTAACTAGAAAGAACAAAAGAAATGAAATAAACAAGAAGGTAACAAGGATAAATTAACACTAAGAATAAGTTAATGAAATTAACAAGAAGGTAACAAAGATGAAACAAAACTAAGAATCTTTTTTTAAAGCTAGAAAATGTATTACAATAATCATATATATATATATAGATATATGACTATTATAATACATATATATATAGGTTTTGATGTGCACTTTTGATTTTTGATTTTTGATTTTTTTCTTTTTAATTTTTGTCTTCTTTTGATTGTGTGTGTGTGTGTGTGTGTGTGTGTGTGTGTGTGTGTGAACTAAAATACATAAAAAGAAGAGAATGGAATAACATTGATTTAAGAAGAATACACAAAGGCAATTCTAAATTAAAAAGAAATTGAGGATAGAAAGAATTCAATTAATAGTTGATGAACTACACAATCACAAATAAGAAAAAAAAAGGAAATAGGCATTATGAGGATATAAAGCAACTGATTTCAAGAGCCAAAGCTTTGATACCAAATAATGTGAACCTTAGGCTAAAAACCACCTAAAACCTAAATCACAAGGAATTAGAACCTTAGGATCATCTTCAAATCATGCAAAGAAACTTGATCCTATTCAAACCCTCATAAATGTTTGCTTAGTTTAAATGTATGCAATATTGCAAATATATGGAATATATATTGTAGTACACAAAATATCTTTCCTACGAGGATTGGATTAGTCACCTAACAACTTGAATGCACTTTGTCTAAGGTAATAAAAGATCGAATTAACATAAATTAGTTGAATTAAAATAAACTAATAAAATTAAACAAATGAATAAATGAAGCTAACAGTAAGAACAAAGTTCATCAATAATAGAAACATAAAGATTTTTCTATCCTTTTTTTATCTTCTCTTTACCTTATTAATTCAATTATGCTTAACCTTAGATATTCTAAGGTTTTGATTACCCTCTCGATATTTAATCAAATAATTCCAATTGAAATAGATAAGAATTGAATTGCATCCTCTCGATTCACAAAACTACTCCTAACTAGTCAATTGAATTTGAAGCAATCCTAAGGATAATTAACTCACAATTAAGATATATCTTCAATTGTTTAATAATATGATATTTGTAAGTCTATAAGGTGCCAACTCTCATTGCATAACTTAACACATATAACTTTGATTCAATCTCTCGATTTCTTATCAAGAATAAGCATAACAAATACCACAAAACAATATTATATTGAATTCGACAAGAATAAATTTAAACAAAACAATTCAAGAATAAATATTCTAATATGGATTTAGAAATCCATAATCGTGTTCAACACACCACTAATAAAATTAACATCTAAGATAATGAAACATAAGAAGAGAAAAGAAAGAAATAAGCTTTAAGTCTTGATATGGATATTATGGAAAATTGGAGTTGATCTTAATGTTTCCACTTTGATCTCCTTGTTTATGATGTGTAGCCTCTCTTTTTTTGTTTTCATTTTTTTAATACTCTTGAGCCTTCTAGGTTTCTTGCTAGGGTTTTTCCACTTGTTTTGGTTCCAAAATTGCCTTGAAACTTTAAGAATATCAAAAAACTCCTAAGTTAGTGATGGGGATCAAGATACTTTGACTGAATGGCTCTAAATGATGTTAGCATTTTTCTCGAGACCCATTGCAAGGAATTGGAGTTCCAATAACTAGAGCAAGAACACAATGGATGAAAGAAGCTTTGCAAGGACTAATCATGGAGATGCAAGAAAAGGAGGCTATTATTGAAAGTGCTAAGGCATTACCAAGATTAATTACTTATCTTCGTGTACAAGATGTTGGACAAGACTTAGTACATGGTGAACAAAGCTTGGAATCCAAGATACAAGGCTGATCACCACACATGGGTTTGAAGGAAGCCCAATCTGTATAATTAAGATGCAATCAATAAGTGGGCTGGTTATGTTGATTTAATTAAGCCCAAATTTACATTTTTTGAGTGAGTAAGGCCTTATTAAGACTTGTTCCTTTGTAATTTCGTTCATATCTTGATAAATCAAATTGTTTCCTTAATTTAGGAGATATCCACATTCAAGGCTGATTTGTATCCTCAAACTAAGGATTCCCTTTCTTATTTAGGTCTTTCCTACTTAGGTATGAAATAGGAATAAGCCTTATAGGATTAGGATATTATGATGCCTATTTAAAGGGCCATCTGATGTATTACCAGATCATCATCACTATCAATAAAAATTGAGTTATTTTCCAGCAAGCTTTGCTTGTTCTTTTGTGTTCTCGGTGGAATACAAATCTGACTTATCAAAGGAGTGATCAACCTTTATGGTGTCTTAAGATCAGGGTTTTAAGGATTTAGCTTCCTTCAGGTTCTAATCTAGTCGTTCAGCTTGTTTTCTAGGGTTTTGGGCACTTATAAAAAATGTATGAAGAGTACCTGGGGCAGGTCACCTAGTGGGTTCATATCATTTGGTATCAGAGCCATAGGTTTGTAGAAATTAGGTTTCTATCCTTTCGTTATCATTGTTCGGTGTTTGTTTCCTTTGTCCTTTGTTGAAGTCCTTTTGATTTACAATTTCAATTCATTCTTTTACCTAAGTTCAATTTCAGATTCATTGAAATTATTTTGTTGCTATCTTTTAAAGCTCAGATCGTTCTTTTCATTTTGAATAAATTTCGTTCTCGTTTTGAAAAAACAAAAAAAAGGAGAAAAGAAAAGAGAAGTTGTGAAATGATTTCTGTATCTTGCATCTGATTGAGTTATCTATTAGGATTGCAATTTAATTCATTTTTGTAATCAAAGAATCATATTTTAAGACAATTATTCATAAGATATTTTCTTTCCTTTTTTGAGTTTGGTTAATTGATTCCAGATCATTTGTTTAATTCTTAAATAATTTTGTGCTCCTCTCTTTGCTAGACTATTCTTGCGTGATAGAGCAATTACAAGTTGTTCGCTTCTTTTTTTGTGTTCTAATACATTCTTTTGCATGTTTTTGTCTCCCTCTTGAAGTTATCTTGTTTCCTTAACTCCTTAATTATTATTTTCTTTGTGTTTGTTGTTTGTCTCAGATAAGTTTTAAAGTTATGAGTTTTAAGATTTGCCATCATCTAACTGATTACCCTCTTGATGTGTTAGTCTTGATTCTCTCAAGAACATAAAAAGGGGGCTAGCTTGAGTGAAAAAAGGTATGAGTGGTGAGCATCGTGAAAAGCCAACAATAGAGTGAAACAAGAGTGGAACTTACATTATTTCGAGTGTAAACACGTGAGTGAGTGTGTGAGGATCCTATTTTGTTTTGCTACTAACTTTTTCTTTTAGGTTATGAATATGAGTAATTAAGGAGAACACTATGAAATTGACATAAAATTGTTTATGAAGGCTGTCAATGAACAATTTGAGAATTTGAACACCAGGTTGGATGATTTACTATCTTCATCAGCTTCTAAATCCACTAGAAGGCGTGTTTTTGAGGAGGAAGAGGAAGACGAATCATAGTAAGAAGATTTCAACTTTATAAGAGGAAAGAAGGACGTTTACAAAAGGGATAAAAATTTAGGCCACATAAGATGATGATTCCAACCTTTCAAGGAAAGAATGATCACGAGCTCTATTTGGAGTGGCAAAGAAAGGTTGAGCACGTATTTGACTACAATAACTACTCTGAGAAGAAGAAAGTGAAACTTGTAGCTATTGAATTCATAGATTATGCAAGTATTTGGTGGGACTAATTGGTGATAAATAGAAGAAGGAATGGTGAGAGAACAATTTAGTAATGGGAAGAAATGAAGATGGTAGTGCACAAGAGGTGTATACCTAGCTAGTACTATAAAGATTTGCATAGAAAGTTGCATGGACTAGTTCAAGGATCCAAGACTGTAGAAGAATATTACAAAGGGATGGAGGTGGTTATGATTAGAGCAAACATAAAGGAGGACCAAGAGGCGACAATGGCGTGATTCATAGGTGGTTTAAACAAAGAGATTGTTGATGTGGTAGACTTACACCACTATGTGGAGATGGAGGAATTGTTGTGTAAGGCTATTAAGGTTGAGAAACAACAAAAAATCAAGAAAATTAGGTTCGGCTTCTTGGAAGTCAACTTGGAAAGACAAAGACACCAACTTAGCCTTGAAATTGAAAGGAGATGAAAGCCACAGGATTCAGTACTGCTTCTAAAGTTAAAATTGAAACTAAATCTTCTCATAAATCTCGTAATATTAAGTGGTTTAGGTGTTAAGGGCTTAGATATATTGCTTCTCAATGTCCAAATAAAAGAGCTATGATCATGTTGGAGAATGGTGATGTAGTGAGTGTTGGTTCAAGTGATGATGAAATGCCACCATTGGAGGACTATTCTAATGTTGATGTTGAAGAACTCTTGCATGGAGATACACTGGTTGTAAGGCATGCACTAAATATTCAGTCCAAGGATGAAAATGAAGGGGAGCAACGTGAGCATTCTATACTCGATGCCACATTAAAAATAAGGTTTGGAGCATGATTATTGATAGTGGTAGTTGTACTAATGTTGCTAGTACTTTATTAGTAGATAAGCTCCAATTGGATACCTTTAAGCATCCTACACCATATAAGTTGTAATGGCTGAATGAATGTGGAGAAATTAAGGTGGCCAAGCAAGTTTTAGTGTCTTTTTCTTTTGGAAAATATAGAGAAGTTCTTTGTGATGTGGCACTAATGCATGCTGGACACATTTTATTAGGCCATCCATGGCAATTTGATAGGAAGGTTAGACATGATGGCTACACGAACATGTTACTCTTTTGTACTTAATAACTGAACCATTGTACTAACCACTCTTAAACCTTTGCAAGCTCATGAGGATCATATTAGGATAGAAAGTGAGTATAAAATGAGAGGAAATCATATTAGTGAACAAAAGGAAAAGGAAAAGAAACAAAAACAACAAATGAGAGAAAATAAAGAGTGAGGCCGAGAGGAAAAATCAAAAGGGAGGTGTTCAAGAAAATGAGAAAAGCAAGAAATTAAATGTAATTGCTGGAAAAAGTAAGGATAAGAGTGCTATATTTGCAAGAAAGCTACTACTTGTACTTATGTACATTGATGTTTATTTTCCTACTAATGACCTTAACCTTACTTTGCCTAGTGTGGTTATTTCTTTATTATAGGAGATTGAGGACCTTTTTCTTGAAAAGATACCACATGGACTACCCCTTTTAAGAGGCATTGAACTTTAAATAGATTTCATACCCGGGGCTCCTATTTCTAACCAACCTACCTATAGAGCCAATCCTGAGGAAACAAAGGAGATACAACGACAAGTTGATAACCCGATGCAGAAGGGTGTGCAAGAAAGTCTTAGCCCATGTTCAGTTTCCATAATCTTAGTCTCAAAGAAAGATAGAATATGGCGAATGTGTGTAGATTACCGAGCCATAAACAAAATAACGGTTAAAGTATAAATATCCTATTCCTCGATTAGATGATATGCTTGATGAATTACATAGCTCATACTTGTTTTCTAACATTGATTTAAAGAATGGCTACTAACAAATTTGCATGAAAGAAGGAGATGAGTGGAAACGAAATTTAAAACTAAATATGGATTGTATGAGTGGTTAGTAATGCCCTTTGGTTTAACTAATGCACCTAGTACTTTCATGAGGCTTATGAACCATGTCTTGCATGCTTTCAATGGAAAATTTGTGGTTGTTTATTTTAATGATACTTTAGTTTACAAAAAGAACACTTGCGTGTTGTTTTTAGTGTATTAACAGAGAACCAATTGAATACTAATCTTAAAAAGTGTACATTTTTCATGGAATCTATTGTGTTTCTTGGATTTTTTGTTAGTTCACAGGATTGTTAGTGTTGATGAAGAGAAGGTAAAGGTGATAAGGGACTGGCCTACACCTAAGAATGTGAATCAGGTGAGAAGTTTTCATTGTCTATCAAGTTTCTATTGAAGGTTAGTTACAGACTTTAGTTCCATTGCTGCACCTTTGAATGAACTTGTTAAAAGCATGTTGTTTGTAAGTGGGATGATGTGCATGGTCAAGTTTTTAATATATTGAAAGATAAGCTAACTAATGAACCCTTATTATGTTTGCCCAATTTTGATAAAGCTTTTGAAGTTGAATGTGATACATCTGGAATTGGAATAGGGGATATATTGATGCAAGACACTAAACTAATTGCTTATTTTAGTGAAAAGCTAAATCGGGCAGCATTGAATTATTTTGCTTATGATAGAGAATTGTATGCATTAGTAAGAACTCTTCAAACATGGTAACACTACATATGGACAAGGGAATTCATCATTCATTTTGATCATGAGAGTTTAAAGTTCTTGAAATCCCAAATTAACCTTACTAAAAGGCATGCCAAGTGGTTGGAGTTCATAGAAACATTTCCTTATGTCATCAAGTACAAACATGGAAAGGAGAATGTTATGGTTGATGCATTGTCTAGAAGGTAAGCATTACTTCTTTGGAAACTAAACTACTTGGTTTTGAATTGCTTAAAGAATTGTATGCAAATGATTATGATTTTGGCCAAGGGTAGGATGCTTGTTCTAAGTGTGCGTTTGGTGACTTTTATAGGTATGGATGATTTCTATTTAAGAAAGATAAATTGTGTGTGCCTACTAGTTCTATTTATGAGTTAATTTTAGGGAGAATCATGGGGACAGTTTGATGGGGCATATTGGTGTCCAAAAGAATTTGGATATATTACATTAACAATTTTATTGGTCTAAAATGAAACATGATGTTCAATCCGTTTGTGACAACTGTATAAAACGTAAACAAGCGAAGTCTAAAGTAAAACCACATGATTTATATACCCCTTTAACTGTGCCTACTAACTTTGGATTTTTCATAGGTTTACCAAGGTCTCAAAGTGGTAAGGACAACATATTTGTTGTCATTGATGGATTTAGCAAAATGGTTCATTTTATTACATGTTATAAAACCAATGATGCAACACAAATTGCTAATTTGTTCTTTAAAGAGGTTGTTTGATTGCATGGTTTGCCCAGGACAATTTTTAGTGATAGAGATGTTAAGTCCTTAAGTCACTTTTAACACACTTTGTGGACTAAGCTAGGAACTAAACTCTTGTTTTCTACTCTTACACATCCCCAAACAGATGGGCAAACTGAAATAATTAATGGGAAACTCATTACTTTTGTTGCGTACTATCACACGTAAGAACTTAAAATGATGGGAAGAGTGTTTGCCCCATATTGACCTACAGTAGGTCTGTTCATTCTACTACTTCTTTTCACCTTTTGAAGTTGTATATGGCTTTAATCCTTTAACTCCTTTGGATATTTTTAAAGGATTAAAGCCATATACAACTTCCAAAGGTGAAAATGAAGTAGCAGAATGAACAAACGTGTTGTAGGTCAATATTGGGCAAACACTTTTCCCATCGTTTTAAGTTCTTACATATGATAGCATGCAACAAAGTAGTGTCCTATTGACTACTTCAGTTTGCCCATCCATTTGAGGATGTGCAACAGTAGAGAAAAAGAGTTTATTTCCTAACTTAGTCCATAATGTGTACCAAAAATGACTTAACTACTTTATCACTAACAATTGTCTTGAGCAAACCATGCAATCAAACAAACTCTTTAAGGAACAAATCAACAATATGTGTTGCATCATTAGTTTTATAACATGCAATAAAATGAGCCATTTTGCTAAACCAATCAACAACAATAAATATGATGTCCTTACCACTTTGATACCTTGGTAAACCAATGACAAAGCCTATAGAAATATCAATCCAAGGTTGAGTCGGCATAGGTAAAGGGGTATATAAGCCATGCGGTTTTACTCTAGACTTTGCTTGCTTACAAGTTATACACTTATCACAAACTTATTGCACATCATGTCTCATTTTAGGCTAATAAAAATGATTATGCAATATATCCAAAGTATTTAGGATCCCAAAATGCCCCATCAAATCACCCCCATAAGTTTCCTTAACAAGTAACCAGCAGACTTATAATTTATCTTTCTCAAACAAAAATCTTTCATGCCTATAAAAATCACCAAATGCACACTTAGAACAAGCATCCCACACTTGGCTAAAATCATAATCATTTAAATATAATTATTTAAGCAATTCAAAACTAAGTAGTTTAGTTTGCAAAGAAGTAAGTAATGTGTACCTTCTAGACAATGCATCAACCATAGTGTTCTCCTTTCCATGTTTGTACTTGATGAAATAAGGAAACATTTATATGAACTCCAACCACTTAGCATGCCTTTTATTGAGCTTACCTTTGGATTTCAAGAACTTTAAACTCTCATGATCATAATGAATGATGAATTCCCTTGGCTACAAGTAGTGTTGCCATGTTTGAAGAGTTCTGACTAATGCATACAGTTCTTTATCATAAGTAGGATAATTCAATGCTGCTTCATTTAGCTTTTCGCTAAAGCTAATTGGTTTAGAGTCTTGCATCAATAAAACCCCTATTCCAATTCCAAATGCGTAACATTCAACTTAAAAGCTTTATCAAAATTGGGCAAACATAACAAAGGTGCATTAGTTAGCTTATATTCCAATATATTAAA
Source organism: Erythroxylum longipes (assembly GCA_027563885.1). Taxonomy (NCBI): domain Eukaryota; kingdom Viridiplantae; phylum Streptophyta; class Magnoliopsida; order Malpighiales; family Erythroxylaceae; genus Erythroxylum; species Erythroxylum longipes. Next base: position 26,918,689 of record JAOQMS010000180.1, on the reverse strand, counting down.
AACTTAATCATTTACATCATCCCACTTACAAACAACATTCTTTTTAACAAGTTCATTCATAGGTGTAGCAACGGAACTAAAGTCTTTAGCAAGACTTCAGTAGAAACTTGCTAGGTGTGAAAACTTCGCTCCTCGTTCGCATTCTTAGGTGTAGGCCAGTCCCTTATTGCCTTTATCTTCTCTTCATCAATACTAACACCCTGCGAACTAACAACAAATCCAAGAATCGCAACAGATTCCGTGTAGAATGTTCACTTTTTAAGATTAGCATACAATTTTTTCTCTCTTAATACACTAAAAACAACATGCAAGTGTTCCATATGATCATTTAGTTCTTGTTGTAAACTAAAATATTTTAAAAGTAAACTACCACAAATTTTCCAATGAAATCACGCAAGACAAGGTTCATAAGCCTCATGAAAGTACTAGGTGTATTAGTTAAACCAAAGGACATTATTAACCACTCTTACAATCAATATTTAGTTTTAAAATCTATTTTCCATTCATCTTCTTCTTTCATGCAAATTTGATAATAGTTGTTCTTTAAATCAGTCTTAGAAATCAATCACGAGCCATGTATTTCATCAAGCATATTATCTAATCGAGGAGGACGTCTGTACTTAACTGTTATTTTGCTTATGGCTCGACAATCTAAACATATACGTCATGTTTCAACTTTCTTTGGGACTAAGATTATGGGATCCTAAAATGGGCTAAGACTCTCTCGCACAAATCCCTTTTACATCAGGTCATCAACTTGTCATTGTATCTCCTTTGTTCCCTTAGGATTAGCTCTACAAACAGGTGGGTTAGGAATAGTAGCCCCAGGTATGAAAGCTATTTGATGTTCAATGGCTCTTAAATGGGGTAGTCCATGTGGTATCTCTTAGAGAAAAAGGTCCTCAAACTCCTGTAAAAATAAAACAACCACACTAGGCAAACTGTGGTTAAAGTCAATAGTAGAAAATAAACATCCTTGTATATAAGTTGATGAGAACCAAGAAGCCAATGTGAAGACAGTTATTAAAGACCCTTTGAACATCCTAGATGGTCCAATTACAAGGTCAAGGGTAGATGAAGGAAGCACTTAATGGGCTAATTCAAGATATTTGCACCAAACAAGTTATTTTCAGTCAAAAGAGAAGCCTTCAAGGTTGAACATACAGTCCAAATATTATTAATGTGGTCCAAGTACTTAGTGGGCATATATTAGAGTTAGTTGGGTCTTAAATGGGATGATTAGCCCACTAAGGCTGGGTATTACGAATTTTGGGCTAATGGGCATACCAAACAGACTTGTTTTCACTTATTTTGTTAGGTTTAGACCTAAGGCATATAAATATGCATCATATGTATTCAGAAACAACTTTTGGCATCTTTTTATGAGAATTGAGAGAAACTTCTCTTGGGTTCTTCATTGAACTACAGAACTTATCAAGATTTCTCGTGGCATTCAAACCTGACTTATCACTCCCTCTTCTCATCTATTCTAGAGTGTGACATCCATATCCTTCTTTTTATGCTTTGTTTGTGTTTGTTGTGACCTGATTTAGCTTTCTTGGAGGTGGAATTTGTCTGCTTTGTGGCTGTCCAGATTTAGTCATTTTGGGGTGCATCAATTGGTATTAAAGCTTTGGCCTCTAAATTAGGTTTGATTTATTCTTTTCTTCTTATCTATTAAAAAATCGATTATACAGATTGTGTTCTTGTTCTTGTGTGTCTTTTTGTTTTCCCATTGTTAGTTCTTTATTTTCTGTTTAGATTCATTTTTCTGGGCAGATTCTACAGATTATGTTCTTGTTGTTTTGTGTCTTTTCATTTTCCCATTGTTAGTTCTTTATTTTCTGTTTAGATTCATTTTTTTGGGCAAATTCTGCATATTTTGTTCTTGTTCTTTTGTGTCTTTTTGTTTTCCCATTATTAGTTCTGCATTTTCTAGTCATATTCATTTTCTGGGCAGATTCTCCATTTGTGTTTTTTGTTTATTTGTGACTCTTCATATCGTAAGTGTTTATTTGTGCTCTAGCTCATTCTAGCATCTGATTGTTGTGTTCAAATTTTTGGTTAACATTGTGCAGATTCCTACTCAAGTTATTATATTCTAATTTGTAAAAAAAGGAAGGAAAGAAAGAAAGGTGCAAATCAGAATCTGGACAGTCTTGTTAAAACTTGAACACTTGAACACTAGTTATAAGATTTTCTTTATGTGTTTCTTGTTACAAATGCAACCAGATTAGTTCTTTTGTTTCTTGAGCACAATAGTCATTTTCTTATCAAGTGAACATCTATTGGTTTGCCATTCCTACTGTGTTTTTTGAGTTCTTATCAATGATTCTAAATTTGTCGATTTGTTACATGCTTGTGAGTTTGTCGCTTCAGGTTAAATTATCTTGGTTTTGTTTGGTTAGTTCTTTAAAGAACCTAAAGAGTGAGTTTGAGTGGTAAAAGACAAGAGGGTGAGCTCATTATAACAAAAGGCAATTTAAGAGAGAAAACACGAGTGTTGAGTGACACTAATTTGAGGGAAACAAGTGAGGGAGTGTTAGTGAGGTATTTTCTATTTTCTCTTGCATATTTACAACCATGACATCTAAGGATAAGAGTGTTCTTGGTGAAGGAGACAATAGTTACAATTCCGTGCTCAAAGCAATACGACAACAATTTGAGCACATTACTATCATGTTTGGAGAGATAAGGGATAGAATGGATATACAAGATGCTGAAATTGCAAATTTACATAGAGGGGGAGTTCATCATGTTCCTAATGCTAGAAGGTGAGAGAGGCATGATGACAATGAGTCTTATGATGATAATAGAGGGGATGATGCTAATTTTGATGACGATGACTTATTGGATAGATTTAACAATAATAGAGGTGGAAGGAGATTTGGTGGAAGACATGATGCATATGACCATGACTTAGGAAGCATCAAGATGAACATTCCAACATTTCAAGGGAAGAATGATCATGAAGCCTATCTAGAGTGGGAAAAGAAAGTGGAGTTGGTCTTTGATTGTCATAACTATTCCGAAGAGAAGAAAGCCAAGCTTGCAGTTGTTGAATTCTTCGACTATGCAATTATTTGGTGGGATCAAATTGTTTCAGCTAGAAGAAGAAACCTTGAGATGTATTCGTACATGGGCACAAATGAAGACTATCATGAGAAAGAGATTCATTCCCAATCATTGCTATAAGGAATTGTATCGAAAATTGCAAGGAATCACTCAAGGTAATAAACGTGCTGAGGATTATCATAAAGAGATGGAGATTACCATGATCAGAGTAAATGTTGAGGAGGATAGAGAAGCAACCATGGCACGATTTTTACATGGGTTGAAAAGGACATAGCTAATATTGTTGAGTTGCAACATTATGTAGAGCCTGAGGCCATGGTTCATATGGCCATGAAGGTGCAGAAGCAACTTAAGAGGAAGGTTTCCATGTGATTTGGGCAGAATTCGAGTGCTAGTTCCCTTTAAAAATCAAATTGGGAAAAAGGAGGAAAAGGTAGACTATAATTCCAAGAGTGATAACAAGCCTACATTTGAGTCTTCCAAGCGCAAAGATGTGAGCTCTAGCAAGGAGAAAGGTAATTCTAGGCAATGGGCATATTGCATTGCAATGTACAAATTGACGTACCATGATCTTGAAAGGAAATGGAGACATTGAGTCCAAGAGTGAATCTGACGATGAATTACCACCAAAAGATGATGAGAGTGATGGGGAACAATATTCGGTGGAGGGAGAGGCCTTAGTCACAAGGCAAGCATTACATGTGCCAGAGAAGGAGGAGGATGTTATGCAGTGTGAGAAAATCTTTCACACTCGATGTCATATTCAACGAAAGGTGTGTAGCATGATCATAGATGGAGGGAGTTGCACTAATGTAGCTAGTGAAGTGATGGTATCAAAACTGAATTTGCCTACCACTAAGCATCCTAGACCATATACTCTTCAATGGTTGAATGATAGAGGAGAAGTGAAGGTGGAAAAACATGTTTTGGTTTCATTTTGTATTGGCAAATATCATGATGAGGTTTTGTGTGATGTGGTGCCAATGCAAGCCAGTCATATTCTTTTGGGCAGACTTTGGTAGTTTGATCAACGTGTGATGCATGATGGGTTCAAAAATTGGTACTCCTTTGCCATGAATGGAAAATCAATCACTCTTGTTGTACTATTAACACCCCAACAAGTGTATGATGATCAAATGAGAATAAAAAATGAGAGTGCAAAGAAAAGAGAGTGTGAAACTGAGTGCAGTGGAAAGAAAGGAAGCAAGAGAGTGCAAAGAGAGAAAATGCCAAAATAGGAAAGAAAAAGGTACAAGTGAGTGCAAAAGAGAAAGAGAGAAAACAAGAAAGTTTCTTTACAAAAGAAAGTGATGGTCAAAAGAGCTTTTTATTCTAAACAGCTTATGTTTATACTGTTGTACAAAGAGGCATTGATCAACACTAACGACATTAACTCTTCTTTGCCTAGTGTCATTGTTTCTTTTTTACAGGATTTTGAAGATGTTTTCCTCGAGGAAGTTCCAAGTGGTTTGCCACCAATTTGAGGAATAGAACACCAAATTGATTTCATCCCTATTGCTTCAATTCCAAACTGACCAGCCTATAGAAGTAATCCTGAGGAAACAAAGGAACTTTAATAGCAAGTAGAGGAACTCATGGCTAAGGGATATGTAAGGGAAAGCAAAAGTCTATGTGTAGTGTTACTTGTTCCTAAAAAGGATGGGACATGGAGATGTGTTGATTGCTGAGTCATCAACAAAATCTTTATAAAGTATAGACATCCCATTCCTAGATTAGATGATATGCTTGATGAATTGCATAGTTCTTGTGTGTTTTCTAAAATTGATTTGAAGAGTGGATATCATCAAATTAGAATGCATAAGGGAGATGAGTGGAAACAGCCTTCAAAACAAAATATGGATTATATAAGTGGTTAGTTATGCCATTTGGTTTAACTATTGCACCTAGCACATTTATAAGGTTAATGAATCATGTTTTGCGTGCTTTCATTGGTAGATTTGTGGTTGTTTATTTTGATGACATTCGGATTTATAGCAAAAGCTTAGATGATCATATGGATCATTTGAGAAGTGTTCTAAGTGTTTTGCATGAACAACAGTTGTAAGCTAACTTTAAAAAGTGTTCCTTTTGCACATATCAGATTGTGTTTCTTGGTTATGTTGTTAGTGCTAAGGGAACTTCATTTGATGAGGAAAAGGTTAGCGCTATTCGTGATTGGCCTACACCTAAGACAATTACTGATATGCGTAGCTTTCATGGTTTGGCTAGCTTTTATAGAAGATTTGTTAAGGATTTCAGTACCATAGCCATACCATTGAATGAAATTTTGAAAAAAATGTTGGTTTTAAGTGGGTGATGAGCAAGAAAATGCATTCAATTTGATTAAGGATAGGTTAAGCTCTGCACCATTGCTTTACGTGACTTTATTAAAACTTTTGAGATTGAGTTTAACGCTTCAGGTATTGGCATTGGAGCTGTTTTGATGCAGGAACGACGTCCAACTACATTCTTTAGTGAGAGGTTGAGTGGAGCAACCCTTAACTACCCAACTTATGATAAGGAGATGTATGCACTGGTTCGAGCTTTGCAAACCTGGCAACATTACCTATGGCCCAAGGAATTTGTCAAACATACTGATCACGAATCCTTGAAGCATTTGAAAGGACAAGGAAAGCTACATAAGAGGCATGCCAAGTGGATGTAATTTATTGAAATCTTCCCCTATGTGATAAAATAAGCAAGGTAAAGAGAATGTGGTTGTTGATGTGTTACCTTGGAGGTATTCTCTTATCTCTAATTTAAGTGCCAAATTACTAGGATTTGAGTATATCAAAGACTTATATTCTAATGATCCTAATTTTGCTAATGTTTATAGGGCTTGTGGGAAAGTTGCATTTGGAAAGTTTTATAGGCATGATGGGTATTTATTTTGAGAGAACAGATTGTGTGTGCCTATGTGCTCTTTGAGGGAGTTAGTTATGAGGGAAGCTCATAGTGGTGGATTGATGGGTCATTTTGGTGTGAGAAAGACTCTAGATGTCTTGCATGAACATTTCTTTGGCCACAAATGAAGCGTGATGTTGAGCGAATTTGTGAGAAGTGCATCACTTGTAGACAAGACAAGTCTAAGGTCTTACCTCATAGATTCTACACCCCTTTACTCATACCTAGTGAACCATGGGTTGATATCTCTATGAACTTTGTATTAGGACTACCTAGGACAAAACAGTGTAGGGATTCAATATTTGTTGTTATTAACAGGTTTTCCAAGATGGTGCATTTCATTGCTTGCATAAAACTGATGATGTGAATAATGTTGCTGATTTGCTCTTTAAGGAAGTAGTTCATTTGCATAGTATGCCAAATAGCATAGTTTCTGATCGTGATGCAAAGTTTTTGAGCTACTTTTGGAAGACATTGTGGGATAAGTTGGGAACCAAACTTCTCTTTTTAACTACATCCACAAACAGATGGGCAAACAGAGGTAGTAAACTGAACTTTGTTTACCTTGTTGCATTTTATTATTCAAAAGAATTTGAAGAATTGGGAAGAGTGTTTGCCACATGTTGAATTTGCTTACAATCGAAGTGTGCATTCTGCTACTAATCTTTCACCTTTTGAAATTGCATATGGCTTTAATCCATTAACTCCTTTAGGTTTTTTCTCCTTTTCCAATTGATGAAAGAGCTAGCTTCGATGGCAAAAAGAAGGCTAAAATGGTGAAACAAATGCATGAAAAGGTGAGGTAGCAAATTGAAAACCAAACTGAACAATATGCTACTCAAGCAAATAAAGGGCGCAAGAAAGTTATGTTTGAACTAGGAGATTGGGTTTCTGTGCATATGCATAAGGAGAGGTTTCTAGCTCAAAGACATACCAAGTTGTATCCTCAAGGCAATGGTCCATTCCAAGTTGTTGCAAGAATTAATGATAACGCCTACAAATTGGATCTCCAAGGTGAGTACAATGTTAGTGCTACATTTAATGTTTCTGACCTTTCTCCCTTTGACACAGGTGAAGATTCGAGGACGAATACTTTTGAAGAAAGGGGGGATGATGAGAACCAAGGAACCAATGTTCAGACAGTTATTAAAGACCCTTTGCACATTCCAAATGGTCCAATTACAAGGTTAAGGGCTAAGAAGATGAAGGAAGTACTTAATTGGTTGATTCAAGATATTTGCACCAAACAACTTATTTTGGGCCAAAAGAGAAGCCTTCAAGGAACATACAACCCAAGTATTATTAATGTGGTCTAAGTACTTAGTGGGCATATATTTGAGTTAGTTGGGTCTTAAATGGGTTGATTAGCCCACTAAGGTTGGGTGTTATGAATTTTTGGCTAACAGACATACCAAACAGACTTGTTTTCACTTATTTTGTTAGGTTTAGACCTAGGGCATATAAATATGCATCTTATGTATGCAGAAACAAATTTTGAAATCTTTTTATGAGAATTGAGAGAAACTTCTCTTGGGTTCTTCATTGAACTGCAAAACTTATCAAGATTGATTCAATCTTGTGGCATTCAAACCTGACTTATCACTCCCTCTTCTCATCTATTCTAGAGTGTGGCATCCATATCCTTATTTTTATCCTTTATTTGTGTTTGTTGTGACTTGATTTAGCTTTCTTGGAGGCGGAATCTGTCTTTCTTCGTGGTTGTCCAGATTTAGTCATTTTGGGTTTTGCATCATAAGTACAAGTAGTGGCTGCATTGTGAACATAACACTCTTAACCTCACTTTTTCCAATAATTACATTTAATTTCTTGCTTTTCTCTCTTTCTTAAACATGTCTCTCTTGATTTTCCTCTTTGCCTCACTCTCTTTCTTTTCTCTCATTTGTTGTTTTTCTTTCTTTTTCTTTTTCTCCTGCTCACTAATATGATTTTCTCTCATTTCATACTTGCTTGTTATCCTAATCTGATCCTCATAAGCTTCCAAAGGTTTAAGAGGGTTAGTACAATAGTTCAGTTATTAAGTACAAAAGAGTAACAATTCGTGTACCCATCATGTCTAACCTTCCTATCAAATTGCCATGGACAACCTAATAAAATGTGTACAACATACATTGGTGCCACATCACAAAAAACTTCATCTCTATATTAGCCAATAGGAGAAGATACTAAAACTTGCTTGGCCACCTTAATTTCTCCACATTCATTCAACCATTGTAATTTATATGGTTTGGGATGCTTGAGGGTATCCAAACTCAGGTTAGCTACTAACAAAGTACTAGCAACATTAGTACAACTCCCACTATCAATAATCATGCTAAAAACCTTATTTTAATGTGGCATCAAGTATGGAAAATGTGATCAAGTTGCTCCTTTTTATTTTCATCCTTAGACTAAATATTTAGTGCAAGCATTAGGACCAACATATCTCTATGCACTGGTTCTTCAACAACAACATTAGAACAGTCATCCAATGGTGGCATTTCATCATCACTTGAACTAACACTCTCTAATCACCAACAATATATGCTTAATTGATTATACATTTATTCCATAACACTTAGTGATCATTGATCAGAAATGCTTAAGACATTCACTTTAGTTCATATTTTGTTTTCGGAAGCGAAAGAGCTAAAAGTGAGTCAAAAGCACAATATTTGAGTCATTTTTTAGAGATTCACAGTCATTTATCTTCATGGAGCAAGAATGAGAAGGATTAGAGTAGGATGAGACAAGAAAATGTAGGAAAATGATGATTATATGTTGAAAATATCAAGATGAAGAGTGCTAGAAATGACTCACAACCATGACATAAAAGTCATAGGATTGAGCATACATAGTCACGCCCATGACTTATTTGTCAGGGGTGTGACACTCATGCACACCCATGACTGATTTTTCACGGGTGTGACACCACCGTGCACTCCCTTGACACCACAAAGCACGCCCATGAAATACCGCTAACTCACTTGAAAACCTAAATTTGAGTATAAATACATCTTTTAGATGACATAATGTTATGAGAAGTTATAGGAAACATTTGTAGGTTTCGGGAGAAGAATGAGAGGCAAAATTCGATGTCATCGGAGACCCATGGAGACCATGGAAAGCTTAGCTTCCCGACACTGATTCCAAGGTGATATCAGCACCAAAAAAGTTGGTTAAGCATTTCTCTCATTATTTTTTGTTCTTTCTCTTAAGGATTGATTATGTTATCCTATGTTTAATGTTTGTGTGTTGTGTAGAATGATTGAATGCTCTATTTGATTGTTTTTGTTTATGAACCCATTGCTAGAATTTCAATATAATCTGTAATTGTTATGTTGAGATTCATTTATGGAGACTAACGGTTTTTCATCATTAGGGATAACATAATCTAAGTTAAATGACCTGAGCTTGTGTGGATGTTGCCTTGATGAATATGTTTTCCTAATTCTTAATGGGGCTGTCCAATCAAATCTAGAGAGTTTGTTCTAGGTTATTCGATAGCTAGGTTTAATTAACAAACTCTTCTTATAAACAAGACCTAAGGAAAAACCAGGGTTAACATAACTTATTGTTAACCTACGATTAATAGTTGTTAGGAGAGGTATAAGAACAAGAATTCAATGAAATATGCTTAATTGTTTGTAGGCCAAGATTGAACCAATGACTAGGTCCCCAACGAATTCATCACTTTCATGATTTTTAGAATGTTTTCTTTAATTGGTTTTCATTAGTTTAGTTTTATTTTAATTTCTTATTTGAAAACCAAACCTAAACTCTAATTCTGTTCATAACAAAAGCTAACCAAACATTCGCTATGGGATCGACCTAAACTCACGACTACTGCAGTTGTAGTTCTAGTTATTTTAAGTAGTGTTACAACGAGCTACATCAATTTTGGCACCACCGCTAAGGAGTGAAGTGTTTTAGTTTTTGTTCTTGATTTTAATTGGTTTTTTGTATATATTTGTTTATAATTAGTTTCTTTTCAGTTATTTCATGATCTTTTCACTTTTTGTTTGTTAAAAAATCATGGATGGAAGTAATTTTTTTATAACACATATTCCTAATATTACAACCAAGTTTGGAATGATCACACTAACTTTGGTTATGGATGGGAAAACTAGCAAAATTACTTCCATGATAGTTTGTAAGACGCACATCAATTCCTGTATAGATGAAAAGCTTCTTATTACTACTCAAGTCCATCACTGGAAGAATTACGTAATGTTATGGTTGCTAACAATACTCAAATTCAAAAGAATAATCTACAATTCTAGTAGGATGAAGGGCAATTTTGTCAAGATACAAGGTCTAGCATCTAAGATTTAGAGAACCAATAAAAATCAGGAACGCCTCTAGAAGAATTAGTTAATATTATGACTGCTAATACTTTACAATTTCAACAGAGTGTACAGTAATTCCAGTAGGTCCAACAAGAAGTGATGCCATTCTACGTGATTCAATTCTACTAAGACACAACGGCAGGAATCTAGAAATTGGTAAGCCAAATGGGTTAGATGGCAGAAGCTTGTGATCACCTAGCATCACAATGCGAAGAAATGCAACTATCTCAACTCGAGGAGTACTCAAGGGACGTTAATGCAAAGACCTTACAGAGTGAAGAGGATTTTGAGAATTTTAAGAAAACTACTCAAGGAATTGCTAGTGAAGAAGAAGTGAAGAGGGACCTCAAAGTAGAAAATAATCTATCATTTAGCTCGAAGGTAAATACTAAGTTCCTGATTGTTGTTGAAACTAACCCTTCACCTTTACTTGGTAGATTGGAGAAAATGAACTAGGAAGAGAAAGGCGAAGAGATATTCCAAGAGTGCGGGTGATGTGAAATCAGCCCAAGTGAGTGGAAACAATTCGACCCAAGTTTTAATTGACGTCTACATGATTTTCAATGGAGTGCTCAAGGTCCAAGAAGTATCCAAGACCATTTTTGACAGCTCAACCCGTAAGCAACAAGCATGGAAAGGCCCAATTCTATCAAGACCATGTTTGGCTGTCATTTGAACCAAATGAGAGAAGATCATACAAGTTGATGGATATTAAGGGAATTCTCCTAAAGCATTAAATGGTTATTTCAGAAATTTGTCCTAAAGCACTAAATAGGTATGGCTTTAGCATTAAATGGGCATGGCTTTTGTTATTTTGAACGGAGGATGAATATTGGCTAATATTTAATTGTAGCTTTTAAAATTTCCCATGTAAGTTCATCACCCACTCACTTTTAGCCTATGTAAAGGCCATTCTCTCATTTTGTAAAAGAAGAAACGTGAATTTGATGAACAGAAAAACCAAGAAGATGGAATTCTTCTTTTGTTCTTTCCTTTATCGAATTTTTGCCTAACTTGGTGGTGGATAATTCAAGTTGGTGGTGTTCCTTTATGCTTGGGTAATTGTTGGCCTTTTATTTCAGTAAGTTTAATTTATCTTGTGTTTGATTTGTTTGAAATTTGGTTTGGAGTGTTTTTGAGTTGTTCTTGCTGAATTAAGATCAATGGATGAATGAAACTAATTTGGATGGGTTTTTGTCAATATAATTGGTCTTTATTGAATTATTTGATTACTATTTGAATTATTGTGCCTTACATTTAATTTGTGTTTAAAGGGGCAAATTTGTCATATTTTGGTTTAATTGTGATTAATTGATTTTAGGACAATTGATGCTACATTAAGGAGCAATCCAAAACATAAAATGTAGAGCAAAACATGACACCAAACTAAGACAAAACGACACAGTAGAAGGAAGGCCAAAATGAACAAAACACATAGTAGAGCAAAACACGCAGAAGGAGGGGGAACGCAGAAAAGAAAAAGAAGAGAGTTTTGACGGCAACATTCTCCACTCAGGGAGACCTAGATTTCGTTCCTTTTTCCTCATCTCCCACAAATCCAAACCATGATTCCCATCTTTCATGACTGATCATCGGAGCTCACTATTGGTAGCATCTTCTATGTTTTTCTGTGGCTAGTTCGTCCTAATCCTCCGATTCAATGGCAATGGCAGGAGCTTAGGTCTTTATAGGGAATTTAAGCTACATTTATCTTCTACCCATTTAATTATTTAGTGATTCCTAGGTCTTAGGATAACTATTTAATTATTTTGGGGTTATGTATTGATTATATCTTTGTATTCGAAGAATTTTGTGGCCGGGTTATTATTTAGCAACTGATATTATGCTGATTATGGCTTAATTTCATTACTTTGTTTTTGGGTCAAGAATTTGTATTGAGATTTTAGTGAATATTTAGTCATTTTTCAAGGTGGCTCGAATTATTGTATCATTATATCTGTTTCTGGCTTTAATTCTATTTTATTAATTATTGAGCAAAAATTGAGCATTGGTTTTTAGTATCCTTAGTTCTATTTACTATTCTAGTGGCAGTTTGTAGATTGGGACCTTGGAAAATATTTTTTGACAATTCAAGGTGGCTCAGCTGTTGGATTAAAAGCTTGATTATAAATCTTGGTTCATTGTTTTTAACTCCCATATCTATTTAAGTAATGAATGCCTATGCTATTGAATTGGAGAGTTGCTTTTATCATTGTTAATCACTTGTGTTTTTTTCATTCCATTCACTCACTATCATTCCATATCACTCATTCTAAATTAAAAATACCAAAAACAAGTCTTTTATGTTTATTTTAATTCATTGCAATTTTAGTGATAGTTAACCAAATCAAAACCCTTTCTATAGTTTAGGTTGCATTACATTTAGTTATTTAGGAATTTAATTTCATTTTTGGCTTCTCAAAGAGAACAACTCGAAGTTGCACTATATGTAATCCTTGGTTAAATTTTGAATTAACCCCAAGGCGACATCAGATTTAGGTTGTTCAAGTGTCACCATTGCCTGGGAGCCAAGAAATTGGTTCTCTAGTAACTAAGTGTCAAGTAACATTGACTAGGGTTTATTTGTTGAGCCTCATACTTGCATTGGCATTGCATAGTCCATTTTCATTTGCATTTTGTATTTTCTTGGCTAGATAAAAGTTTTGGTTTTCTCTTTGACTTGGTTGCTATTTAGTGGATTACATTGCTCTTGTTTGCTTGATTATAGCCTGCTTGGTTGCTTTCTTGAGTGTATGGGTCCATTCTCCAAGTCAATTTTTGGGAAAATTGCTCCTTTGTGCATATTGGTGAAGTTTGACATTCCTTGATTATTTGTGCATATTACATATTTTCACAGATTTTCATATACTATTAAGTTTATAATCATCCATACTCAACCATTCTCATACACACACACTTGCACTCAACATATTCTTCCATTTTTTTTACTTGAATCTTGTTGTGCAAGTCAGTTTTGCACCTCATTCTTTTTTTATTGTTATTGTTTATGCCTAGGAGTGATAGGCTTTACCTTTGATTCCTTAAATCTTGAAATTGAGAGGTCCATGAAAAATATTAGAAGAGAGAGGAGAATATAGGGTACAAGTTCTTGTTGAGGAGGAGCATATTTCACAAGAGTCAAGTTTGTCATCTAGTGAACAAGAACCTAGTGAAAGTGTTACCTCTAGTGAACACTTGTCTGTTCGTGATTTTGAATTAGAGAAAGAAACCATGGATGGTGTTAATGTTACTAATGGACATAATGAGCCTAATGGGAACAACGGAAATGGTGTGAACAACCTAGGGAATAATGGTGAGGATAATAGAAGCATGAGGGAGATTAATAATTCCAATGTTGATTATGACCCTTATGGCTTTTATACTGATAATGTGAAGTTTGAAATTAAAGGAGTGTTAATTTCTTCCTTACCTAGATTCCATGGCTTTGCAGGTGATGATCCACACAGGCATTTAAAGACTATGCACTTGGTGTGTTCTTCCATGAAACCACCCACGACAAATCTTGAAGATGTATTGAGGAGAGCATTCCACTTCACTTTAGAAGGCAAGGCCAAGGAGTGGCTTTACACACTACCTCGACATTTCACCACATTGACCTAGGATCAGTTGAAAGGAGAATTCTTAGATGAATATTTCCTTGCCTCTAAAACTTCAAGGATAAAAAAGGAGATAACTAGTGTTGTGCAACAAGATAATGAATCCATGCATGAATATTAGACAAGGTTCATCACACTTCTAGCTCATTGTCCACACCACAATATTTCAAAGAATGATCTGGTCAATTCTTTTTATGAAGGGCTCCTTCCATATCATAAGTCCTCAATTCATGCCACAGCAAATGGTTCGCTCAGAGAATCGAGTCCCAATGTTGCATGGGACCTACTTCAAAAGATGGCTACCAATGATCCTCAATCTGGAGACATAAGAAAGGTGTACAATACCTCTTCGGTTTCTTCCCAAGATATTCTTGCTAAAATTGCTGCTATGAGAAATTGAGTGCAGAAAAGACTCAATATTTTGGAGAATAATATGAAAGTCAAGAAAGTTAATTTAGTGGGTTATTCTCAAGCTATAGTATCCGGTTGTGAGTACTATGGGTTCATGATGCATGCCTCTAATAATTGTACTTGATATGAAGAAGTTTCTGCCCTCTACCAAAATAGGAATGGCCAATATAAAAAGAGGGATCCCTACTCCAACACCTTTAATACAGGTTGGAGAGATCACCCTAACTTTAGATGGGGTGGGGATCAAGGCAACACTCAAGGAAATTCTTCTAATCAAATGGTGTCTAATCAAGGAACATCATCTTCTTTTTCTAAGGGTGATGAATTTGCTATGATTATGAAGGGCATTGTCGGGATTAATTTAAGATTAGATCACGAGAAGAAACAAACCAATGCTAAGTTGAATGCTATGGGGAATAAGATGGACTCATGTCTACAAAATGTGTTCTTTAAGTTGGAGCAAATAGAGACTAAGCATGAGAACTTGAACACTTTTGTTACTCAAATCTCCAACAACTTGAATAAATAACAAGCAAAGAGTAGTTGTTCTATACCCTCCAACATAGTGATAAATCCTAAATCTTTGAATGCAATCACACTGAGAAGTGGTAAGGAAATTGGTGCAAAGAAAGTGAAATTCAAAAAGAATGAAGAGGATGAAGAACCAGTTATGAGGAAATAAAAGTTGAGTCTCCTCCTGCTAACACTACTCAAGAAACTTCCTAAGCTCAGAAAAAAAGATTCTATTCAATCTGTAAGCCTACAAGAAAAGAAGCTCTTAGAGAAGTCTAAAAAATAACCAGTGGTGCAAAATGATAAAGAAGCAACAATAACTATCATGAAGAGACCAATGGAGAAAGGATCACTTTTCGACTCGAAAGGTGATGAGGTAAACATTCATGACTTGCCTTTTCCAAAATCTTACTTGGTTAGTAAAAAGATTGTTGATGAGAAAGACAATGATGAATTGTTTTAAATGTTTATCAAACTTGAGGTGAATGTGCCATTGCTTGAATTGATTAAAAGGATGCCTAAGTGTGCTAAATTCTTGAAAGACCTGTGTATAAATGAGAGAAAGTATAGGCATAATGAGAGAATCCAACTGGGGTTGAGTGCTAGTGCCTTATTGAAGCCACAGTTGCCTATTAAATGAAAAGACTCGGGTTCTTACACTATTCCTTGTACCATAGGTAGAACTACTATTTCTTATGCCCTACTTGACTTAGGTGCTACAATTAATGTCATGCTAACCTCTGTTTATAGGACCTTGGGTATTAAAGCTTTGAAAGACACTAGTGTAGTGCTTGGTCTAGCTGATAGGACGGTGAGATACCCTAAAAGCATTCTTGAGGATATCCTTGTGCAAGTCAAAGGTCTTATTTTCCCAGCTGACTTTTATGTACTTGATATTGCTAGTAGTGTGCCCTAGGCCAATGGTCATTTGTGACTTTTGTACTGACATTCTGATTTATTATTTATATATTATGAGGTATTCTTTTATATATGCATATATATTGTTTATGTAATGTGATTTACATTCCATGAATAGTATTA
>JAOQMS010000180.1:26892269-26902682 GCA_027563885.1 Erythroxylum longipes | reverse complement strand
CTTTAGCACTTTTGTACAAACTTTATTTTGATTAATAAAACAATAGGCTTTTTTTCATTGATTTGATATTCATTTATGTATATATGAATTGATATTGATCTTAAAAATGATTAATGAAGTCCATGATACAAAACATAGCATGGAGGAAATTATGTTAGTATCTAAATAATCCCTAGTCATAGGATTAATAAGACAGGACATTATTAATCCGAAAGGACTAGCACATATTATACTCCTTGATTTGATTAAGCAGTGGATCTCATAAACTGAAGCATGAGATTTTTAGAGTTAATATGTGGATGCTTACTAAGGGTAGTAAGTACATCGAATGACCTACTATGAGATTATCATATGGATGATCTATCAAACGTCAATGATTAGTCTCATCATAGCAATGGTGCAAATATCCTTATACTTGAGATATTCAAGGATATCTTGGATATAAATCCTATGCTTTGACACCATTCGTTGTTACCTCATGACGAGGTCGCTCTTAGGGTGGTGATTGGGTACATCTATTTATGTTCGAAGGTAATTAGGTAGCCAATAAAGGATTCACTACTCCTAATAGAAGGAGATGATACCCAAGGCCTCTTATCAGGGTCATTACTCGGCAGTCTCTGGCAAGAGAAATTACATGTGTCACAAAGAGAGTCTTCAATAACATATAGAGTAATGAGATCCTAGGACAAGAACTAACATTACTTGGACTAGATGTGACGTAGTCAGTCTAGTGGGAGTTGACACATAGCCCATACTCCGAACCAAGTGGGTTATAGTATGGTGAAAGGAAGAATTGCACGGTAATTGTCTATGGAAAGGTTCATAAGTTGGATAATTAACTATCAAAGAGTTTATGTGTTAATCCACTTATATTCCAGCAAATAAGCATTATGGTGTGTTTGAATTAAGAGTTAATTTAAGTGCTTAAAATAGTCAGGAACCTAAGGGTCACACACATAAAAGATCGGATGAAAAACAAATGTGTATGGCCTATTTTCAGCAGGCCACGATCGTGGCCTGAGGCAAGGCATGACACAATTGTGGCCAGCAAGGCCACGATTGTGACCAAAGCTGCAAAGTGACATATAAGTGAGTTCTTCACTTATGTGCATAAGGTTTTTTCACTTCTTACACACATAAGTGATAGCATAAGGGCTTTAAAAGAGTTCTAGAGTGAGAGTGAAGTGTCTTGAGTCTTGTTCCAGCAATCCATGCAATTGTTGCATGAATCAAAGTGCATGTAACAAGATTCTTAACCTATCTTCCATTATATTGAGCATATACTAGAACTCATCTAGTTTGGTGCTCAAATAACCCTTATACATTGTTTCTTCTTCCATCTTTGTGTGTTCTTGGAGATCAAGGAAGGTTTTGGTTTTTGCAACAACCCAAACAAGGAGAAGAAATAAAAAGGAGGAGATAAGGTAAAAAGTTTACATTTCATGTTCTTTTATACATATCTTTGCATGCATGTTAGATCTTGTGGTTTCCGGGTTGTCATGGTGTCTGATTCCGAAACTTCCACTGCATCCTTATGCATGTGATGTATGCAACCATGGCAAACCTACAGTTTTTATGTAAACCCATTTCTAGAATCTTTAATACAATACGTAATCACTATATTTTGGGTTCGTTAGCAGTTACTAATAATGTCGAATCATTAAGGACAATGTAACCTTGGTTAAATGACTCGAGCTTATATAGTTGTTTCCTTAATTAATCTATTTTCCTAACTCGTAATGTGACTGTTCGACTAAATCTAAAGAGCTTATTCTAGGTTGTTTGGTAGTTAGGTTAAATTAAAGAGCTCATTTTAGTTAAACATGACCTAAGGGAAATTTGTGGTTAACTGAGCTTATTATTAACTTAAGATTAATAGTTGCTAGGAAAGGTATAACAATTTAATGAAGTATGGTTAATAGTGTGTAGGTCGAGATTGAACTGATGACCAGACTCCTAACACATTCATCACTTTTCTCATTTTTGATTGTTTTCTTTAATTTTCTTTGTTAGCTTAATTTTACTTTATTTTTTCATTCAAAACCAAAAACCCCTTAACTTATACATCAATTTCTTTTATTGCAAAAGCTTTACACACACTCTCTGTGAGATCAACCTAGACTTATCACTAGCTATAGTTTTAAGTCCAGTTATTTTTTGCAGTATTATGACACGATACCAAATTGTGACGTCGTTGTCAGGGAGTGTAATGTTTTAGTTTAAATTGTGATGTCGTTGCCAAGGAGTGTGGTGCTTTATTTTTTGTTCTTGATTTTAATTGGTGTTTTATATTTTTTCCTAATTAGTTTTTACATTTATTTCATTATCTTTTCACATTTGTTTGTGTTTATATATAAAAAGGATATATAGAAGGGAGTATGTCACTACTGGATATTATCAATTTTATTGATGGAGAATTTTCCTATAACTCATATTCTCATTCCTATAACCGAGGTTGGAGTGATCATACAAACTTTAGTTATGGATGGAATAGCCAGTAAGATTACTTTCGATATGAGTTGTAATATGCACAACAATTCTCGCATATACCAGAAGTATAGATGTCAATGGGGCGGGCTCGGGCCCCGGCCCAGCCATAAAAATGGCGGGCCGTTGGCCGGCCCATGGCCCGGGTGTGCTGGGATGGCCCGACCCGCTGCCCGGCCCGTCTATATTTTTTTAATATAAAAAAATACCATTTTGGACAAAACGTTTTGTCGAGTACATCTCTGGAGATTTAGTTATGTCCCTTGCTACTAACACTCTACAATTTTAGCAGGATACAAGTTCTAGAATCCAAAACTTGGTAAGCCAAATGGGTCAGCTGACGATAGTTATCAATTGCCTAGCATCACAAAGCGGAGAGACACAACCATCTTAACTTGAGGTGTACTTGAGGAAGGTTATTGTAAAAACCATACGGAGTGGATCTGAGATTAAGAATCTTGAGAAGACTACTCAAGGAATTTCTTGTGAAGAAGAAGTAGAGAAGGATCTTGAACGAGACAAGGATATATCATTTAGCTTAAAGGTGAGTACTGAGTACATAATTATTGTCAAGACTAACCCTTTACCTTTACTTAGAAAATCAGAGAAATTGGACAAGGAAGAAAAGGGTGAAGAGATATTCAAAATATTTCAAAAGTGTAGGGACTCAGTAGAGATTAAAAGTTTGAAGATAGGGAAGACGTTAAATTTAAGAGGTCATCAACTTATGACACCTGATGATCATAATTTTGTCACGTGATGAGCAAAACAAGGAGTCGAGCTAGCGATAATAAACGAAGGTGCTTCTTAAGAGGCAACCTAAAGGAAGTTTATTTCTTTTCCTTTACATTTTTGCATATCTTTCTTATCTGCATTTGTGTTTTTAAGCTTATTTGTTTCTTACATGTTTTTATGTTTTCAAAAAAAAAAGAGAGAATCAAATAAGCAAACAAACATTTTCTCTTTTTCTATAGTCATAATTAGAGAGTGAATTGACTAGAAAAACCTATTGGAACTTGAGCTTATACTTTTACTCTTGTGATTAGTCAATATGCACTATCTTTAAAAGAGTAGTGACTAGTAGTAGACATAAGCCAGTGAGATTTTGAGCCTTTATAGACTGAAACATCTATATCAATCTCATTGGCTTCTGTTTATGTGTGAACTTCATAACATATACATCCTGACTTTACTTTGATTTTCTATTCAAGACCACATTTTTATCAAATGTATTAACATGGAAATGATATAGGCATTTTTTGTTTCACAAGTTACATTAGCCAAAATAGCCTACCTTTTGATATGAAATTTCCCTTTGTTAAGTCCTTTTGAGCTTTATTATCCTTTCTTTTCATGCTAACCATATTACATTATTTAAACCTAACCAAATGTCCTACCCAAGTCTTAAAGCTAGCGCAGCATTTGTTAATTATTGATGGTTATGGATGCACAAAAGTATAAGTGTGTGGTGCGCATATATGTGGGTTGGTTATAATAATTGAAATGTCATTTTATCTATTATCAATGAATTCCAAATGTTGATGTAGCTTCTTTAAATTTTTATCAAAAACAAGAAGAAAAAAGAAAGAAAAAGAGAAAAGAAAAGAAAAAAAGAAAAGAAAAATATTTGTTTAATAAAAGTGTCAAGGAAGAAGTGCATATGTTTTGAAAAGTTATTTATTATTAGTTTTTCCTCCTAAAATAGTATGGAATGGGTGATTTGAGTATGATGCATATCAGGTAGATGTTGTTTTGAAGGATCACTCATTATATTTTTAATGTATTGTTATCATCGATTTTTATGAGTGACTCCTTCTAATTGGTTATGCTTCATATGGTTATAGTGTGAAGGCTTGAATTTGAGTTATGAAACATAGTTTTTGCATTTATCATAATTGATGTACATAATTGTGCTTGATGTTATATCAAGTGTTTTTCTTATTTCACTAGCTTTGATGGCTTTTACACTACGCTATCCAAATACATCTCACCTTAACCCTTTCCCACATTACAACCTTGAAAAGTCCTTTAATTCATGATTATGCATGTGAATCGTAGTGGTGGAGAAATGAAATGATATGCAAAGTTGTGGAATGTGTTTATCATCAATGGTGTTTAAGTGTAACCCATGAATTTACCATATTTAAACACATTTTATCAAAGTCTACCCCTAGATTGCTCAATTTCTAAAGGGAATGACGGTTGATTGATCATGAGTAGAAGCATTGAATGTTGAGTTCTTGCTATGGTTTTATAAGTTATTTCTCTTTACTTATGACTATCTATTCTTGGAAAAAATGGAAAATAAGTAAGTGTTTTTGTTTGTGGCTTCGATTTTGATATTTTGCCCAATGGTGGTCAAAAGCTAATTCTGAGGGAACTTGATATATGTTTAATTGATTGTACATTTATTTTATAACACTTAGTAATTAATGCTATGAAATGTCTAAGAAACTCATTTTAGTTCATATTTGGTTTTAGGTATAATTTGGAAGCATAAGAGCTAAATTGAGTTGAAAGCACATTTTTTGAGCCGTTTTCTTGAGATTCACACTCAGTTATCTTCATGAACAAGAAGGAGAAGGATTAGAGCGAAGAGAAAATAAGAAAATGCCATCAAATGAAAAATATGTGATGCAACGCAAAAGTTACAGTCGTGCATCAACGTTCATGATCGTGAATTAAGAGTCATGGTCATGCATCAACATTCATGGGCGTGACTCAAAGTGCACGGCAATGAACTTTCACAAACTAGGCCAGAAACCTAATTTCTATTATAAATAGGACATTTTGATGACAACAAGAGCAAAATGAAGGGCAGAGCAAGCATATTTTGGAGACCCATGGAGGGTTAAGCTTCCCCAACCTGGTTTGCAGGTGAAATTGATGCTAAAGAACACATTTTGGCATATCTAAATTGTGTTTGTTGTTCTTTCTCTCTTTTGGATATGTTTATGTTATTTTATGCTTATTAAGTTAGGTATGTGTAAGAATGGTCTAAATGTGTTCATTAGATTGTTTTTGTGTAAACCTATTGCTAGAATCTTCAATACAATACATAATCATTGTGTTTTGGGTTCATTAGTAGCTCCTAATGATGTCAAATCATTAGGAATAACGTAACCTTGGTTAAATGACTTGAGCTTATGTGGTTGTTACCTTGATTAATCTGTTTTAATAACTCGTAATGGGGTTATTTGACTAAATCCAGAGAGCTTGTTCTAAGCTGTTCGGTAGTTAGGTTTAATTAAAGAGCTCATTTTAATTAAACACGACCTAAGAAAAAACTAGGGTTAATAGAGCTTATTGTTAAGCTATGATTAACGGTTGCTAAGAGAGGTATGAGATTGAACCGATGGTCAGACCTCTAACTCATTCATCACTTTTCTCATTTTTTATTGTTTTCTTTAATTTTCTTCGTTAGTTTGACTTTACTTTATTTTGTTATTCAAAACCAAAAACCCCCTAACCTAAACCAATTGCTTTCATTGCAAAAGCTTTATACACACTCTCTATGGGATCGAGCTAGACTCATCACCAGCTATAGTTTTAAGTCTAGTTATTTTGTGTAGTTTTACGACGCACTACTAAAGGTTTACAGGCTTTAACGAGCCTTTTATATATTAAAATAAGCTCTAATGGCTTATTTTGTTAAATGCAATTCCACCTATTCTCAATTTAGCTTTGCTTCTAGTCTATATGATTCTACACTATTCATTCATCGAGTTGATCATGGCATTATTCTTATGTTAATTAATGTTAATTATTGACAATAGCAGGAAAATGATGCATCTAGTATTTTAGAATTACAACACTATCTTAGTTCGTATTTTAAAATAAAGGGTTTTGATTCTCTCAAATAATTTTTGAAAGAGGTTTACATGCATCACACTCTAGGTCATCATTTTCCTAATAAGATTTGTAGGCTTTACGAGCCTTGAATGGATAAAAACAAGCTCATAGAACTTGGTTTTTTAAATTTAGTTTCACCTTTACTTAATTTGACTTTATTTCTAGTTCGTATGATTTTGCACTATTAATTCGTTGAGTTGACCTTGGTTTTATCCTTATATTAATTTATATTAATAATAGGGGGATGATGCTTTCGGTATTTTATAATTACAACATTATGTTAATCGATATTGTGAAATGAAGGATATGTGTTTTTTAGCTATTTTGTGAGTCTTGAAATTTCTCATACTTCTGAAGGCTATTATTTCCCTCAAATTAAGTATACATTTGATCTACTTTCTCGAGATGACATCACTTGTAGTAAAACTATATCAACTTCCTTGAAACTTGACTACAAACTTACGTCTAAATGATCCCACATTATATCGACAACTTATTAATAATGTAACATCCCCTATATGGAACCTACAACCACTTACACATATAGCACCCAATTTCCTATACATATATACATGGCATGCAATTTTATTTATTTATATGGATTGTCATCACTCATTTATCTATTTAATGTTGTACATATACATATGACAAATTATCATATCCCTTAACATTATCATTTAAAAGTAGTATTACATCATTACATTTATATGGTAATCTAAAAAGATATTACACAACTTAAATTCTTAATTACAAACTATTAAGAAACTACAATTTGCTTTATTACATATAAAATCATTCTTTAATCAAAAGACACATCCAAAGGAACTTTTACTTCTAACGGTTGGCTTTGGTCCCTACAAGTGATCCATGTGCCATACTCCTATTACTTGGACCTACATGGATTAACAGTTGTTTTAAGCTAGAAAGCTTAGTGGAGAAAGACTTAGTTTGGATGATCACTTACAACAATCATCCACCAAGCACACACACATTCATGAATATCATAAACTCATGTGAACAATGATGGCATAATTAAGCAAAGTTCATAATGAAAACATGCTTTAACCATATGCTATAAATTCACATTTATAAGCCAAATATTGATTTCTAAAGCTCATCAATACAAATTATTCATGATGTCATGTTGTATCTCATATTTATAATTGTTTAATTTCCTTTCTGTTTAGGCCTACACATTCCTATAAGTGTGGATAATGGGAGCTGTAGATATCCCAAGATATCAAATTGTGGATACTCAAAGGAATCAAACCATAGATACTCGAAGGTATCGAAATGTTGATACCCAGAGGTATTGAACTGTAGAGACATTATCTTCTCAAAATGAAGACACCAGTGGTGTCAAACTGTAGTAGCTACACAGCCTATCTATCCATCACCAAAACAATGATGCAGGCACTGTAACATTTCCTTTAATCATTTTCCAATTTCATAATTAATATATTGACAAATCACATGATATTCATTTGAAAACA
Organism: Erythroxylum longipes; assembly: GCA_027563885.1. Classification (NCBI taxonomy): domain Eukaryota; kingdom Viridiplantae; phylum Streptophyta; class Magnoliopsida; order Malpighiales; family Erythroxylaceae; genus Erythroxylum; species Erythroxylum longipes. The sequence continues at coordinate 26,894,847 of JAOQMS010000180.1, read as the reverse complement.
TAAAATATGTTTTTAAGTTTATAATGCAAGTCATAACTTATCACCATTACGATAATGTTCAAATTACAAGTACTTATATGGTTTATTTTGTATATGTTTTGTTCACTTCTGTTTCTCAAGGTACATTCACATAATTTTAGTATATAAATTCCTATACCTCATGTAAATATAAAAAATGTTAAATTTTTTTTAATTATCTTCACAAAATTAGTATGTGGACTTATATAGTCATACTACACACGTATAAGCAATAAATATGTATAAAAATCATCTATGTACATGTAAATTTTCTTTAGCATGCATTATGCTTAATCTTAAAATTTGAATTTAGGCTTTGAGGTCTTATAAACATTTTTCACCCTATATCTTTAGTTTCCATAACACAAAAAATCATATCGTTTGGACGTTTGAGCTACAAGATATGCACCAAACATCACAAGATACTCTAATACAGGGGCAGCATCAAGTCACCATTTTCGATCTCAATTTCCAATGTCATAAAGCCATAATTAAGTCTGAGTCCCTTCTATATATTTTTATTTCTATGTCTTAAGTTTCATCTCCAATTGAAATCATCCAATTTAGAGGTCTATAGGTCGAGTTATGGCCAAAAAAATGGTGTTAGTTTAGGTGAACTGAGAACCTAAGACATAATTTCAGTAAACGTTACTCTCTCTTGTCATATTCAACTAATTCCATGCAAAGTCACACAAAGAAATCATTTCAGAAACTATTCCATGTCTAAATCAATCTTTGTACACATTCAAATATGTACACATACAGCAATTGACTAAGTGTAGTCTCAAACCTTGAAATTTGTCAATTAGCTCTTCTTCTAATGCTCTTCCTTCTCTTCCTCTTTAGCTTTGCTTGATTCACCAACTAGAACACCAAAAATACATATCTCAATCCCATGTCCAACCTTATAATTCTAGCTCTTCGTGAGCAAAGCAAGAAAGATGAATCACTGTATTTCATTGGAATAATAAAAGTGCTATATAGATTTCTTATAATAATGTTTTTCATAAGTGTACAAAATACATTAGAATTGATTGTCACTTTGTGCACTATCATATTACTCAAATCACTATACATTTGATTCATGCCTTCTTAGCTAATTAAAAGACTGATATATTTATCAAGATGCATCTTTATGCTTGTTTTCAAAATTTACTAGACAAACTTAAACTAACATCTAGTATTTCATCTTGAATTCGAGGGGAATGTTAAACATGGTTATAAGAAATTAGATAAAATTATAACAAGCATAACTATAGAAAATTAGCTAACATCATAATATTTATAATTGTATAACTTGTAAATTAACTTTTAATTTCACATATAGATAGATTATGCATGTCCATACAAATTAATTAAAAAATAATCACATATAAAACTTTTCTTCAATATTTTGTTTTAACTCACAATACATACATACATACATACATACATACATACATACATACATACATATATATATATATATATATATATATAATTATTTGTAGTTACCAATAGTACACCCCCTACTCAACTTTTTTATCCACAATTTTTAAGTTTTATTGTGTCAAATCATTTATAATATTTTTCATTTTTGTCAAGTTTTCCTATTTCTACTACTTGCACAATAAACATATAACTCTAAAATTACTTATATTTTTAATGTATATATCCACATTTTCTAAGTTTTATTGTGTCAAATATTTTATAATATTTTTAGTTTTTGTTAAGTTTCCTATCTCTACTACTTGCACAATAAACATATAACTCCAAAGTTACTTATATTTTTAATATATATAGTGTACATAAGGGTCTTTATGACACAATCAATATTTTGATTCATTTTCAAGAACCATCAATGATTGGTGAACCCACAGATCCATTTGCAACTCCTTTAGAAAAAATTGCTTGAACCCTAAAGGGTTACGGTTTTTTTTTTTACCAATTAGGGCGTCCAACTGTTGCTGAGCAGTTATTGGATGATCTACATTAGATTTCACCTTAATCTTCTCATCTATCTTCCTAAGGAGAAGTTATTACGATTTCACTCCAATTACTAGCCTTACCTTTAACATCCCCTTCCATCAGGAAAAGGAATTTGTAGTCCCCTGCCTTATCATTCGACAATGCCATCAAGGCGTTACAAAAAGAGCTAATTATATCAAAGTAATCATGTTGGAGTTGAGTACTATTTTATTAATCAGTAATTTTTATTAATCAGTAATAATAACTAATGGAAGTGTTATTTAGAATAAAACCTGGTACTACCACTTAGATCTAGAGCCTACATGTCGATGCTCACATTTTGGATAGCTCGAAAAAAGGAGGACTCAAAGATTATTCGTTTGTCGGAACTAACCTTTTGTCTCTGTGTTTTCACATCGAGAATTCTTTGCAGATGAAGAGATATCAAAGGAATGAAATGTTCCAAATGTTCTTGGAAATTCTTGCTCTCTGTTAATGGACATTTTGAGTGGCTCTTTAGGACTTAATTCAGAGTAATTTATGCTTATTTTATGTTCATCTATAGCGGGTTTATCATGTTTTAGTATTATTCGAGGTTCGTTGACGTAAAATG
>JAOQMS010000180.1:26879558-26892169 GCA_027563885.1 Erythroxylum longipes | reverse complement strand
GGTAGTATACATTTATTAGTTTACGTTCCATCCTAAACCCTCCGAATCAGAGGTTTCTTATTTTCACTGTTTAGGATGGAATGAAACGTAACGTGAAACCCTCCGCTTCCATCCCATTCCATTCCATTATATTATGAAACCTTCAACCAAATGATGGAAGCGTGTTACGTTCCATCCCCTTCCATCCTCAACCCCTCAACCAAACAGAGCCTAAATGCCAATTCTTTTCATTTTAAAAACTTTACACACACTCTCTGTGGGATTGACCTAAACTCATCAATAGCTATAGTTTTAGGTTTATTTATTTTGTGTAATGTTACAATGCGTTACCACAATTTTGGCGCCATTGTCGAGAAATGTGAGGTTTTATTTTTTATTCTTGATTTTAATTAGTGTTATGTATATGTTTGCTTATAATTTGTTTATACATTTATTTCTTGAGCTTTTAACGTTTGTTTGTATTTGTTTATAAAAAGAAGGAAGAAAGGAAAAGAGAGACACTACAAAGGGAGTATATCATTATAAGAGTATTTCAATTTTAACTTAGCCTATATTCCCAATCCTATAACCAAGTTTGGAGTGATCAACCGAACTTAGCTTATTGATGGGATAGCCATCAAGACTGCTACCTAGATGAGTTGTAGGATGCACAACAATTCTCATATAGACCAGAAGCTTCTTATACCAATTCAGGTATATCTCTAGAAGAGTTGGTTAATTCTTTTACTACTAATAATCAACATTTCTTATAGAATGTAAGGCAATTTTCACAAGATACAAGGTCTAGCATTCAAAATTTGGAGAGCCAATAAAACTCAGGCACATCTCTAGAAGACTTGGTCAAGACTCTTACTGCTAACAATATTCAAATTTAACAGGGTGTCCGCAGTTTCAGCAGGATTTAAAATGGTTCCAGTAAGATACCATGTTTTGATTCCTGACCTTTGTAAGTTATTTGGAACAGATGACACCACTTAGAACCACAATATGAGGAGAAGCAGCCATCTAAACCTGAGTTGTACTCAAAGGAAGTTAGTGCATAAACCTTACAAAGTGTAAAGGAGCTTGAGAATCTTGAGAGGACTACTCAAGGAATTCCTTGTGAAAAAGAACTGGAGAAGGAGCTCGAAGTAGACAAGGATATATCATTTAGCTTAAAAGTGAGTACTGAGTCCATAATTATTATCAAGACTAACCCTTCACCTTTACCTAACAGGTTGGAGAAATTGGACAAGGAAGAAAAGGGTGAAGAGATATTAGAAATATTTCAAAAGTGCAGGAACTCAGTAGAGATTGGGATTTTGAAGATATGGAAGATGTTGAATGTGAGAGGTGATCAACTGAGGCCCTATCCTAAAGATCCTTAAATGGAGGAAGCACATGTGACACCTAAAGATTTTAACTTTGTCTCGTAAGGAGGGAAAAAAGGAGTTGAGCCAATGACAAAGAACAAAGGTACTGATTTCGAGACAACTTAAAGGAATTTTATTTCTTTTCATTTACATTTTTGCATTTGCTTCTTATATGCATGTGTGCTTTTAAGTTTGTTTGTTCTTACATGTTTTTAAGCTTTCAAATAAAAAGAGAGAAAGAGAATCATACAAACAAACAAACATTTTCTCTTTTTCTATTGCTTTAGTACTATATAGTCTTAATTAGAGAGTGAATTAACTAGAAAAATCCATAGCAACTTAAGCATGTAATTTTACTCTTATGATTGGTCAATATTCTTTATCTTTAGAAGAGTAGTGATTAGTGGTAGATACAAGCCAGTGAGATTTTGAGTTTTTATATACTGAAACATCCATATCATTCTCATTGTCTTCTCTTTATGTATGACCTTCATAACATATACATCCTAACTTTGCTTTGATTTTATATGCAAGACCACAATTTTATCATATTCATTAAGATGGAAATGATATAGTCATTCTTTGTTTTACTAGTTACATTATCCAAATAGCCTACCTATTGATATGATCCCTTTGTTAAACCCCCTTGAGCTTTATTTGCCTTTTTGTGCTAACCATATTACATGCTTTAAACCTAACCAAATGTCCTACCCAATCCTTAAAGCTAGTGGAACATTTGTTGAATTTTGATGATTGTGGATGCACAAAAGTATAAGTGTGGAAGTGTGCGTATATATGGGTTGGTTATAATTGTTGAGATGCCATTTTATGTCTTATCAATGAAATTCCCATATTGATGTAACTTTGTTCAATTTTTATCAAAAAAGGAAAAGAAAAAGAAAAAAGAGAAAAACAAAAGAGAAAAGAGAAAAGAACAAGAAAAGAAAAAAATTTAAATAAAATTATCAAGGAGGAAATTGTTTTGAAAAGTTATTCATAATTAGTTTTTACTCCTAAAGTTGTATGGAATGGGTGATATGAGTATGATGCATATGAGGTAGATGTTGCTTTGAAGGGTCACTCCTTATAGTTTTAATGTATTGTTATCATCAATTTTTATGAGTGATTCCTTCTAATTAATTATGCTTCATATGGTTTGTAGTGTGAGAGCTTGAATTTGAGTTGTGAAACATAGTTTTTACATTCATCATAGTTGATGGTACCTAGTTTTGAATGAATGTTAGTTTTTACGCTTGATGTTGTATTAAGTGTTACTTTTACTTTACTAGCTTTGATTTCTTTTATACTACACTATCCAAATACATCTCACCTTACCCCTGCTCAAATTATAATCTTGAATAGTCCTTTGATTCATGATTATGCATATGAATCTTAGTAGTGGAGAAATGAAATGATATGTAAGGTTCTAGAATGTTATGATCATGAATGGTGTTTGAGTGTACCCATGAATTTATCATATTTAAACACATCTTTTCAAGTCTAGCTCTAGATTACTCAGTTTCTAAAGTAATGAATGCTAATTGATCATGGGTAGAAGCGTTGAATGTTAAGTTCTTGTCATGGGTTTGAAAGTTATTCATCTTTTCTTATGATTATTTATTCTTAGGAAAAATATGGAAATTATGAAAGTGCTTGAGTTATGACTTTGATTTTGATGATTTGCCCAAGGAAGGTTAAAAGCTAAGTGTGAGAGAACTTGATATGTACTTAATTGTTGATACATTTAATCCATGACATTTAGTGATTAAATGCTTTAAAATGCTTAAGAAATTCACTTTAGTTCATATTTGATTTTAGGTACAATTTGGAAGCATAATAGCTAAAGTGAGTTAAAAGCACACTCTTTGAGCCATCTTCTTAAGATTCGTACTCAACTGTCTTCATAGAACAAGAAGAGAAGGATTACAGTAAGAGGAGATAAGAAAATGCCAAAAAGAATTAAGAGTACAAGACTGATGACCCGTGACAACTTGAGTCAAGCTTATAACATAAAAGCTCAAGATCGTGAGCTTCAGTGAAGCAGTTCATGGCTGTGACCACTATGCTCACGCTAGTGACTTTCATGACATGGAACCCAAAAACCTAGTTTTTAGTATAAATACAATATATTGACAACAAAAAAGTGTATGAATCATTTTAGGAGTCTTTGGGACAGAGAGTCTGCTATTTTGGAGACCCATGGAGGCCATAGAGGGCTAAGCTTCCTAACACCAGTTCAGAGGTGGTTTTCATATATGATCTAGTTGTCGTTAGATTGTTTATGTATGAACCCATTGATAGAATGTTGAATACAATATGTAATCGTAGTGTTTGGATTCATTTATGGCAATTAGTGGTGTTGAATCCTTAAGGATAATGTAAACTTAGTTAAATGACCCGAGCTTATGAGGTTGTTGCCTTGATTAATCTATTTTCCTAACCCAAATGTGACTATCTGATTAAATCTGAAGAGTTTGCTTTAGGTTGTCTGATAGCTAGGTTTAATTAAAGAGATTGCTTTAATTAAACACGATATAAAGGAAAAATGAGATTAACAGAGCTTGTTGTTAATTTACAATTAATATTTGCTAGGAGAGGTATGAGAATAACAATTCAAGGAAATATGTTAAGATGTGTGTAGGGCAAGATTAAATCAATGACTAGATCCTTAATGCATTCATCACTTTTCTTTTTTTTATTGTTTTCTTTAATTTGCTTCTTTAGTTTAGTTTTATTTTATTTTCTTATTTGAAAAACAACAAGCCCCCTATAACCTAAACACTGATTCTTTTCATTTCAAAAGCTTTACTCACACTCTCTGTGGGATCGACCTAGACTCATCACTAGCTATAGTTTTAGGTCTAGTTATTTTGTGTAGTGTTATGACACGCTACCACACTCTAATGCACATAGTTTATTTAAGATATAATTAATTAAAGTGAGCCTAGCTATAAATGATGAGAACCTGTTTTGGCAAGTATTGATCCTTGCCTTGTATGTTTCAATCAAAGGAAGACAATCCCCAAATTTTGTTTTAGCTGTAGGAATGGGAATGCAAGATATTTGAAAGGTGGGTAATGAATTCTATATCCATCTCTTCTACTCAATTCAAATTATTACTCACATCAGAAGATACAAACACATTACTTTTGTTTATATTGACTTTTAAGCCAGAGCAAGCTGAGAATAACTCCAGGGTTCCCAAAATTATCTCAATAAGTTATGAATTAGCACCATATAATAGCATAAGGTCATCAACAAAGATCAAATTAGTGATTCTCAATTATCTACATTATAATGGTATTGAAATATGAAATTACAAGAAATTAGTTTATTGAGCATCCTGGAAAGAGCTTCCATAACTAGTGTGAATAAGTAAAGAGAAAGAGGATCCCCTTGCCTTTTGCCTCTATATTTTTTGAAAGTAGGGGTTGTAGCTTCATTAATAAGAATACTAAAAGAGGTTATAGTGATGCATACCATTATCTATTCCATAAATTTCTCAGGAAATCCAAGAGCTAGTAAATAGGATTGCATAAAACTCTATTAGATGGTATTGACCGCTTTGACGAAATCTATTTTGAGGATTAACTTCTAATGGCTTTGCCTAATGCATAGTTTTTCATTAAATCCTAAATAAGAAATATGTTGTCACTTATAGATCTTCTAGTGATGAACAATCCCTAAACAAGATCAATTAAACAAGGATTACTTTAATTTCCTGTTGTGTAATGGGTGACACCAAAGAATCCTTTAACTCCTTACTAATTCAATTTTCAAGGAATCTACTAAAGTTAAATTACCTGGAGGTAATGTTGTTATCTGATACCATTAAATTAGCAAAGAATTCCAATGCAATTTTCTATCACTTCTCCTGATTGGTATATGGAATCCCGCTCTTATCTACTAGCTCATTTATATTGTTTCTTTTTCTTCTAGCTAGGATTGAAGAGTGAAACAACTTAGTATTAGCATCCCTGTGTCTAATCCAATCACTCCTTCATTTCTGTTTTAAAATAACATTGTACAGAGATAGAGCCTACTGGTGCTCCTTTAATCTCTGATTCTCCTAAATTCTTATGGCATTATTGTGAGGATATTTATAGCAATTATGTTATGTAAGCTTCAATTTATTCTTAACTTTAAACATCCCCTTGTACCGTTCTTTAACAAAGTCCTTGATAGTAGCCTTAACAATTTTAAGTTTCTTTATGATCTTAAAAGCTTTGACTCCTTTCACTGCTACTCTCCATTTAACAAGAACTAATTCCTAAAGAGCTAAGCATTTGATAAACCTAAAAGATGCATTAAATATTTTAAAGGGGAAAGAGCATAAAATCTCTATCAAAAAATGATCAGAGAAATTGTTGTCACCAAAATGGGATAATAAAGTGGGAAATGTTAGAGCCAAATTTGATTTACCAACACTATTTATAACTTATTTTTGATCAGTAGCTCCCCTTACTACTTGTTAGTTCAAGTGAATATTTTACCTTTGAAACTTAGATTCACCAGGTCTACATCCTTTACCAGATTAGGTAGCTCCTTATAAGTTCTAACCTAATGGATTTTACCTCTTTCTACTTCTAAGGGAGATAAGATGCAATTAAAATCCCTAAATATCACCTAAGGGTATGATATCCTATCATATATGGCTTTAACATCTTCCTAGAGTTTGGCCCTTTGAAAAATTTTTTCGGAGGCATAGATTATAGTCATCTCAAAATTGGTCTGCACTCCATGAAGCTAGCATTTGAGATGCAATATTTGATATAATTACCAGGTTACTTGAGCTGTGATTTTGTTCGCATTGTATGCACATATAATCCTTCAATTATAATGGAAAGCATGGTTATAGAGGATTTTCCAATTTGCACCTAAAAAGCTAAGATAATTTTACATTTGAGGTTGCTTTATTTTAGTCTCTAGAAGCCCTAAACAACGAGGCTTCTTCTCCCAAATGACCTCTCTTGTAGCTTGCCTTTTAAGAGGGTCATTAAGCCCTCTAACATTCAAAATGACTATTGTATGTTTATTATGGGATAAATCCCCTTTTTGCTTAGATTTCCCTTTTCTTCTTGCTAATTTTCTCCTAAAGCAACTAGTGAACTCCTTTTCAACTTCCTTTTCTATGGTGTTCCTTCTCTGATTAACAATCTATTCTATTGTCTTTGGATTCATCAATATAATTAGTTAGGATTTATGTAGTAGCATAGTATTCTTTGAAACCTCCTCTATTTCTTGTTGTGAATCAGCCACAATCACTTGTTCCTTATTAATGTGAGTATCGTTTGCAAGTTCTTGTCCTATTAGTTCTTTACATCTACCAAATTTGAATTTCTTCTAGTAGCCATACATTTTTTATTGAAATTTTTTGTCTTCCATAAATAAGATACAAGAATATCCATTTTTAGTAGATCTCCTACCTTTGCTAGCTTCATTACAAGAAAGCTATCAAGTAAGTAAACATTTTTATTAATCTCCATACACATCTTAGCTTAGCATATCCTTTCCATGCTTGTTTCTTATCAATAATTCCCCTGTCACAATCCTTACCTTGCTTCCATTTCTTAATGAACATAGGTAGCCTCCAATGTGCCAAGGTCCTTACTCTAGTATATCATTCAAGAATGTTTCATAGATGAATTTGAATAGAAATGAACCATCTTTCATGAGCTTGATCTTCTCAAGCCCCTTCTTGCTCCATCTTACTATTGCTTTGGTTTTAATAGCTAAAAAAGCTAGTCTTTTGTTACAAAAAAAAGCCTATGAAAGCTGAGGACCATACTATTGCACTGATTTTGAGTAATTTGACAAGTGAAGTGAGAGAACTATCCACCATTACATACAAAAAATGTTTTAGTTTCCCTTTATGTTGTTGAATATCAAATCTATTTTTGCAAGCACCAATAAGTTGTTTTGCTGAAGATTCACCTTGTTTCACCATTTTAGCCTTTGAAGTTAAGGATGCTTCAACTGTAACATTTCTCAGTTCCCAGACCTCTCGATGTAACTCTATGAATTCTTCTTATGAGAGGTTTGACACAATGCTGAAATCCTCAATGTGAAGCAAGGCCTTTGAATGGCCTTCTATGATCGTAAGCCCAGCAAGTGTCTCACCAAAAAAGTCTCCCAAAATAGTAGGAAACTAAAATTGTTGGTTAACTTTTCGAAAATGGAAAATTTCAAAGGTAAAAGGGTAGTTTAGAGAGAAGGCGGAGAAAAAATGTCTAGAGAGAAGATTAGATTAATTAAAGTGGACTTTTCAAAAGCTTTTAATACTAGCAAACAAAATTTATCCTTTAATGCCTTAAATGGTTTGGTTTCCTTGCCAATTTATCTCCTAGATTACCTCTTGTATTTCAACTTCTTCTTTTAGCACTCTTATAAATGGTAATCCATGTAAACTATTCAAGGGTCCTAATGGGATAAGGCAAGGGGATCCTCTTTCCTTATACATTTTTGCTATTTCATTGGAGATCCTTACTAGGCTTATTAAGAAGAATACTCTAAGGAGCCTCAGTTGTGTGTTTCATCACAAACACAAGGTGTTAAAGCTCACTTACTTAAGCTTTGCAAATGACTTAATTATGCTATATAGTGTTGATCAAAATTCTATACCCATATTATAAAATTCTCTTCATAAGTTCTACAAAATTTTAGGTGTGAGTGTCAATCAACACAAAAGCATGATTTACTTCTCCTTTGATGTAAAGTCCTCTTCTAGGTTAAGGTTGTTAAATGGTTTGAATACTCAATGCCTACATTTTAAATATCTTGGAGTCCCCATTTCCTCTAAGTAGATAAGATATTAGGAATGTATCCTTCTTCTGGAAAGCTATAAAAAAGGAATTGATGCCTGACAAAATAAGTCTTTTTCTTATGCAGGGATGTTCCAACTTATTTCTTCTGTATTGAGGAGCCTACACACTCACTGGAGTTCCTATCTGTTTCTTCCAAAGAAGATCAATAAAGAGATAGAAAAATACATTAAGAACTTTCGATAGATTGGAAGTGCTGATAACTTTAAAGGCACAAAAATTAAGTGGGAGTAGCTTTTCTAGGGAAAATAGGAAGTTATTTTGGGATTTATTTCTATGTAGATGAATAAACCAATTCTAGTTGCAAAAAGAATATGGAGGCTGTTTATTGATAAAGTCTGGTCCAAATGGACTAACAAATACTATCTTAAGAATAGTTTCTGGAAAATTGAAGAGAAGAAAGAGCACTTGTGGTACTTGAGGAAAAAGCAGTTAATCTATGCTCTAATCAAAACTTATATTGGCAATGGATAGACCCCTAGGTTTTGGTTTGATAATTAGTCAAAGCAAAGTCCCTAATTCTTAGGAAAGATTTATCCCCTCTAATTGCAAGAATTCCTATTCAAGCTCTAGTTATGGAAATTATGCAACAAGATACTTAGTCTTTTAGCTTCAAAGGTAGTGATAGAATTCGAGTGTATCTTTTAGATTACTCCCCTAATCTATCATAGTACAATAGATGTCACTAGTCACCTAATAAAAGTAGAGAATTCACCTACCATTCTTATCTCAAAGCCATTAGACCTTAGCAACCTTCAATTGAATAGTTTAACATAGTTTGGAAGTGTGCTTTAATGCCTAAAGTCTCATTTGTTACTTAGCTAGCAGTAAGGCACATAATAAAAACCAAAGATAGGTTAATTAGTTCAAATGATCATATCTATTTCTTATATAATCTCAAGCCTAAAACTATAAACCATATATTTTTCTAATGTAAACATCATCAATAACAACACCTAGAAAGAGTGCCGCTAAAATGTGGGGTTTGGGGAGGTCCAGTAGTACACAACTTTAACCCTACCTGATAGAGAAGTTATTTCTAATAGACCCACATGCAATGCAAAATAATAAAATACAAAATATAAATAAATACATATAAATAAAATATACAAATATACAATACATAATATCATACATATAATATATGATAAAGATTAAAAACAATAGATAAAATAATTAATCAATATAGAAACTAGAAAAGACAAGTACAATAATAAATCACACCAGCCATGTCAAGAAAGTAATTAGGCTAAGTAAGAAATTATATAAGCTAAATAACTAGGAGGTAAGGTTTACAAAAAAAGTATATGTTAACTATAAAATGAAAAACTCGAATAAAATTGTCAAAAAAACCTAAAAGAACGAGAATGAGAGATCCTTTATTCATATCTTAGTACGCCAAAGTTTTCTGTTGCGGGATATGTCTTTGGTAAGTTCTATCAAAGTCATATCATTCTTGATCACTCTCAGTTCTTTTTAGGCCTACCACTTTTCCTTTTACAGTATCTAAGTACTATTTTCTCGCATCTTCTCATTAGAGCATCAGGATGTCTCCTTTTAATATGTCCAAACCAGCTAAGTCTCGTCTTTCTCAATTTTTCATTAATACCAACCACCTTTAATTCGTCTCTTTCGATTATATTATTGATCTTATCTCTTTTTGTAAAATTTACACATATAACGGAGCATCCTCATCTTTGAACCATTAGCTTATGACTATACACTTGTTTGATAGGTCAACACTCTACCCTATATAGCACGGTCGGCATTATCATTAGGTGATAGAATTTACCTTTGAGATTGAGTGGTTATCACATAAAACTCTTGATGTACTTCTCTATTTAAGCCACCTCGATTTGATACTATGGACTCTATCTTTATTAATCTCTCCATTACTTTAGTTGATAGACCTTTGGTACTTAAAACATTGTTTCTATGTTATAACTTCACCTCCACATTGGTAGCCACCCTATGGCCCCAAAAGTTACACTCTAAGTACTTAATCTTAGTCCTACTCAACTTAAACCATTCGACTCTAACGTATCACTCCAACATTTTAGCTTGACATTGACACTCTTTTTTGTCTTATCCACTATGACAATATCATTAGCAGATAACTACACCAAGGAACATCCCCTTGAATATTCTTGGTGAGCTCATCCATCATTATTATGAACAAAAAAGGGTTCAATGAGAAGTCTTAGTGTAGCCCAACAGTAATAGAAAGATTTTCTATATCTCTTGCTATCATTTTTACTCTAGTCTTTACGACTTCATATATATCCCTAATCATATGTATATAGTTCAGAGGAACTCCTTTAACCTCTAAACACCTCTATATGATTTCCCTAAGTATCCTATCTGATGCCTTCTATAAATTAATAAAAACCATATGCAAATTACTCCATCTTTCCTTGTAATATTCCATTAGGAGATGTAAAGCTTCTATCGTAGACCTTCCTAGAATGAAGTCAAACTAGTTCTATGATATAGGAACAACCTTTCTCACTCTGTTCTCAATTATCTTCTCCCACAACTTTATGGTGTGACTAAGTAGTTTGATTCCTTTATATTTTTAACAATTTTGTATCTCCCCTTTATAGGTATAAAGAGGAATTAACATACTAAATCTCTACTCATTTAGCATTTTGGTGAACTTAAGGACCATATTAAAAACTTGACTAGCTAAGGAAGACCATCTAGGCCTAGGCTCTTCCATACCTCTATGGGAATCTCATTGACCCTACCACCCTTCCACTCTTCATCTTCCTCAAAGTTCTTTTAATTTCTTCCCCTATAATATGCTTGAAATGAGCCAGGTTATAATTAACTTGATCTAAGTCTCTCATTTTTCGTTTCCTATCTCTCACAAACTTAAAAATTTCCTTTTCTCTTTCAATAAAAAATCTCATAAGCTTTTCTTTTAGCCACTAGGATTATCTTCTTCACCTTTTTCTTTTCCAATTTATACCTTTCTTTATTAATTACTCTCTACCTCTATTGTACCATTCAATAGAGCTTTATAGGCACCCTTCTTAATCTTAACCTTTTCTCATACATCTTCATTCTATTACCAAGACTCCATCTTACTACCCCTAGGTCCTTTAGAAAACCATAATATCTCTTTAGTTGTATTCCTTAAGAGATTTGCTACTTTAGCATCTCCTTCTAATTTCCATTCATCTCCACATATTACTCTATCCTTAAGTTGTTTCACTATGTCCTCTTTCAGATTCCATCATCTAACTCTGGTACCCCTCCTAGGACTTCTCTTCTTCCTCTATCCCTTAATTATAAGATATAAAACTAACATTCTATGTTAAGTTGACAAGTAATATTTTGGTATCACCTTACAGCTCTTGCTCTTAGGTCGATTGCTTCATTACGAGGAAGTAGTTAATTTTAGTTTTGATGATTTTGCTCTTAAAAGTCACTAAGTGTTCCTCTTTTTTTTCTTAAAAAGAATTAGTTATCATTAACTAGAATGCTACTACTAGGTTCAATAAAGCAATCCTATTATCATTCTTATCCCTATACCCAAAACCCAAAAAGTTCATGGATACTCAGATAAGGTTACCCCTATATGACCATTAAAGTCTCCTCTTAGGATAACTTTCTCATGAAGGGGGATCTGCTGAGTCACCTCATCTAGCTCTTCCTAAAAGAGGCATTTTAAGTTGTTCATCCAAAACTAATTGAGCCATATAACCATACACCATATTGAGAACAACACCTCTCACCACAATCTTTACAAACATAATCCTATCATTAGTCTTCTTTACCCCACAACATGATTTATAAGTTCCTTAAAAACTAAGATACTTACCCTATTCTGTCATCTTGAACACCCTGAGTATCAAAGTAAGGACCCATTAATCTCTTTCACTTTAACCTCCTTCTACTTTATCTTTTGGATGCTTGCTATATGAATCTTATATTTGTCTAAAATCTCCACTAATTCTAAAGACTTCCATGTAAATGTCCTAATGTTCCAATAACCTATTTGTAGTCTTTCAACATCTTTTACTCTCTTAAACCTAAAACTCACTGAAGGACTAGACCTTTCTCTATCATCGATAGTCAAAGCGACCACTGCTATACTAATTCCCACCACAAGCTAAAGAAGACAAGTCCTATAAGTCCTTAAATACTCTAATAGAACTCGAGAGTGGAAATCAACCATGAAAAATAATAGCCAATGTAAATAAAAAATATATATAAATGTTTAGGAATAAGATTCAACCTTTTTAACCAATTTTGATATTGGAACGGTGAATATTGGAATAGGAACAGGAACACTAATGGAACACCCAAGAAAAAATGGTACTACAATGGATTCAGAAAACCAAAACAGGGAAAATGTTGGTGTAGTTAAAAATAGTAATTAAATAAGTGTTACTAATAAAACACAAAAAAATGGAAAAAATAGAAAAAAGTG
>JAOQMS010000180.1:26863362-26879458 GCA_027563885.1 Erythroxylum longipes | reverse complement strand
TCACATCTTTGAAGCACTCTATCCAAATTAGTTAAACACATGTCAAAAGAGTCTCCAAAGACTGAAAAATCATCCATTAAGACCTCATTATGTCTTCTATCATGTTAGCAAAGATCGACATCATGCATCTCTGAAATGTGACTAGAGCGTTGTAAAGTCTGAAGGGCATCTATCTGTACGTGAAGGTGCAGTAGGGGTAATTGAATGTGGTTTTCTCCTGATGATCAGGGTAGATGAAAATCTGATTATAGCTTGAGTATGTATCTAAGAAGCAATAGTATGAATGGCCAGCTACCCTTTCTATCATCTGGTCTATAAATGGGAGAGGAAAGTGATCTTTCTTAGTCTCTAAGTTTAGTTTGTAATAATCTATACATACTCTCCATACTGTGACTGTTCTTGCTGAAATTACTTCTCCACTATCACTATCTATCACTGTCATTCCTCCCTCTTTAGGTTCAAATTGTACTGGGCTTACCCAATCACTATTGGAGATGGGATAAATTATCCCTGCATCTAAGAGTTTTATGATCTTTTTTTCTTAACCACCTCCTTCATGTTAGGATTTAATCTCCACTGATGCTTCCTCACTGTTCTACACCCCTCCTCTAAGTTTATTCGATGCATGCAGACATTCGGGCTTATTCCTTGAATGTTAGGAATCTACCATCCGTTGGCCTTCATCTGCTTCTTAACAACTTCCACTACCTTGCTTTCTTGTTTTTCATTTAATTGGTTAGAAATTATTACTGGTAGCATTTGACCTCCACTAAGAAAGGTATACCTGAGGTTTACAGGTAAAGACTTAAGCTCTAATGTTGGAGTTTTCTCTGAGATGGTGGTGTGAGTGCTTTAGTCTGAACTAATTTATCTTGTTGCATGTGAACATCTGCCTCCTCCATCTCATCTTCTCCTTTAGATTCAGAATTCTAATCTTCACTGTCAATCTCTGCTTCCAAAGACTGCACTTCTATTATGTAACTCTTAATAAATTCTCTCAAAATTTGATCCATAATTTTGACTTTCATGTTTGCGATGCTCGTTGTTAGGTTCTTTAAGGCCTTATTCATATTGAATTCAACCTAATCTTTGCCTATACAATGTGTCAATTTTCCTTCGTGAACGTCAATTATGGCTTTCCCTGTGTTCATAAAGGGCCCCTAAGATCAGTGGGTAGTTCTTATCTTCTTCAAAGTTCAGAACCATAAAATATATTGGAATAATGAACTTATCCACTCGCAACAACACGTCTTCCACTATTCTAAATGACCTTTTAATGGTTTGATCATCCAATTGAATTAACATTAATGTTGGCTTGACTTCTCCTAATCCCAACTTCCTAAATATCGACAGCGGCATAAGGTTGATGTTTACTCCTAAATCATACAACATTTTGTAAATTCAAATTCACCAACCACACAGGGTATTGTGAAAGTCCCTAGGTCTTTCAATTTAGAAGGCATTTGACTGGTAACTATTGAGCTGTAAGTGCCAGTTAAAGCTATCATCTGATTATCTCCCAAGTGCGCTTCTTTGATAATATGTCCTTTAGAAATTTTGCATATTTAGGCATATGTTCTAATGCCTTAATAAAGGAAAGATTAATCTGCAACATCCTTAACTTCTCAACAAACTTTGTAAATTGTTCATCCAGCTTCTTATTTTGTAGTCGTTGAGGAAAATGAACCTTGGGTTTATACGGTGGAGGTACAACATAAGGAGGGTATTCGCTCATGTCCACTTCTTTCTCCTTTTCTTGATTTTTCTCAATTAGCTAGATGGCCTCCTTCAATGCCTTTATGTATGGATCAAGTTCCTTCCCACTTCGAACTGTAACAACTTTTAGTTAGTCCCTTGATTTTGTTCCTCAAATAATAAGAGTATTTCCCAAATTCCACATAGAGAAAACATTAAATAATTGATTCACTTGGGCTTCTAAATCATGAATTAAGGAAGCATGGTTTTTAGTGACTTGCTCAAATTTCTCTTCCAGATTCTTTTATGCATTGTCTAAAGTTCCAAGCTTACCTAAAATTCTATCCAACTTCGATTCCATCGAGCTTGCTTTATCTTGTTGAAAGCTCGATTGCCCCTGAGTCCTAAACTGTCCTCCACTGTTATTTAACCAGGAGAAGTTTGGGTGATTCTTCCACCCGAGGTTATAACTGTTGGAGTAGGGATTATTTCCCCCTCCTCGTCCAAATTGTGCCCTCATATAGTTCACTTGCTCCTAATTATCCTCTCTCATCAAGTAGTAATCCACATTTTCATGGTCTGTCTAACCACAGAGCTCACACTTTATTTGTATAGCCTTCACTTGGGTTGATGACAATGCCTTCATGTTGCTTAGTTGTCGCGTCAAATTATCGATCTTTGCTTGCATCTATTTCATATGATTGATAGCGACGATTCCTTTTTGCTCTCGAAAAGTATCAGGCTTCCTACCTCTCTCGCTTGTCCATAAGCAGTTGTTGTTGGCCATACCCTCAATCAACTCCTCGGATTCATCGATCATCTTTCACATCAAATATCCTCCTAATGTTGCATCGATCGTGCCTCTAGCAGTTGGATTCACTCCATTATAGAAAGTTTGCAAAAGGAACTCCTTCGGTAGGTTATGGTGTGGGCATTTCCTTTGCAGATCCTCGTATCTCTCCTATGCTTCATAAATTGACTCCCCGTCACCTTATTCAAAATTGGTTATTTCCTTTATTATCTTCGTGGTTTGTGTTAGCGAGAAGTATTTGTCTAAAAATGCACGTATAAGCTGCTCCCACATCATGATGTTGGCGGGGCTCAGTGAATGATACCAAGCCTTCATTTGATCCCTAAGTGTGAAAGGGAACAGCCTAATCCTAATCCTCCGACATTTTGTGATACTGAAAAATATCACAAATCTTGAGGAAGTTCACAATGTGCACGTTAGGATCCTCATTCGCCAATTCGTAAAATTGAACATTCTGCTGAAGCATGTTCAGGAGGGCTGGTTTAATTCGTTCAAGCAGCCTAGCCACTCCTTAGTTCGATGGGTTGAACCCTGGCCTCATAAAGTCTATGAGGGTCCTCTGCTGCCGTCCTTAATTAGCTTCTTGATCCATTTTTCTCTGAAATTCCTCGGCCATTTATGATTTTCCTAACTCTTCATCTTCCTCTCACCAAGCTTTCCCATGGGTCATCCTAATTGTGTGATATCTAAATCTATTGTCTCTACTGCACGACTTGAACCTCTCATGAATCTTGTGTTCATGTAAGAGCATGCATCCTAAAATGAATGAAAGAAATGAAAACAAAAATTAAAAAATACTCTAACACTTTAAACTATAGATCTAAATTACCTCCCTAGCAATGGCGCCAAATACGTGATCGCAAGTTACACACAGGTCATTCGCGTAGTACCTAAAGTATCGATCCCACGAGGAGGCTAAGCTAGTCCTAAAATCTAAAGTCGTACTAAACTACAATAATTCAAAATAAGTAACTAATGCAGAAAATAAACCAATCAAATAATTAATTTCAAGAATTGAATTGCAAAAATCTAAACACGAAAACAAGTCACACAAACAAATCCCAAAACCAACCTAGAAACTATCAAGTGAGATAAAGGGGGTCTTAATCTGAAATTAATAAAAATCTAACTGATTATGCAATTATTGGATTAATGGGTCTAGACGGTCCTAGGGTAGATTACTCTCTCTCGAGTTATAATCCTTAACCTTAATTGATAATCCTTAATTTAAATTATAGAATTGTGATATCTCGATTCACAATTCACCCAAAACCTAAATTAGTTCTAAAGTTATTTAATAACCTACTGGGAACATATGCTCGATCTCTTATTACACAATTCTACCGGTTTAATTCAATTCTCTACCTATCAAATTACCAAACTCTCATTAGCCCAATTTGATTATTTTCACTCGACTCACCCTCTGAGTTTATTGTTGAATTATTACAAATAGATATTGAATCACAACTAAATCAATAAAAACATAATCAACCAAACTTTATTAATCTCAAGGACCAAAAACTCGAAGGTGAGTTTAGACATGAATCAACACTCGACATCAGTTAATTTCAATAATCATCCCAACTTCAAACATCCTTAAAATTGAAATAAAGATAGAAATACTGTCGGAACAGATTTGTGGAGGCATGTGGGAAACCACCTGTTCCGGGAAGTACGTGGCATCAATCTTCATCTCCATAACCTCTTCCTTCGTCTCCTTCCTCAATCTCTCAATAACTTTCTAGCTTTTTTCCAGAACGTGGCTAACGTGAATGCTTTCTTTTCAAACTCTCTGTCTCATAATGATATATTTATGCTTTCAACGCTCTAGGTTAAAGTCAGGGTCGAAATGACCTAAAAAATCTTGCAAAATTCTAGTTTTTGCTTCAACCTGACGCAAGCCATAATCGTGGCCCTGCCTACTATAATCGTGGCCAGTGCCTAAACCTTTCTATCACGATCGTGGCCTAATGTGCACAATCGTGGCCTGAATGGAAGCTCTCTGTCATGACTGTGCCTCAAAATGTACGATCGTGGCCTAGCTATTCAAGCTTGTCCCTTTCTGTCACGATTATGAGCTGCTGTGCCACGATTGTGGGCTATGTCTTTGGCCCAAAAACTCCTTGCAACTTCTCCATTCTTCATCGTTTACCCTGAAACACTAACGAACACATCAAGGTACCTCAAAAATATAACAATTAAGCTCAAAGACTCATACTAACCCATAAAAAACACTTAAATACACATACTAACGCAATTAAAACCTAAATATACACTCAACACTCAAATTCATACTAAATACATAATAATTTAAACCCTAAATCACAATGAAAATGATAACTATCAGCAATCTACTATGCCAATAAGACCCTTGCTGGACCTCAGCTGAATTACACTACTATAGAGAAGGAATTACTCGCAATAGTGTACGCATGTGATAAGTTTTGACAATACCTTTTGGGGTCAAAGGTAATTGTATTCACCGATCACATAGCATTAAAATACTTTTTTAACAAAAAAATCAAAGGGCATTCGATGGGTATTACTTTTACAAGAATTTGATATAGAGATGAGAAATAAAAAGGGAGTAGAAAACATGGTTACAAACCACTTATCCAAATTGGAAGGAGGGGAATGCAAGCCAAGCGATGGTATTAATGAAAATTTTACCGATAAAACCCTGATGCTACTTAAACGTTTAACTATGTCATGGTTTTCCGATATCACAAATTATTTTGTCAGTGGTAAACTTCCTTTATACCTATCTTACTAACAAAGGAAGAAATTCTTGCATGATTGTAACCGATATATATGGGATGAGCCAATTTTATATAGATCATGTGTTGATGGGTTAATGCCATAACGTGTTCCAGTGGAAGAAATGTTGAACATCCTAAAGCAATGTCATAAAGGTCAGTATACTAGCAATTATGGAGTCAAAAAATAGTGGCTTGGATACTCGAGAGTGGATTTTATTGGCCTCAATTGTTTATGGATGTTCAGACTTTCGTAGCACAATGTGATTGATGCCAGAGAATAGGTAACATCTCCAAAAGAGATGAGATGCCTTTATCCAACATTTTAGAAATGGAAGTTTTCGATGCATGGGGCATCAATTTTATGGGGCCTCTTATCTTCAATGGGAAACATGTACATTCTAGCAGGAGTGGATTATGTTTTGCATTAGGCCGAAGCAGTAGCATCTCC
The DNA here is from genome assembly GCA_027563885.1 of Erythroxylum longipes. Taxonomy (NCBI): domain Eukaryota; kingdom Viridiplantae; phylum Streptophyta; class Magnoliopsida; order Malpighiales; family Erythroxylaceae; genus Erythroxylum; species Erythroxylum longipes. Next base: position 26,873,745 of record JAOQMS010000180.1, on the reverse strand, counting down.
AACCAATGATGGAAAGGTGGTGTAAAAGTTCATTAAATGGTTATTCAACTAGTTTGTAGTTCCACATATGATAATAAGTAATGGAGGTACACATTTTTTCATCAATGCTTTTGATGCTCTCTTAAAAAGATATGGAGTGTACCACCATGTTACTATACCCTACTATCCACAGACTAGTGGCCAAATGGAAGTTATCAACCAAGAGTTGAAACCAATTTTGGAAAAGATGGTGAACAACTCTAGGATTGGGAAACAAAAGTTAGACGATGCCTTATAGGCTTATAGGACTGCTTTCAAAGCACCTATCGGAATAAATCCTTATAGGATTGTATATGGAGAAGCTTGTCATTTTCCGGTCGAACTAGAACATCGAGCATACTGGGTGATTAAGGCATTAATTTTTTATTGGAAGTAAGCAGGAAAAAAGAGACTTCTATAACTAGATGAACTTGAAGAGTTTCATTATAATGCATACGAAAATGCCAAACTCTATGAGGAAAAGGTAAAGAAATGGCCTGATTCTCATCTTAAACAAAAGGAATTTAAAGTAGGAGACATAGTTCTGCTATATAATTCAAGGTTGAGGCTGTTTCTAGGGAAGTTAAAATTTTGATGGAGTGGACCTTTTACAATCATTCAAGTTTTTGATCATAGACCTCTCAAACTTGAAAATGCTAACAAGGAATTTAAGGTCAATGAGCATCATTGCAAGCTATATCTCGAAGGAGTGATTCCCAAGGATAAGGAAGTGATTTCCTTCTGTTCGAACAATTAAGATGCTTCCATGAATGAAAGGTAAAGCTAAGGACCATAAATTAGCATGTTTAGTAGTTTAATTGAAATCGTTAGGGTTAGTTAGAGTTGTTTTTGAACTTCCAATAAAACTTTACTAATTTGAATTGATTTGGTATCATTAATTCCCTCACTCTTTTCAATCAATTCCAGGATAATAAAACAATCTCAGGGCGTACAACTACCACCCCCAACACCATCCTCACCTCCATCACTATAAGGCTTTGTTCTAACCCCTTTCTTTTTAAATTTAGTCTTTATTTTACTTTTGTTTCACTTTAATTTATGATTCTTCTTCCATATGTGTTTTTTTGTTCCCTTCTCACATTGATGACAATGTGTTGTTAAAGTGTGGGGAGGGTTATGTGTTTTGCTTTTAATGTGATTTTTCATATTGTATAATAGTTTGTTATGTTGCACTTTATGAATTATGTGAATGTGTCAATTACTTAGATGGATTGAAATTGATTTAATTTTGAACATAGTCTATTAGGCTGTGAAGAGTCATTAGTTCGCAAAATTAGTGAATTGGGGTCTTTGGCTAAATATTAACTTAATTAGGATTTAGTGTTAGTTTTCCACCCTCTAAATTGTCACATTCATTCATAATTTAAGGCCTTTCGATTTAAGTAGCTTTGCTAGTATTTTTTCATGGAAATGAGTAGCTAAAGCAACAAGGTAGGCAATAAAATTTCTTTTATCATGTTTGTTAATTTTAAATAAATAACTATTCCGTTGGCCTTCGGGTTATGAATAGAGTTAGTAGCCAGTTGAGAACATGATGTAGCTGAGTAACCGGATCGACACACATCACAAATGTGTGCCTTTAAATAAAAAAGCTATAATGACATTCCAACTAAACAGCTTAATAAAAAACATGACTTAGTTGAGTAATCGAATCGACATTCATCACCAATGTTTGCCTCTGCATAAAAAGACTAAGTCTATGTTCACAACAAATAAACTAAAAAAAGGTTTTTGAATAAAAACCTACCGAACTTGTAATAGATTGACTTTTCATGAAAACGTATTTAAGAGTAGTTATAGAGTTTGAATGACTAGAGAATTATTCATATATGCGTGCAATTGAAAAGGATGAATAATTTAACATTTGAGTCTAGATTAATACATCTATTTAGTTCAAAGCCCCAAGACGCAGATTTTGCATGTTAATGATTTGAAATGACTCGAATGATTGTGTTTTAAATTAAATTTATTTCATGAAGTTAAAGTCATTATCTCATTACTGCATTGTGTGTTGTGTGATTTTATGTGTTTGTTGTTTTGTTTGCTTGAGGACAAGCAAACATTTAAGTGTGGGGATGTTGATAAGTGTGAATTGCATCATGTTTTGAGGCTTAAATTCGATATATAAATAATTGTTAATTCAATCATTTATTATTTATTTAATTTAGAATTGTGTTTATTTGTTAATTATTTTTGTTCAAGTGTTTTTATGGGTTAGTACAAGTCTTTGAGCTTAATTATTATATTTTTGAGGTATCTTGATATGTTTGTTAGTATTTTAAGGTCAACATCAAAGAACAGGCGAGTTTCAAACACAATCACGCCTAAACAAAAGCCCACCATCGTGGCACAACAGGCCACAATTATGACAGAAGCCCAGTACATGACCCACAATCGTGGCCTACTTGCCATGATCGTGATAGAAGGCTCAGATGTGGCTTACAATTACGGCCTACAGGGTCGTAGTTGTGGCCTGCATTGGGCAGATGCGCAGACACTTAAAAATGTCAAGTTTTAAGGGAGTTTTTGGACCTTTCGGACCCCAAACAATTCCTAGGGTTGCCTAGAACACAAAAGGTATATAAAGAATAAGACAAAGAAGATGGAGAGCTTTTGCATCAGTCACTTTTGAGAGAAACTCTAGAGAGAATTGTTGAGAGATTGAGAAAGAGAAGGAGGAGGAGAGAAGTGGCAAAGAAGCCAACATCGATGTACTTCCCAGATCAGGAGTTTCCCAATGTCACTGCATCTCGTCTCTATTCATGATCATATTTCCTGTTATTTTCCATTTTTATTATTATATAGAATTAGGAATAGTAGTTTGATAATAGGAATTGTGAATGTTGAGATGTTTTAAACTCACCTTCGGGTTTTTATCTTTGATTTAATGAAATCTAATTGTTTTTATGTTTATTGGATTTATTGTCATTGATTTCTGTGATTGCATAATTTGGTAATAAACTGAGAGGGTGAATCAAATGAAAAATAATTAAATTAGGCTAACGAGATTTAGGTGATTTAATAAGAAAGAGAAATCAATCAAATCGGTAATTGTGAAAAGAGAGATCTTGCATAGGTTCTCGATAGTTTATTGGACAACTTCAAATCTAATAAAGGTTTTGGATAGGTTCTTAACTGAAAAATTGCAATTTTCCATAATCTGATTAGGGTTTATAATTTAGAGTTAATGGTTATAACCCGAGAGAGAGTAATCAACCCTAGGATCATCTAGAGTCAATAATTCGATAAGTCATAATCGATTAGGTTAGCATTAAAGATAGGTAAAATTCCCCTTTCTCTCAATTGATAGTTCCTTTAGGCTAATTCTTGAGTGTGTTGCAATAGCTAAATTGTTAACATTTTCATAATTGATTCTTGGATTGAATTGCATGATTGAATTGAATTCTTGTTTTAGTTTTGCTATCTTTTGAATTTCTGCAAATTATATTGGCTTTAAATTTAGGACTAGATTATCCCTCCTCGAGGGATCGACACCTTAGGTAATAAGTAACGACCTGTGCGCTTGCAGATTATCGAGATTAATAGTTAGAACTTACATACATCAAAAAACCACGATCAATACTCTATATTGACGTGTGCTTAATTGTTGATACATGTAATCTATGACACTTAGTGACTAATGCTTTAAAATGCTTAAAATATTCACTTTAGTTCATATTTGGTTTTAGGTACAATTTGGAATCATAATATCTAAAGTGAGTTGAAAGCACATTCTTTAAGCTGTCTTCTTGAGATTCACACTGATTGTCTTCATGGAACAAGAAGGAGAAGGATTAGAGCAAAGAGGAGACAAGAAAATGCCATAAAATGAAGAGTATATAATGTAGTGCAAAGTTCACGCCCATGCACCAAAGTGCATGGTTGTGAACATCATGATTTGGCCTTAACATTCACAGTTGTACATCAAGGAGTCACAGTCGTGACTTAAAATTCACAATCATGACCTAAAGTGCACATTCATGACATTTAAGATCTGCACTACGCCGAAACCTAGTTTTTAGTATAAATAGAACATTTTGACTACAAAAAGCAAAATTAATCATTTTTGGGAGCAAAATGAGGTGCAAAGCATATATATTTGGAGACCCATGGAGGGTTAAGCTTCCTTAACCTGATTTGAAGGTGAAATCGATGTCTAAGAACACATTTAGGCTTATCTACATTGTCTTTGTTGTTCTTTCTCTCTTTCGGAACTATTTACGTTATTTTATGCTTATTGAGTTGGCTATTATGTAACAATGATCTAAATGTATTCATTGGAATATTTTTATGTAAACTCATTGCTAGAATCTTCAATATAATACATAATCGTTATATTTTAGGTTCATTAGTAGCAATTAATGATGTCAAATCATTAGGGATAACATAACCTTGGTTAAATGACCCGAGCTTATATGATTGTTGCCTTGATTAATCTATTTTTCTAACTCGTAATGCAGTTGTCCTACAAAATCTAGAAATTTTGTTATAGGTTGTTCGGTAGCTAGGTTTAATTAAAGAGCTTGTTTTAATTAAACACGACCTAAGGAAAAATTAGGGTCAACAGAGCTTATTATTAACTTACGATTAATAATTGCTAAGGGTGGTATAAGAATAACAATTCAATGAAGTATGTTTAATTGTTTGTAGGCTGAGATTAAATCGACGATCAGACTCCTAACACATTCATCACTTTTCTAATTTTTTATTATTTTCTTTAATTTGTTTCTTTAGTTTAATTTTACTTTATTTGTTATTCAAAACCAAAAACCCCCCAACTTAAACACCGATTGCTTTCATTGCAAAAGCTTTACACATACTCTCTATATGAGATCGACCAAGACTCATCACTAGCTATAGTTTTAAGTCTAGTTATTTTGTGTAGTGTTATGATGTGGTACCAATTTTGGCGTCATTGTTGAGGAGAGTGGTGCTTTAGTTTTTGTTCTTGATTTTAATTGGTATTTTGTATACATTTGTTCATAATTAGTTTTTACATTTATTTCTTTATCTATTCATATTTGTTTGTGTTTGCATAAAACAAAAACATGGAAGGGAGTATGTCTCCGCTGGATATTGTCAATTCTATCGATGGAAAATTTTCCTATAACTCATATTCTCAATCTTATAACCAAGTTTGGAGTGATCATACGAACTTCAGTTATGGATGGGATGACCAGTAAGACTACATTTTAAATGGGCTATAAGATTCGTAAGAATTCTCGTATAGACCAATAGCCTCTAATTCCAACTCAGATACATCTCAGGAATATTTAGTTTGTCTTTTGATATTAATACTCTACAATTTCAGTAGGATGCAACTTCTAGAATCCATAACTTGGTAAGCCAAATAGGTAAGCTGACAATAGCTATCAACCGTCTAGCATCACAAAGTGGAGAGACGCAATCATCTTAACTTGAGGTGTACTTAGGGAATGTTAGTGTAGAACATATAGAGTGGAAGGGAGCATGAGAATCCTAAGAAGACTACTCAAGGGATAGTTAGTGTAAGAGAAGAAGAGAAGCAACTTGAAGGAAACATGGATATATCATTTACCTCAAAGTTAAGTATTGAGTCCCTATTTTTTGTTAAGACTAACCCTTCACCTTTACTTGGCATATTGGAGAAATTAAACGGGGAGGAAAAGGATGAAGAGATATTCCAAGAGTGTTAGGAAAAAGTAGAGATTAAGAGTAGAGATACAGAAAACGTTGAATATAAGTGATCATCAACTTAAGCCCCATGTGAAAGAACCTTAAGCTAAAAAACACAAACTGTGACACCTAAAAATCATAATTTTATCACATGATAAGGAAAACAAGGAGTTAAGACAATGATAATAAACGAAAGCACTTCTTGGGAGGCAACCCAAGGGAAATTGATTTTTTTCCTTCACATTTTTGCATTTCTTTCTTATATAAATGTGTGTTTTTAAGTTTGTTTGTTTCTTACATGTTTTTATGTTTTGAAACAAAAAGAGAGAGAATCAAACAAACAAAATTTTCTCTTTTTCTATTATTAATAGAATTATATAGTCATAATTAGAGAGTTAATTGACTAGAAAAATCCAAGACAAGTTAAGCCTCTACTTTTACTCTTATGATTGGTCAATATGCATTATCTTTAGAAGAGTAGTGACTAGTGGTAGACACAAGCCAATGAGATTTTGAGCCTTTATAGACTGACACATCCATATCTGTCTCATTGTCTTTTGTTCATATATGACCTTTCATGTCATGGACATCCTGACTTTGCTTTGATTTTCTATTCAAGACTTCATTTTTATCACATGTATTAACATGGAAATGATATAGGCATTCTTTGTTTCACAAGTTACATTAGCCAAATAACCTACCTTTTGATATGAATTTTCCCTTTATTAAGCCCCCTTGAACTTTATTAACCTTTCCTTTTGTGTTAACTACCTTTAAACTTAACTAAATGTCCTACCTAAACCTTAAAGTCAGTGGATAATTTATTAATTTTTGATGATTTTGGATGCACAAAAGTATAAGTGTGGGGGTGTGCATATATGTGAGTTGGTTATAAAGACTAGAACGTCATTTTATCTCTTATCGATGAATTCCATAATGTAGCCTCTTTCAATTTTTATCAAAAAAAGAAGAAGAAAGAAAAAGATAAAAGCAAAAGCAAAAGCAAAGAAAAAGAAAAAAAAGAAAAAATTTTTTAAATAAAAGTATCAAGGAGGAAATGCATATGTTTTGCAAAGTTATTCATTGTTAGTTTTTCCTCCTAAAGTTGTATGGAATGAGTGATTTGAGTATGATGCATATGAGGTAGATGTTGTTTTGAAGGATTATTTTAATGTATTGTTATCATTGATTTTTATGATTGATTCCTTCTAACTGGTTATGCATCATATGGTTTATGACGTGAAGGCTTGAATTTGAGCTATGAAACATAGTTTTTGCATTCATTATAGATGATGTACATAATTATGAGTGAATGTTGGTTTTTGTACTTGATGTTATATTGAATGTTTTTCTTATTTCACTAGTTTTGATGGTTTTTACATTACACTATCTAAATACATCTCACCTTAACCTTTGCCCATATAACAACCTTGAAAAGTCCTTTGATTCATAATTATGCATGTGAATCTTAGTGGTGGAGAAATGAAATGATATTCAAAGTTGTGGAATGTCTTGATCATAAATGGCGTTTGAGTGTACCCATGAATTCACCATATTTAAACACATTTTATCAAAGTCTACCCCTAGATTGCTCAGTTTCTAAAGGTGATGATTGTTGATTGATCATGAGTAGAAGCAGTGAACGTCGAGTTCTTGCTATGGTTTTATAAGTTATTTCTCTTTTCTTATGACTATTTATGCTTAGAAAATATGGAAAATGAGTAAGTGTTTTAGTTTGTGATTTTGATTTTTTTATTTTGCTAAAGGACAGTCAAAGGCTAACTGTGGGGGAACTTGATGTGTGCTTAATTGTTGATAGATTTAATCCACGACACTTGGTGATTAATGCTTAAGACATTCACTTTAGTTCATATTTGATTTTATGTACAATTTGGAAGCATAATAGCTAAAATGAGTTGAAACACATTCTTTGAGTTGTCTTCTTGAGATTCACACTCAGTTTTCTTTATAGAATAAGAAGAGGAAGGATTAGAGCGAAGAGGAGACAAGAAAACGCAATAAAATGAAGAATATATAATGTAGTGTAAAGTACACACCTATGCATCAAAGTGCACAGCCGTGAACTTCATGATTTGGCATCAACATTCACGGCCGTTCATCAAGGAGTAACGAACGTTCATCAAGGAGTCACGGTCGTGACTCAAAATTCATAACCATGACATAAAGTGCACAATCGTGACTTTTTTAGGTTACACTAAAACATAATTTTTAGTATAAATAGAACATTTTGATAGCAAAAAGCAATATTAATCATTTGGGAGCAAAATGAGGGGCAAAGCACGCATTATTTTGAGACCCATATAGAGCTAAACCCCAACTCAGTTCAGAGTTGAAATCAATGCCAAAGAGCACATTTGGGAGTATCTACATTGTGTTTCTTGTTCTTTTTATCTTTCAGAACTGTTTACATTATTTTATTCTTATTGAGTTGGGTATTATGTAAAATGTTCTAAATGTGTTCATTGGATTGTTTTTATGTAAACCTATTGCTAAAATCTTCAATATAATACGTAATCATTGTATTTTTTATTCATTAGTAGTTACTATTGATGTCGAATCATTAGGGATAATGTAACCTTGGTTAAATGGCTCGAGATTATATGGTTGTTGCCTTAATTAATCTGTTTTCCTAACTCATATTATGGTTGTCCAACTAAATCTAGAGAGCTTGTTCTAGGTTGTTTGGTATCTAGGTTTAATTAAAGAGCCTGTTTTAATTAAACATGACCTAAGGAAACACTGGGGTTAATAGAACTTATTATTAGCCTACGATTAATAGTTGTTAGGAGAGGTATAAGATAACAATTCAATGAAGTATGTTTAATTGTGTGTAGGTTGAGATTGAACCAATAATCGGACCCCTAACCTATTCATCACTTTTCTTATTTTTGATTTTCATCACTTTTCTCATTTTTTATTGTTTTCTTTAATTTGCTTCGTTAGTTTAATTCTACTTTATTTTTTTTTCAAAGCCAAAAACCCCCTAACCTAAACACTGATTGCTTTCATTGCAAAAGAGTTACACACACTCTTTGTGGGATCGACTCAGACTCATCACTAGCTATAGTTTTAAGTCTAGTTATTTTGTGTAGTGTTACTATGTGTTACCATATACTCATCAATTGGACCCCTGCTAAATAGTTTCGAGCCTATAATGGCATTAGACAGGGAGATCCTATCTCTCATTACCTTTTTATTATTGTTATGGAAATCCTTAATAAGATCATTTGCTCTAACATTTTTAGGAGTTTAGTCTTCAAGTTTTATTATAAATGTAGAGAGTTATCACTTACTTTATTATGTTTTGTAGATGACTTATTATTATTTTATAGAGCTAAATAGGAATCCATCTTAATTTTGCATAATTCTTTTATAATTTTCAACAAATTATCTAGCCTAAGTATTAACTCAAGCAAGAGTCGTATATACTTCTCTTCAGGCACTCCTAATACTGAAACTCTCCAATAAATTTTGGGTTGAATGTACGTAGTGTGCCTTTCACATACCTGGGGTCCCCATTTAAGCTAACAAAATAAAATATCAATACTGCCTAAATATCTTGGAGAAATACAATAAATCATCAAATTCTGGCATAATAGAGCTTTTTCTCAAGTTGGGAGAGTTCAAGTGATTATTTCAGTTTTAAATAATCTTCACATGCATTGGATTTCTCATCTTCTATTAGTAAAAAGAATCATTAAATAAGTTGAAAAATGCATCAAAAACTTTCTTTGGTTTGGAAAGTGTGACATTTTTAAAAGAGCTAAAATTAAATAGGAGCAGCTAATAGCATGTTGTAACACTACACAAAATAACTAGACTAAAACTATAGTTAGTGTTAAGTCTAAGTCGATCCCATAGAGATTAATTCCAATTACTTACCTAAATTGTACGTATATGAAAAATAGGGGGTTTGGTTCAATACAAATTAGAAAACAACATAAAATTGAATATGTGAAAATAACTCAATCTAAACAGCAGCAAAGTGATAAAATTGATTGATGTGTTGAAATATAGTTCTTTGGTTTAATCTTGGCCTATGCATAATTTCACATACTTCATTATATTATCGTCTTCACACTTCTCTTTAGATTATTAATCGTGAATTAACAACAAGCTCTATTAATCTTAGTTTTTCCTTAAGTCGTAGTTAATTAAGAAAAGGTTGTTAATTAACTCTAACTATCGGATAACCTAGAAATAGCTAGACAATCAGGTTACGAATGACAAAAATAGATCGATCGAAGCAATAATCATGCAAACCTGGATTATTTAACTCTTGCTATGTTATCCTTAATGATTTAATATTGTTAGTTTCCAAATACGACTTCAAACATGACTATTACGTATCGTATTCAAGTTCTAGCAATGGGTTTTCATGAAAACAATTCTATAAAGCATCAAAATCATTCTTACACAATACCCAAACATTAAACACAATATAATGTAAACAATCCGAAAAAGAGGGAAGGAACTTGATACACAATGACAATATGCTTAATGTGCTCCCCGGTATCGATTACACCTCCAAACCGGCATCGGAAGGTTAGCCTTCTATTTTCTCCATCAATCTCCAAGATTCAACAAAGAATCTCCTTATTATTGTTGAGAACTGACCATAAATGAAGAAGAATGAAGGTTGTTCAGTTTCTGTCCAAAAACTCACCC
>JAOQMS010000180.1:26814064-26854433 GCA_027563885.1 Erythroxylum longipes | reverse complement strand
TAAACTGTAATTAATTATTTTTATAACTAAATTACTTATATATTATTTTGAAATTGATACATTAGGATTAGTAAAGTAATTAATTCATTTTAAGATTAATATAAATATACATATGCATAATGCATATATTATGTAAATATGAAAAATAAAATAAAAAGTTTTAAAAAGCATAAATACATATATGCATAATGTTGTAATTGTAAATATGAAAAATAAAATAAAAAAGTTTATAATTTATTAATTTTTAAAAATAAAACAACAAATTTTTAAATTTATTTTTAAAAATAAATTAAAAATTCGGGCCAAAAATGGCCCGCAGGCCACCCGTAGCTCAGCCGGGCTAGGCGGGCAGGGCCATTTCGGCTCGCACGTGCTGGGCTGAGGGCCCGCCTTTTGTGGCCCGTGCGGGCCGTGGGCCGAAATGGCTTAATGTCATTTTTTGACAGGCCAGGCCGGGCCATCACCGGCCTAGGCCTAGCTCGGCCCGTTTATATACTTATTCATAATTAGTTCTGTGTAGCCTTTGGCTGATACTTTGTATTTAACTCTATATCATTTTTAATTCAACGCATTCTCAAAAAAAAAAAAAGATTTAAAACCACATAAATTGAAGGTTTTAGTTGTCTCTTACTCTCAATCTTCTTTACTTTAGGCAATTAATAAGGATTATATTAAATATGAAGCAGTAAATGAACGAATAGAAAGGCTCCCAAGGCTCAGCAGAAGAGTGAAAAATAAAATCTTGTATTTTTACCACTAAAAAGTCAAATTTCGGTTCTGTCTTCCCTCGCTCTCCTCAGTTTCTTGAACTTCCCCTCCATCGAACCCAAAGAATTAGTTATGGAGGAATACTTGCAGTGCATGAAGACTTTGCGTTCTCAAATTACCGGTACCGTTTTCTTACTCCATCTGTCTTTGTGTGTCCTTGTTTATTTGCATCTTATATTATCGTAGTAATATAATTTGTGTTATGGACTGTTGAAATTGAAATGGAACGAGCGCGTTGCAGAAGTAGAGGATCAGTCAGCGAAGATAAACGCCGAAGAGCAGACACTCATGACTAGAATCCAAACCATGTCTAGCGATCTTAGTTCTGGTATATGTATCTCTACTCGCTAAAATTTTCGTTTTAGTAGCTCTTTAATTGATGTTCTTTTGTCATGTTTGTAGCTTTTTTTTTTCCTACTAATTATTTCACACTTTTTTTTTAAATTTAGGTTTGATGAAGTGCTCTTCTTTTTTTTCTTCTCCGTTTCCTTATTCACCTAGAGAGATATCTTTTTCTTTCATTATCAGTTTCCGGAGGATTCTTTTTTGAGTAAATAATTCTTAATGGAAACAATAAGATTATGATTTATGGATATCAAATAAAAAGGATTCGGTTCTGATTTGGGAGTTAGGAGATGAAATATTCTACTGAGTCTGAAACAGTAAATTCAAAGCTTAATTGTTTGAAGTTGAGTTGGAAGAATAAAAAAATAAACTAAGTGAAAACAGAATGGTAACCTGCTTTACTCATCGCATTCATGTTGGGACGATTAGTGTTGGGACATTACATTTTATTTTTCATTTGGAAGGTGAGTCATTTAAGTGTTTATATTAACTTAAAAGTGGATAACACCCATTCCCAGCTATGGTTATTTTGTGGTCATTTGCAACCAATTTGAAGCATAAATCATTTTGCACTCAAGAGTAACCTTTGATTTTTCCAATGGTCATTACTACTTTCTTTGATTTTGCAGCAAAATCTGAAACAAACAGGGTGAAAGAAGATACTCATAGAATGATAAAGGAAAAGGGGAGCTTATGCTCAGAGATATTGGATAGACAACGAAAGATTGCCTCTTTAGAGTTTGACTCATCTACACTTGCTCAAGTATATAATTATAATTAAATCAACATAGTTTTTCTGCTTTTATCCATTAAAAGAATGGTTACATTTGAGCAAAAATAACTATGCAAATATATTTGTTTTCATAGAAAGTACATTGATTGTTGTAAAACCATAAGTTGGAATACTGCGATTGATGAACAATATGCTCTTCTTCAAGTGCAGCTTCTCTCTTATACTTCTCTGCATAGCCTCTTCAATTAGTAGCAACTAAAATCATTATCAAATTATTGATCTTGAGTGGCAGTAGACTGATGTTTTTGATCGTCATGGTTAATAAGAATGGAACAGTATGTCACCTTTAATGTTGAATGTCAATATGATGGGCTACGAAAACATTATAAATGTTGTTTTCTATTAAATGGATATAGTTTTATTCAAACATGTCTTCTATAAAGAATGACTGTTCTAGAGTGCATATATAACTTTTGGTCACATCACAGTAAGCAATTCCCTTTGTTGCAAATTGGCTTATGATTTCTTAAAACATGCAGTCACAGGTGCTTATTGAACAAGAGAGACTCATTTTATCTGCTAAACTTGTCGGGAAGAGGTACTTGAAAGCAAGAAATATAATTGAACCACATATGCAACATAGCATAGCTGTCTCACTTTATACATGTGTACCAAAGCAGAGCTTACTATTTGCAGACTATTGATGACATTAACTCCAAATTGCTGCAGCAGCAGGTTTAATTCTCAAAACATAAAGTCTTCTATCATATACTTAACAATTTTAAACTGCAAGTGATAGTCTACATTTTACTTTGGCAGGATTGGGTCATCTCTAATAGAATCAGCAAAGGAATTGAAGAAAATGGATCGGTAAACTTCTAATACATTTATGTGACAAGTAGATGTAAGACATGATCTAGATAAGAACATGGGCTGAACATTTGAACACATATCAAAACATAGAGAAGCATGTAGTGCAAAAAAAAAGGAACTCATAAACATAACCCCATAAATCACCAAATGCATCTATATGTCAATTGCTACTAAGCTTACTATTCCTTGCCATCCAGATCAAAGAGGTCTAGCAGTTTCTCAAGCTAAAATGTTGACTTATTTTTAAATGTCATTTAACTACCTAGAAAACATTAGAGAATTTTTACTTATGCACCAGCTTCCCTTGATGAAGTTGAAACAAAGTGAATGCTTGAGCAAATACTAGTATTTGCATTGGCCTAATTCTCAAGCAACTATACCCCTTTTATCTTGCTTTTCTTGTTACACTCTACATTAACTTTATGAAGTTCGACGAAGTGAAATGTTTATCTTTTAGAAAGTCGAAAGAGGTGTTTTTATTAACCTGTGAAATATAATAACTTTCCAAAAAATTTGTTACTTGTTTGAATTTGAAGATCTTTGTGCTTTGCTGAATACTAGGAAAGCATCCTCTTAACATGCATGCAACTTTTCTTTGGTGTTGGAATGTTCATCTGCACACAACATCTTTGTTATGCACTGTAGTGCGAATAAGTAAGTGAGATTTTTCTGGCATTTATCTTGCAAACATATCCTTTTGTGGTGTGCTAAATGTGTATGTGAGATTTTTCTGGCATTTATGTTGCAAACATATCCTTTTGTGGTGTGCTAAATGCATACCCTAGATTTTGTTTTTCAAAAAATAGATCAATGTCTTCTATCCTCCTCCTTCAATGATGATATGTCAACTTGATGGTAAACAAATCTTTCAGACTTCATCAAACTCATAGTGAAATATAGTTTTGTTTGAAGAGGAATGTGTATGGAACTTCATTTTTTGGTATCGATATGGTTTAGCAATAATGATATCTTCCACATTTACCCTATTAAATATCTGAGAATTTCCAAATTCCTAGATGTTGATATCACAAAGCACATTGACGATAAATTGTACAGGTCAAGGATAAATTTGATCTGAAGACAACTCATAGTAAAGGTATTGGCTATTATTTTTATGGTGAAGGTAGTTATTTAATGCTATTTTCTGTCCATTGTATAGTCAAGATGCACTGCCTCGTAAAACCTTAAAGGTCCTCTTTAACATGGATTTCCAATGATATCAATAAATTCTCAATGCTATTGTTTGAAGGCCAAGGTTCTTCTGATGATGCTCAGTTACGACCTATATGCATTTTCATACAACTATGACAATTAAATGCATGACATTCAGTGTAAAAGGTTGCAATTTGGATCCTTTTCAACTTAATACTATAATATACTTGCCATCCTTTTATCTAGTCATCGCATATGGCCTGGAAACCCTAGAATGTGTCCAATCATGCACTTTACTTCTGTACAATTGTTCGCAGTAATATTTACTAATCATAGCAAAGTCATGCAATATTTATATTGGTCCTTCTATCAAAAGTTGCATATAGCCAGGAAATGATGATTTTGTTAGTCCTTACAATTTCAAGTTGAGAAATCCTTGCAATGTTCCAAATTTTTCAAATGAGAGATCAAAGAATAAACACCTAGACTCTTGAATCAAAAAGAAAAGGAAAGAATTTGTCTAGGATGATCCTAATACTCTTTCTGGTGATGTCCCTTATTAGTGATAGTAAGATGTCTTTCTGGATCTCTATCTCCTATAAGTATGTAGTGGATTTGATATAGGATAAGTACAGGAAAAGCCAAACAAGTATAAACTCAAAATATGGATTGTTGGAACTTTAAATTTAGGGTTGGAATTAAGAAAAAAGATATTAAAAGAAACAATAGACGTCTTAGGAATTGCACTTTGGTTTAAGACTCACTCTTAATCAAAGAATCACTCTTAGCAAATAGAAAGCTTCTTATGTTCAAATTTAAAATCCCATAATCTATTATGAAAAATTATCCACTCTAAAATTTGATGAACAACATAAATAAGAATAATAAGGTATAGTATAAGAGTAAATTCATTTCAAGGATGGTGCTCTAGCTTTTCTCAAGGATTTTAAGTGGCGGTTGAAAATTCTTGTTCATTGATCATGATCACTGCTTCTAGTAATGAACCTACCTCCTTTTGTGCATACATTCTCTAGTTCCAGTTCCTCTCTTAGTCCTTTTTACATTTCTTTAGTCTCAACTAGTGTTTTTTAGTTCATGTCTCTCTCTTAATTTTTAGCTATTGTTGTGCTCTCCTTAGTGGCTTTCCTTTTAGCTTCCCCCTTTTGTACTTATAATGATTCCTACTTTAAGATCAATCTGAAGTTAGCCTGCCACTATCAACTAAAGAATCTTCAAACGCTTCTTCAAGGAATACTAGTGGTATAACCTTTTCTTCTTTAGAATCACTCACCATAAATTACCCCATACAAATTAAATGGGTCAAGTTTTCATGAATGCTTCCAATCTGTGCTGCTAGTGATAGTTTTGTTGAATGCCTTATGTCATTGAAGTCTTTTCCTTAAAATAGGAATAAACTTGCTTAATTTATATTCCTAAATATCAGCTAGAAAATTGTGCTCAATATTGTAAATTATATACTCCTTAAATAGTCAGATTGACTAGCTAGCTGTAATCCTAATTAGGGAAAATTATTTACATAATAATTACAAAGATATATAATAGCTATATGACCATATTAACGTCCCCCCTCAAATTGTTGTTGCACGATCAAAAACCATCAATTTGCCAACAAGAAATTGATGTCGTTGTCGAGTCACAGATTTGGTAAAGATATCAACAATTTGAAGAGCAGTAGAAACATGAGGCAGCGAAATGACACCATTGTCTATAGCTTCCCGGATAGAATGACAATCTACCTCAATATGTTTAGTACGCTCATGGAAAACTGGATTTGTAGCAATTTGAATTGTACTGGTGTTGTCAACATAGAGAGGAGTAGAGTGAGACTGAGGAAAACCAATTTCAGTAAGGAGCCCACGAAACCACACTATCTCAGAACAAGCAGTAGACATAGCTCGATATTCAGATTTAGTGGATGATTTCAAAACATGGTTTTGTTTCTTACTCTTCCAAGATATCAATGAACCTCTAAGAAGCATACATCACCCTGTGACAGAACGATGAGTATCTGGACATCCAGTCCAATCAGCATCACTGAAAGCCACAAGTTGAATCGGAGAACCAGCAGGAAAGAATAAGCCACGATTGGGAGAGCCTAAAAGATATTTAATGATGCAACGAATTGCCACCAAATGTAGATGACGAGGAGTATGCATGAATTGACTAACTTGTTAAACTGCAAAAGAGATATCAGGCCTGGTAATAGTAAGATAATTCAAGCTGCCAACTAATTGGCGAAATGAAGTCGGATCAGAGAGAAGGTTGCCTTCCTCACTACGATACTTGACATTCAATTCTAATGGAGTATGAACAGGAGATGAATCTTGAAGACCAGCCAAAGCTGTCAAATCTTGAGTATATTTGTGCTGGTGTAAAAATATTCCAGAAGAATCAAAATGAACTTCCAATCCTAAGAAATATGTAAGAGTACCAAGATCCTTCATATGAAAAGAATCCTGAAGATAGTGTTGAAGTTTGGTGATCAATGATGAGTCATTTCCGGTGATAACTATGTCATCTACATATGCAAGTAGAAGAACAATACCAGTAGATGTCTTGCAGAAAAATAGAGATGAGTCATACTTGCTTCGTACAAAAGAGAATTGAAGTAAGGTGGGCCGAAACTTGTCAAACCACACTCGTGGTGCTTGTTTAAGGCCATGCAAGGATCTTTTCAATTTACACACATAAGGAGAACAAAACAAGCCTGGAGGAAGTGTCATAAAAATGTCCTCTTTAAGATCGCCATGGAGAAAAGCATTTTTGACATCCATTTGATAGAGAGGCCATCTTTGAGAAGCAGCAATGACCATAACAGTGTGCACTGTAGTCATTTTTGCTACTGGAGCAAAAGTTGCCTCATAATCTACCCCACTCCTACTTGTTACCAAGTGCAACAAGCCGGGCTTTGCATCGATCGAGAGTTCCATCAGAACGAAGTTTGACTGAGTAAACCCATTTACATCCAATGGGCTTAATATTAGAAGGACAAGAAACAAGATCCCAAGTGTGATTCTCCTGAAGAGACTAAAGTTCATCTTGCATAGCTTGCTGCCAACATTCATGTTTCAAAGCTTATGAGTAACATGAAGGAACAGAAATCTTAGATAAAGTAGCAGAAAAGCCATACCGGTCAGGAGGTCGAGATAATCTGCTCGATCGTCAAAGGATAGGCTCTGAAGGAGCAGACTCAAAACCAATCTCAGAGATAGGTGCTGGAGTAGGTGCAAGTGGCAGTTCAGTCTCAAGAAGTGGCAAAGTTGGTGAACGTCGTTCATACACAAGCCCAGGCTTAAATCGAATAGGAAAAATGGATAAAACTTCAAAGATAGGCAGAATAGAAGGGACAAAAGAGACCCAACACCCATAAGAAAAAAAATATTGATTTTCAAAGAAAACAACATTTCGAGAAACACGAAATTTGTGAGAGCTAGGATCAAACAAAGCCCTTTTGAGAAAGACTATAACCCATAAATGCACAATTAACAGATTGAGCAGAGAGTTTATGGCGTTCATGAGAGGGCAAATGGACAAAGCAAACACAACCAAATGGTGGTAATTCATGATAGCTTGGATGCTGATTAGAAAGACGAAAATACAGAGAGTCAAGATTTAATACTTGAGATGGCAATCTATTTATTAAATAAACTGCAGTAGACAAGGCTTCAACCCAAAATTTAGATGGAACAGATGACTCAAGTAATAAAGTTCTGGTGACGATCAAGAGATGACGATTTTTATGCTTTGCAACCCCATTTTGTTGTGGGGTATATGGAAATGCGTTCTGTGAGACAATGCCCTTCGCAAAAAATCATGAAATTCATGAGACACATATTCCCCATCGGAATCAGTCCGCATTATTTTAATACAAGTGGAGAATTGTGTCTCAACATAAGCTAAAAAATCTTTAAAATAGAGAAGACATCAGATTTGGAACGAAGAAAATATACCCAAGTATATCTACTATAATCATCAATGAATGTGACAAAGTACTTGTAGTGGGCATGAGAAATAATAGGAGTGATGCCCCAAACATCGCTATGAATAACATCAAAACATTTGATAGCGCGACTGCCATTAGAAGGAAAAGGAAGAGTTTTACTTTTTCCCAGTTTACATGTGGAACAATCAAAATAAATATTAGAGAAATAATCTTTATTTCCGAATAAACCAAAATTTGGTAAATGAGACAAGATAACAAAATTTGGATGACCTAAACGTTTATGCCAAACTTCACTCTTATAAGCAATAGTAGCACAAGAAAAAGAAGAAATACTGGGTGGAGATACAAAAATATTTTTGAGATATGATGTTAGATCCTCAACCTTAGTAATAGGTAATTTACTGCCATTAGCAACTTGAATTTCTATAGAAACATGATACGAACGAACATTTTTAAGCATGCTAGATGAGTTGGTCATGTGATTTGAAGCAGCAAAATCAACAAGCCAAATTTTAGAATATGAAATATCATCACCATGTAACCTTAAGGCAGAGAAGGCCTAAACAATCATTTGCTGCACCATTTTAGGAGTAAGAACCACAAATTCAGCAGCAGCGGGAGTAGGAACTGTTGAAGCAGCATGGTGAGGGGAACTATCAATGTTGGCTTTCCGGTTATGAGGTTGTGTAGGGCAGTCCTTTATAATGTGTCCTTGTTGTTTACAATAATTGCAGTACTTCTTGCTACAATGGGCAGCAATATGGCCATATTCTTTGCAGCCATAACACTAAATTTTGCTCATATCTCGACCCTTTCCTGTTCCTATAGTTGCAAAGGCAACTGTGACAGTATTCTCTGATTTGAAACTGCTTTGTGTAAGAAGACGCTGCTCTTCAAGAAGTAATTCACCAAAACAAATGTCTAAGGAGGGTGAAGGTTCTAGAGTTATTAAATTGGAGCGAACAGCTTCAAATTTAGATCTCAATTTCATCAAAAATTGATATCTCTTACTTTGTTCATGAATTTGCTAAATTATAGGAAGAGATTCTGTAGGTACCCTAGCATAAACGATGTCAGTAAATTCCACCCATAAGTTCTGAAAACCAGAAAAATATTCTTAGATGGACATATTTCCCTGTGAGTAATTAGCGATATCATTTTCTAAGTGAAAACGTCTGGCAGTGTTGTCTTGATTATACACCTTTTTTAAATAATCCCACACGGCCTTTGCAGTCTTATATGGCCGGAGATTAGGAACAATAAGGGGGTTAACAGACCCTAAAATCCAGGTCATTACCCAAGCATCCTTAACTTTCCATTGAAGCAATTCCTTTGAATCTTCAGGAGCTGAATCACTACCATCTACATGTCCCCATAAATCTTTTCCAGTAACAAATAATTGAAACTGAAATTCCCAGGAGGAATAATTTTTTCCAGTAAAACGGACATGAAAAGTCTCAAAATGATTCGAAGTAGTCATCTTGAAGAGCACAAGAAACACCAAGAAGGAGAAGCAAAAGCTTTTATGATCAAAGACACAAAGATAACCAAAAAAAAAACCTTAAACCAAAAGAACCTCAAATATTGATTGACAAATAGGATCAATAAAGTCAAAAGACAAAATAGAGAACTCCAAAAAACCTCAGAAAGTGAGCTCTGATACTATGACAATTTTGCTGAATGCCTTATGTCATTGAAAGTCTTAAAATAGGAATAAACTTGCTTAATTTACATTCCTAAATATCAGCTAGAAAATTATTCTCAATATTGTAAATTATATACCCCTTAAATAGTCAGATTGACTAGCTAGCTGTAATCCTAATTAGGGAAAATTATTTGCACAATAATTGTAAAGATATGTAACAGCTATATGACCATATTAACAGTTAGTTGTTCGAGGGAAAGGGAAAGGGAAAGTCTTTGAAAGAAGGTTATTTTACTGCTTAACTTTTCTCTCCAGACAAGTCTAATTTTGGCTTTAAGATATGGGAAGCTGAAAACTCTATTGTCATGGCATGGTTAATAAATTCAATGGAGCTTCAAATTGGACATAGTTATCGATACTATAAGATAGCACACGATATCTGGAGGGCAGCATAGGAGATGTATTTAGATTTTGAAAATACTTCTTAGTGTTCTAAAATTTGATCAACTTTTTGAAACACAAAGCAAGGAACAAAATTCGTGACAAAATACTACACAAACTAACTGAACTTAAGCAATCTAAAGATGGGAAGAAATCGATCTTGATTTTTTATGTTGACGATACAGTGATCATAGGTGATGACAATAAAAAGATAGCATATCTGAAGAACCTACTACAATCTTAATTCAAAGTCAAAGCTCTTGGGAGGTTTCAATATTTTCTTGGAATGGAAATAGCCAAAAGTTAGTCAGGCATTTTCATTTCTCAAAGAAATTACACCTTTGATCTATTGGAGGAAATAGAAAAATTGGGTTGTCTACTTGCAAGCACACCACTAGAAAAGAATTGGAGCGTAAGATTTCTGAGGATGACCCTCCAACAAACAAAGAAAGCTACCAACGCTTGGTTGGAAAACTTATCTACCTATCACTTACTAGGCCTAACATTGCAGTGTTAGTGTAGTCAGCTAATTTATGCATGCACCCACCAAGAGGCACCAAGATGCAGTTAACCAGGTTCTTAGGTACTTGAAAGGAGCACCAGGAAAGGATCATCTATTTAGAAAGAGTGACAACTGAGAAATTAAAGGGTTTGTAGATGCATATTATGCAAGGTTAGTTGAAGATACTAAGTCCACTACAGGCTATTGTACAAAACTTTGGGGAAATCTTATTACTTGCAAAGTAAAAAACAAATTCTTGTAGCTATACTAGTGTTGAAGCAGAATGTAGGGCGATTGCACAAAGAAATTCCATAGTTTCACCCAAGCTTCATCTTGGTCATCGATAGATTACCTAGGTTCAGGTCCATTGAGCTTGCTAAAGAGAGGAATGGGCTCTATATCTATATATCCTTGATACTAAGGAAGACAAAAACTGCACCCTTTTAAAGTCGTATCTATCTAGTTATTCTTCCAATAAAGAGGAAACTTGGCTCCACCATTATCGCCTTGGTAATCCACCATTTAATTTGCTCAAAACTATGTTCGCATTATTATTTGAAAATGTTGAATGAGTACTTTGCATTGTGATATGTGTGAACTTGCTAAATACAAGCGTGTTTCTTATCCATTGAGCAATACTAGAAGTATGGTTGCCTTTTCAGTAATCCACTCCAATAATTCTAAAAATTACGGGGGCAAGGTGGTTTTGTTACCTTTATAGATGATTGTGCAAGGACAACTTGGGTATATTTCATGAAAAACAAATTTGAAGTTGGGGAAATTTTTCCAAATGATCGAAAACAAATTTGAAGTTGGGGAAATTGTCATCCTAGTTATAGTAGACATATTCAATAAATATGCTTGCTTTGTCACCTTAAAATATATAGTTTATGCTCTTGTGATTGCTGATTATTTTGTACAAAATTTTGTCAAACTCCATGGATTTCCTAGGTCCATTGTTTCAAATAGGGATAAGGTTTTTATGAACACTTTCTAGATTGAATTATTTCAGCTACAATAGATAAAATTATGTTGCAACACCGCATACCATCCTCAAACAAATGGCCAAATTGAAGTTGTTAATAGGAGCCTTAAGAATTATTTGCATTGATTTGTGCATACCCAACCAAAAACTTGGAAGACAATGGTTACCACGATGTGAGTACTGGTATAACACAGCCTTCTACACTTTCACTAAGCTTACTTCCTTCAAGGTGGTGTATAGGTGAGACCAACCTTCCTTATTCCACTACCCACTATCTAGCATCTTTAACTCAATAATGGATGAACAGTTATGCCCATGGAGTTGAGAGAACAACTAGATTTAGCTCAGACTCGTATGAAGAAATATACAGACCAACATTGTCGACATGAATTTTCAAGTTGGAGACTTGGGGCACTTAAAAATCCACCCTATTGAAGCAAGTCATTAGATGGGAAGGCTAATGAGAAGTTGTCTCCTTGCTACTTAGGTTAGTATCCTACAAAACTTGAGCTCCTTAGGTCAGCCCTCATTCATCTAGTGTTTCATGTCTTTCAACTAAAAGCAGTTATCAGGGCCAACAAACCCTATGAAGACATTCATCCAATTGTGCAAGATGATCTTAAGTGGAAGGTATAACCTGAGTCTATCTTGGATGTACGTTATGGGAGGAAAAACGAATGTTGGAACTGAAATGTTGGTTAAGTACAAGGAGCTTTCAGATTTTGAAGCATCATAGGAGCCTTATGATACAATTTCTCAACAGTTTCTCACCTTCCATCTTAAAGACAAGGTTAAACTCATAGGGAGAGGTATTGTTAAGCCTCCCATCCACATATAAGGAAGAAGAAGAAGGATCCATTAGCTTGCATCATTAGAGGTTGAAGGCTCAAATTTTTTGCTGTGAGTGCTGGTGCATTCTAGAAAGGTGAGGTGGCAAGGTTATTAGAAGAGGTGTTAGGTATAATTGGGTCATGAGTGAAGCATGAGGGCAACTGTTGAGTACTTGGTCTAGTTGTTGTGTGGGGGAGATGAACACCTCTCAAATTCGGCCCTTGTCATCTACCGTCATCTTTTCTTCATCAATAAAATACTAATTTCTATCATCCTTTCTCTTTTGTCCATTCCTATTATTCTTCTACTGTCATTTGCCCTGTAGAAGTCTTTTGTCTTGATGAAGCCATCGAAGAAATGACAAGAACTAGGTATTGTATGCATGGAATTAGAGTATGGAATTGAGCTTCCATACTTTGTTCCCTTACCAAAACTAGATGAAGCTGGCAATCTACTACAAGTTGAAGTGTCAATGAGTTATCATTGGAAACTCACTCTCATCCAACAAAAGCATGAAAACCTACAACAAAAAGTTCTTAAGAGGAGATTATATTGAATTTATTAAGTTAAACTCACTAGTGACCATCAATGACCCATAAATGCCTTAAAAACAATACTAGAAATAATTTTAATAAAAGGAACTCTTTATACCATGTATCCTACACAAAATGTTAAAACTCCAATTGTTGCTTCTCTAACAAAAGTTAACAAAAACAAAACCAATATCAGACATAACTTTTAGCCTGGTCAGAGAAGATATGAGCAAAGATCCACACATTTAGAAAATAGGATGTACAAAGGTATTGCTATAGCCAAATAGAAATGATATAGCTAAGGAAAACAACAATGATTCGCCGAAGAATGGAGTTAGTGTTCAAATTGAAGAAGAACAAGTCATTTTAAAGATAGTGAAGATCAAATACCAAATGATAAGTAAAGAATCTAATACCAAAAACCCAAATGAAGGAGTTCCATCAACCACAGAGAGGAGAGCTAGAAGGAAATCCAAATCTATGGCCTCTAATCATGTTCAAACCCCGAACCCAATGTCAATAATTCCCTAGAATTTTAAAAGGCTTAGTTGTGCTAAAAAGAAACATCTCTTACTTACCTAATGCAATCTTAGGCAAAAGAAATCAAAATAAAATCTCCTCCATAGCTGACCAAGATGATAAAACCACATTGAATTAGAAGCAAATCAAGTTGGACTTGACTTACTTAAAGAACATATAAGGTACATCTAATAATGTTTGCTCATTTGTGTAGGGTATAAAGGATTTCATTTAGTATTCAATGCCTAATGAACAAGTAGTTGCCATTTGCGATCCCTTTAACAGAGGAGATATTGAAAGAGATTGGTTTAGTATCAACCCTTACAATGCTCTTGAACCTGATGAAGTAAATATAATCTTCTCTCAAAACATTTTGAATCTTCAATAGTGACGAATTGTAAGTGGAAATCAACAAAACCCTTATAAGTTTGATCCCTAAAGTGACTAATCCCAGTTTTTTAAATTTAGACCAATATCTTGTTGCAATATATTGTCCCATATCATTTCGAAATTGCTTACCTCATGGGTGATATTAGCTCTAAAAAATCTAAGCCAAGGTGCATTTTTTTAGGGTAGATATAAAGGTGACAGTATCTTTATTGCGCAAGAGCTACTTACAAGCTACAATAGGAAGTCTTCTAATAGAAGTTGTTCCATGAAAATAGACTTTAATAAGGCATTTGACTCAGTGAGCTAGGATTTTCTCTTTGATAGCCTTGAAGTTTCTGGCCTTCCACCAACGTTCAATAATCGAATAAAATAATGTGTGTCAACCACCTGATTTAATCTTTTGATTAGTAGTGAGCCTACATAAGTCATTAAGGGAACAAAAGGTTTCGTATAAGGTGACCCTCTATTACCCTAATTGTTTACCTTGTGCATTAAAGTCTTTGCAAGGCTTATTAATCAGAACATAAGGTAGGATGGCAGATTCATCTATCACTACAAATGCAAGAAGATGTAATTGTTTAATCTCTCATTTGCAGATGATCTTGTACTTCTAAATAAACACTTAATTAGTTGAATCTCTTATGAATTCCGTTCACACTTACAAGTAATTGTTAAGCCTCTTATTCAATCTCAACAATAGCCAACATTGTTGGAGCACAAGATATATTTGGTATCATCACTAGAATATTAGGTTTACAAATCAAAAAACCCCTTTTAACTTACCTAAGAATCCCAATAACCACCAAGAAATTCACTTAAAAATTTTCAACTCCTCTTTGACTCAAACCATAAAAGGATTAGCAGTTAGATTGGTAAACGCCTCTTTTATACTGGCAAGCTCCAATTAATAATCTCATTCTCAATAACTTTCATATTTATTGGTGCTCACACTTAATGCTCCCCAAAAACTTGATAAAAGCTATCGATAAGGTCCTTAAGAGCTTTCTTTGGACAGTAGTAACCAATGCATTTGAAGCCAAAGTCAAATGGACTGAAATATACACACCCAAAGAAGGGGGACTTGGCATCACTCCTATCAAAGCTATGAAACATTATGCTTCTAACAAAGAGGATTTGGACACTATTCAATGACAATCTCTTTAGGTGGAATAGACGCACACCCACACTTCTTAAGAGAAATAGGTTTTTAGAATACTAGGCCTTGTACTCCTATCAAAGCTATGAACATTATGCTTCTAACAAAGAGGATTTGGACACTATTCAATGACAATCTCTTTGAGTGGAATAGATGCACACCCACACTTCTCAAGAGAAATAGGTTTTTAGAAAACTACGCCTTGTACAACTATCTTATGGACCTTGAGTTAAATACTAAATGAGGGAAAAATTTAGCATACATATGAAAATAAAGTTGTTGGGAATGGACTTAGCATATGGTCTTGGTATGACAATTGGAGTTCACTAGGACCTCTTCACTTAGTTCTAGATATGATGAGAATAATACAGCTAACGCCTAACCAAGCAGGAGGGAAGGAGATCATTCTAGGGGATCAGTGGCAGTGTTACACTTGAGGATTCTCTCCTTTGTTAGCTAATCTCCCATCCTAATAGATGTTTAGAGAGTCTGCTACAATTTGCTTGGCACAAACTATTCTAGTTCAAATCCAATCTGCCTAGAGCCTCCTTCATCTCTTAGCTAGCCATCAAGAAGTCAGGAATTGACGTACATAAGTTGCAGAATCTCAAAGTTTGCTGATACATGTCTTGCTGCCATATTTCAACTCCTGTGGCACTGAATAGCAACATCTAGCATGTTTATGGCACTCAAGAGGATGACTATGGAATTCTGGAGGATAATGTTAATTGTGTAATGGAGTTTGCATAGTCTACTCTTAACTCCTTAAAGATTGCTCTGGCTCAGGTATTCTCTAAGGGGCCCTTACACTGTAGGTATAAGAGCTCTTTCCTTCGTTTCCTTTTGCTCACTAGCTGCCCGCCTGATTTTAGTTTTAGTGGACGCAATTTTTATGTCTATGATATTGTACACTGGCTTCGCTTTTATCCCCTTGGAGGCCTATTAATTTATTCTTTTTCAACTTGAAAGAAAACATATAAAGAATTCATTGATTTGGTATTCTAATTTAACTGTAACTCTATCTTGAAACTAAACTCTTAACTTGAACTAAACTATTAACATAAGAAAAGAAATCTGAATAGAAGTGTAAAGTACCAAAGTCAGCCTAATCTAGATGACGATTTCACTTGCAGGAAAGCCAGCTGTGGACTGGCTTGTAAGGGATATTCTGGTAAAGGCCTCTTCAATTAATCAAAACATGAAAGCAGCAGCAGTCTTTCAAGTGTTATTTGTTACAACAGGGGAATGATGCAAGAAAGGAGTTAGTGGTCAAGTTAGATTCTGCTGAAGCCAAGCTTCATGAAATTACTCTGATGAAATCGAAGCTCCTCATAGAGAATGACAAGGTAACTTGTTACAAAACGATCATCGATTCTCGTCTTTATGCTAGTGGCCACGAACTTTACCTTATGGTTACTCTCACTTTTCTGTAATTGGAAATACTCTCTGATTCAGGTGCTTGTGAAATTTTCTCTGAATTTTCCAAGGAAATTTATGGTTGTCAATAATGCATGGATATAAGCTATTTGGAATTATGTTCTTATCCATTGCCTTTCTTCTTTTTCTTACTATCTTTGAAGTTTTTGTTCAGTACTAAATTTTACTTAAATGTTCAAAATTAAATCTTTGCTTACCTAAATGTTCAAAATTAATTTTATTCATATAGACCATAACCGGCATTGCATCCTGGAAGGACAACAGGTTTGGATGGTTTTCTAACTGATGGTGATACTTGTGTATAAAGAACTTTATAACATTATTCATTGCATGGCTAAATCTTGAATGAATCATAGATGTGCTTTCATACACTTATACTGGGAAAGGGAGAATTTTTATATATTTATAATTTGTAGTCCTAATAATTGCTCTTGTTTGCTGCAGTTCTTTTGACTCCACTATACAGGCCTGCCATAATGCCTTACTGGTGTAACAGAATGTTTAACTCTTCCCTTTAGCCAACTGTTTGAAGAACCACCTAAAAATTCTGTAAAATTTATTGTTTATATAGGGTGTTTAAGGGAATGCTCTTACAGTTAATAATTACCCATGTACCTATTATTAGATGATCCATACCTGTTGTAAATATGCTCTCACCCTAATCTGATTTGAAATGTTGTTTGCCTTGGTTGGCACAATTTCTTTTTTTTCTTTTTTTCTTTTTGCGTTGTTGTGCATTCATTGACTATTACAGTCTGGTCTATGCAATAGGGGAGGATGGGGAAAGGTTTTTTATATTTTGTTCGGGGGGGATGGAGACTGAGGATATTAAAAGTTGCTTGGATGTGGAATCACTTCCAAATATCTATGATCTATACTTTGATCTATGCGGTTCTTGTATCTTTCAGAAACGTCTTTCCTATTTTCATTTAAGGCTCTTGGTTGTGCCATTTCAGATGAAACAATCTATTAAACTAGAAAAGTGCAAGGAAAAAGAATTCAAGGTTTGATAATTATTCAACACCTGCAGAACGAACTGATAACATTTTTAAAGCCATCTATTTGTTTAATTTTCTATGGAAGTAACTGGGTAAATTACTCGGACAATTGAATGCTTTTGAATAGGACAATTGAATGCTTGGTATCTTGCTTTATGATTTGTGCACTCTGATTCTTGCTTATGCAAACTTCTGAATGAATGTAGCCTGACTTGGATATGGACTTTGGGACACCGGAAGAGGAATACAAAGCCTTTTTATCTGATAAAGAAGGAGAGTTTGAGTTTATAGTCTCTGAGAGATCAGATTAAGAAACTTGAGGTAAATTTTATGGTCAGCAACCTATTGCTTTCCCAGAAGTTTATGAAAGTCTCAAGGGTGTGTTGCTTCATGAAACGGAAATGAATGAATTTGGCATAGATAGGATCCGTCAGGCTCCCTGATGGTTAAATCGTTTCGTTGGGAACTCACTCTATGTAGTCCTGTAATAATTTCCTTGTGTTCAATTCGAAAATTTGTGTATAATGTTCTCTTTTAACCGACGTGTCGTCTTCTGCTAGGGTATTTCTCAAGATATTAGGTGTATGTCTGGAGTGGAGTACAAGGTTGCAATTGATCTTTGTATCTGATGTATACATGGAAATAACTTTCAGCAAGTTAAATTTTGAGGTTGTGAGACATATACACGATTCCTCGTAGATGTACCATTTTAAAGAAACCGGTTCCTTGTAACTAATATAGACACTGGAATTAGCTATAGCTGTATTGACAGAAAATTTGGAGTAGCTGGCGAGGAAAATATTGGGAACTGGATGCAAATATGCAGTCACTAGATGATGCGAGTATTAGTGGTTCTCGTACGAAAACGTGAAAAGCCTCTCGTATCGTGAGGTGTTTGCTTGGCTTTTACCACTTGGAACTAGCGACAGAGATGAGTTGAGCTAGGTTGGGTTAGGCTGGGATTTTACCGTGAATGAATCCCTAGATCAATCCATTGGTTGACTGGCTCTTGGCTCGCCGAACCATAGGCTAATAGCCTGACGGACCATAGGCAAGGCACGCTGGCTTAACCTTACTTTATTACTTTTTTTAAAAAAATAAATGATATCGATTTGTATCTTTCTTTCGGGTTAAGCAATTTTAGCTCGTGGCTTAGAAGTCAAAGTTAGATCGAGCAGGTTTGACTACACTTGTCATCTCTAATTCAAGTTTGTAGGGATGGAGAGAAGATTATAATATAAATGAAATTTTAAAATGCCGAACTTTGAATTTAAATTTGAACTAAACAGATAGGTTTGGGAAATATACCAAAAAATTTAACTCACTTGTATGCAAAAAAACTTTCATATTTTAAAATTTTAGAATATTCAGATTTTTTAATAGTCAACTTCTAGTAAATTTAAGGTGTGAAAAATATAATAAAAAATGCTATTTTATAACATTAACATGATAGTAACATTTTAGTATGGTCAATTATGAAGCAAATTGAATACGATAAAAAGCAATTGGTTACAAAAGTTGAATTTAATTATATGCAATTAGATATTTGTAT
The DNA here is from genome assembly GCA_027563885.1 of Erythroxylum longipes. NCBI lineage: Eukaryota > Viridiplantae > Streptophyta > Magnoliopsida > Malpighiales > Erythroxylaceae > Erythroxylum > Erythroxylum longipes. The sequence continues at coordinate 26,835,609 of JAOQMS010000180.1, read as the reverse complement.
GTATAAATTGAATTTGATCAAAAGAAATTACCGAAAATTATTAAAAATAAAATAAATGAACCTAAAAATTATCATGGCTATTTTCTAACTATATTTTCCTTGTCCTTATGATTCTAATTTTCTAACTATATTTTCCTTATAATTATGTGCCTGCGACTCTAATTTTTGTAGAAGAAAGCATACCTAAGTAATAGTACCTGGTCAATAAGAAAATCCAACTTAAAGTAGGAAGTTGGTTTTGAATAGGATATTATAAGTTGTTGTCCAAGATAGCTTATGAATCCACTAGAAAAACAAACTAGTCAAACAAAAATTTGTAGACTCTCTATTATAAGAATCATGGGTTGATCTTGATCACTTCTACAAATTGTAAACCAAAATCTGTAAAATCTTGTACAAAACTTATCGGATAAGAGTTTCTTTTGTGACATAAAACTTGTAAAATCCCTTATGGTGGTGCACCAGTAGGTATAAAATGTTGTCCTCAATTGTCTATCCTTACCTTAATCATTTGCATCCCCTGATAATCTAACGTGATAGGTGTACGTATTATAAGCTCTAAATCCTCTAAAGGTACTCCTAACCCACATGTCAAGTGTGTGGTCATCGAGCCTCTACTAATGATTCCAAAATTAGCTTTATTAAAGTACCCCTTGACCAACTATATGAAAAGTATACTGAAGTGGGTCCTTTGCCTCCCCCACATATAATATAGAAGGAACAAGTCCCTTTTAACGATGGCATTCATACTCTCCCTCCTTGTAGATAAGGAATGGGACCAAGAACTATGAACGAATCTTAGCTAAGTCAACCTAAACCTAGGTGCCTTATATTTCGTGGGGTGGTAGGTGTTACAAAGGTTTTCCTTCAAGCACAAACTTGTGCCACAATATGTGCTAACCCCTTTGCACAGTAATCTCATTTAGCTATGTTAAACTAAGATTCAGCCTTGTCTTATGATCGTCGATTGACCTACTTGTTCTTGAATGCCTCACGACCCTCACAATGTTTCACTCTTATATCCTTGTAAGAAAACCACGATAAAACCAAATAATCATGGCAACAAAAGAACACGAGAAAGAGATACATCTTAAAAGTCAACCTTCATTACTTCCCTCAAAGTATAAAAATAAATACTCTCAATCTCTAAGTGTCTCCCATACTCACTTCCCACTTCTTCTAAGAAGAGTAAGGCTCAAATGAGCTATTTATAGACACCTATAGATGACTAAGTTAGAATCCTAATATAACTCTACTAGCTAAGATTACATTCTTATCCTATCTTATCCTTATCAGAGTACATCATACTAACCAATAGATGACATCCTCATCCAATTAGGACTTTATCTAATAAGATTAAGCTACATTACAACAAGAAGATAAAATATTACACTATCTTGGAATGATTATCCATATCCACAAAGATCTCCTTTTGATCCTTCCACATGATATTTATCTTTTAAAGCTGATGTCAATCCACTGTGATCTTATTCGCCACATCATCCAATATCTCATCATCTTTATCCGTTGATGATGTGTCATCCAAGCTAATAGCACATTGGTCCGTCCAATGCTTACATATACTAACTCCATTAGCCATGGTCCATTTACTTGAGCACACCCTAAGGCTAAAGTCCATCAAGAACTTAGCCTTAGCCAAACCAGCTTGTATAAGGTTCGAAACTCTTCCAAAACTTGTACCATGCTTGATCTACTTGCTAAGTAACCTTAGAATTCTCGCATATTCTCCTCATATGTGTGATCCAGTTAACCTTGCACTCGATATCTATCTCAAGCCTTTTTTTGGTCTCACATCTGAATCTTGCATCTCCTCAAAGATTCCTTCCAATGTGCACCAATGCATGACAATGCTTGACATTCCCCTTTTCCTCTTTTCCACTTCACAAGTGTTTGCCTTATTCTGTTATTCCGCGTATCAAGCACTAGTCAAGGCTCGCTAATGCCTACACGATTCCATTATGAATAGGGAGAGGCAGGAACCAGCTCAACAGAAACAGAATAAGGAGACAGAGCAGGTTGAATGTCCTTCCTTCGATCCGGGATATGCCATTAAACAAAGATCAGGGGATTCGATTCTTCTTATTGACTATCTTAGACTTAGGGGTCTAACAAACCACCCTCACCAAAAGAAATCAATGCCCTCGTTGAAATAATGTGTGGACACTCCTCCATGTGTGGTTTCCTCGAAGACTCCTTAGCCATTAGAACATCTCCCAAGTATCATGTTCCTTTTCCATCAGGCATCTCCTTGCTTTTGCTCAGACGCTCCTTCACAAGGCCCGTTGCACCCAACACAACTATTAAGGTAGACTTATTCCGTCGAGTCCTCCTCTCCCTCTCCTTGATCCTTCGTGATCATAGAATTTACTTGCTCCTCACCTATCTTCCTTCTTGGGCATTCTCGAGAAAATTGCAACCCCTCAAAAATGAAACAATCAATATCCTGTTTTGATTATTTCTTACCTTGAGAAGATTCACCTACCTTCTCTTTTCCTTTCTTTAATTCATTCCGCATCCCACCATTCTTCTTGCCTTGTATCTAGTTCAAATTAGTGGTGGCATTTAGAAATCCATCAAGGCATCCGTAGCCGCTATCGCGTTTAGGAGGTCCTTCACGTTTCGCCTCTGAAGCTTCATTTATGCCCAACCTTGCGAGCCGCTTATAAATTTAAGCAATTTGTCCTCCTCTGACATATTCCGCACATCCAACATAAAGATGTGAATTTCCTTACATACTCCCGCATCGAGTTATCTTGCTTCAACTTCTTCAAAGCTTCCCTCACGAGCCATGAAGTGTTGTTGGGGAGGAAATGATTCGTTAGCTCCATTATCTTCTCCCAAGTGTTGATGGGAGGTCTCCCCACACTGATTTTGTTGACGGTTCTTGTTCTTCACCATAGCTTGCATCCTCCACTAGATACATTGCCGTGATCGACACTTTCTCCAAGTCAGCCACCTTTGTCATTACAAATTACTGCTCCATATCTGACAAGAAATTTTCAAGCTCCTTAGTACTCCACTTTTTGTTGAAAACTTGTAGTTCACCAAAGTGCTTTCCACTAGTCCAATGTCCTGTGTTGGCAACGACATGTCTTAAGATCACCACCTCAAACCTAGACTGTAACATCCCATTCTCATACTAAGGGTTACAGCCCGGGAATACCGTATATGAAAAATATTATTGAGAGATTAGAAAAGTGCACTTTACTCATGCATAATATTAGTATACACACACGTGAATTTGATCATTGCACACATTACAATAATTTGTTCATGCACTCATTTGACATTTTCAGGTATAAATGATTGTTTTAATGTGATTATAATGTGAATTATGGATTATATGTCTTAAAAATTGAGTTGGTATGCATAATTAGTGATTTAGAATTTTTTTGGTGAAATTTGAGAATTTTCTGAAATTAAGAGTATTTTTGGATTAGGAAAAATATCAAGTGGCGAGACAATTGTTGAATAGTAGCAGAAATAAGTGTCAGATGGCAGTAGAAATTTTTATGAATGACATTGGGATTTAATGATAAGTGTCATTGAAAATTGGGAGACAATTGGATTAGAAATTGGAGACCAAATAGACTAGTTATTAAAGTGGACCAAATGGGACCATAAGGGGGTGACATGTGGCAAGTGACAAGTGTCACTTTCCATGCCACACACCTCACTATCATATCATAACTCACCCTTGTAAGACTAATGTTCATTTGTTTCTCACCTTTGGCTAGATGCTCTCCTTTCTTCTCTTCTTCATTTTCTCTCTTCTTCTCCATACACGATACACACTCTCACCGTCATCACATTGAGTTTTTACTTAACTCCTTCCTTTTGATTCTTCAAGCTTCTTGTTTTCTTCTTCCTCCTTGTTACCAAAACCTAGCTTATTCCTCTTTAAGTGCTGATGATCGTTTGAAGATGGAAAGCTAGGGTTAAGTGTGGCTTGAAGACTTTGAAGATAAACAAGTAAGTAAAAAAATTTACTCTTCTTTATTTGTTGAATGAAGCATGTATGATGATGGTTAGAGTGCATGTGATCATAAGATGGTGTTATATATGTGTTGGAATGTGAATGATAAAACCTGGGTATGTTCATGTCTTTCTTTTATGTGGAGGATGATTAATGATTCATAAATTGATGTAGAGATAATTTAAAGTTAGAATGAGTCCTAAAATGAGGTTGAAAGAAGTGCAGAAAAATGGATTTTGTAAATGAATGTGATATGTCATGTTTTTGGATTAATGATCAAACATAGATCATGAATGTTTGTGATAGATATTGAGATGAAGTGGAAGTAGGAATTAAGAGAAAATAATGAGGACATGAGTTAGAAATGATAGACTAAACAAAAGAGATGAACTAAGATGAAAATGAAGTTAAAAGTGTGCTGGAGTATGTTAGATGCAGTGTTTTACTGAACATACATCTGTATTTTGGCCATAACTTGATTTGTGAATATACAAATTGGATGAATTTTGATGTAGAAAAACTAGAAACATATGGATACATTTTTTATAAAGGAATTGAATTTGAAATCTGTCTTTAAGAGTCTTGAAATTTGGTTTAAAATTGGGAATTTTGTTCTGTCGAGATATGAGAACAATTTGTAGTATTTTGATTATAACTTGCATGATACTGAACCAAAATGCATGAATTTGATGTCATTAGAAACTTAAGAAATATAGAAACATTTTATTAGAATAATGTGTTGCCTAAAAACCTAATTTTCTTGGTCATAATGGTCATACAAAACTAACTTGAAAATATAGTTAGAAAAAGCTGGAAAATAGGAATGCCTAATGAAGGCAGAAAGTTTCTGCCCACAAATCCCACGATCGTGGGAATTTTCCACGAACATGGGAATCGGTTAAACATCCAATATGCTTCTTTTAGGTGTAGTTTAGGACAACAAATGATTAGGCACTTTCCTATGATGCTTCTAGGCTTGAATGAAGCTTGAATTGAACTCAGAATGATGCTTAAATAAGTGATTAAAAGCGTGACATGTTTAGGTTAATGATTTAGGTTATAATGTAAGAATGGATTGTTAAATATTAAGTTTTCAAATATGGAATTTTGAGATATTATGGGAATGAAGGTGAACCTATGATGGCTAATGTGATTCCATTAAGATGAATGATGAGTATTAAGTAAAGATGAATGATAAATAGGAAATTTTGTGATCTTAGGAAGCTAAAGTAACCTTAGTGAATGATTGAATTATGATATTAGAATGACCAAGTTCTTTGAGGTATGAACCTAAGTGTAAGCTTGACATACATAAATGACGTCATTAATGATCAAGTGATGTGAATTAAGGATAAATACCCAAAATAGTCAATTTGAGCATGCATTATACATTACACATATACATATGTATACAATTGAATGTTTATGTGATTGTGTAATTAATAATGTGTGTACAATGTGTGTGTTGCATGAAGTTGATATACAGGATTCAACATCTACATTCAGACGTTTCGAAGCTCAGAAGCTAAAGCTAATCTGGAGTGTACTGTGAGTAACTTAGATGGTCTCACATGTTTAATTGTTGTTTTAAATGCTGTTTTGAAATGTTACGTGATATGAATGCTTTGATTCTAGACATTGAGTGTCTAAGGCATTTGATGCATGAAAAACTCATTGGAAGTGCTCATTGTATGTGAATTTAATTGAATAAGTGATTCTCAACTTAAATGTTGAATGCCAAACTAAAATTCGATGATAAATGTGAATAGGAATGTGAACGTGAATATGAAAGTGTAAGACTGAGCATAATCGATTGACTAAATACATGTGATGCATTTCATTACATAAATGCATGATAACATAAAGGCTATTGTGATCAGAATAGCCACCAAAAAAGAGCTTAAAGCTCAAAAAGTGAAAAAGAGCTTAAAGCTCAGAATGTGGTAAGAGCCTCTGCGTCACTATGTAAAATGAGTCCTGTATCCCCAATGGATAAGGGATAATTATTAATGAGCCTGATATCCACAATGGATACAGGACAGTTATTGGCACTCGGTCATAATAATAACAATTGAAAGTGAGTCTTGTGAACATTACATATATAATTTATATGTATCTTTAAATAATTTAAATGCACTGTTTGAATTGTTTAAATTTGAAATGTTAAATAAATGAATAAATTGTTAATTGATGGAACTTGATGAATTAATGAAGTGATGTGAATCATGTGATTACATGAACCGTATGTGTTATGTGTTATGAGTGAACCATCGATGATGGGTAGCTCACTGAGTTTGCAAAACTCAACAAAATTGCAACTTTTTTTTTAGAATCAGAGGAGATACCCAATTAGATAAACTGGAAATATAGCTGCTGAAGCCAAATAAGAAATAGAGGTTGGGATCGGATGCATCTGCATAAGTCTTTAGTGATTTTATATATATTTGAATTATATTCCACAAATATTGTAAGTGTTTATGTGAATTGTAAAGTGTATTGACATTCATGACTATGTATATTTATTAATTTAAGTTTTAGTTGCATAAAAATGTGTTATTGTTTGAATTGGATTTATTGTGAAATTTTAATGACCTTTTTAATTCGTGTGATGCGTTAAAAAATTTGTATTGAGTTTGACTGACCGTTCTAGCACAACACCCTAGTAGAGTGTATTCTCGAATACCGTCTATGTGTTCAGGAATACGCCTTATAGGAGTGGGGTGCTACATAGACTCCTTTTGTGCCTTCATCAACTCTGCTAGTTGATGTTGCAACTGTTGGATTCATGCCTCTAATGTCTCAAATTGAGTGTTGTAAGAAGTGACCTCCTCCTTCCTTGAGAGATCAGCCTAATGAGTGCCTCCACTCAGTTTAATGTCAAATTGCTGCCTCCCAACATCTGAAAATTTGGCTCTGATACCAGTTATTACAAAGGTTTTCCTTTAAGCACGAACTTGTCCTATAAGATGCACCAATCCCTTTGCATGGCAATCTCACTTAGCTCTGTTAAAGCAAGATTCCACCTTGTCCCGTGATCTTCAACTAACCTTCTTGCTCTCGAATGCCTCATAACCCTCGCAGTTTTTCACTCTTACACCCTTACAAGAAAACTATGAAAGAACTAAATAATCATGGCAACAAAAGAACACGAGAAAGGGATACAACATAAAATTCAACCTTCATTACTTCCTTCAAAGTATATAAAGGAATACTCTCTCAATCTCTAAGTGTATCCTGATAGTTGTGATTTGCATGATGTTTTAAGGTTCAATTTGTTAGGTATTTAGTGTCAATTTGAGTGTTTAGTGTGTATTTATGTTTTAATTGTGTTAATTTATGTGTTTAATTGTTTTTATGGGTTAGTATGCTGCCTCCCACCATCTGAAAATTTGACTCTGATACCAGTTATTACAAAGGTTTTCCTTTAAGCACGAACTTGTCCTATAAGATGCACCAATCCCTTTACACGGTAATCTCACTTAGCTCTGTTAAAGCAAGATTCCACCTTGTCCCGTGATCTTCAACTAACCTTCTTGCTCTCGAATGCCTCATAACCCTCGCAGTTTTTCACTCTTACACCCTTACAAGAAAACTATGAAAGAACTAAATAATCATGGCAACAAAAGAACACGAGAAAGGGATACAACATAAAATTCAACCTTCATTACTTCCTTCAAAGTATATAAAGGAATACTCTCTCAATCTCTAAGTGTATCCTGATAGTTGTGATTTGCATGATGTTTTAAGGTTCAATTTGTTAGGTATTTAGTGTCAATTTGAGTGTTTAGTGTGTATTTATGTTTTAATTGTGTTAATTTATGTGTTTAATTGTTTTTATGGGTTAGTATGAGTATTTGAGCTTAAATGTTATATTTTTGTGGTACCTTGATGTGTTTGTTAGTGTTTTATGGTAAACGGTGAAGAACGGAGAAGTTTCGAGCTAAAAGCATGGCCCATAATCACAGCACAACAGGCTATGGTTGTGACAGAAAGAGATGAGTTGACAAGACCTAGGCCATGATCATACACTTTGGGCCATGATCATGATAGAGGGCTATGTGCAAGGCCACAGTCGTGCACTTTGGGCCACGATCGTGACAGAAAGGGTTAGGCGTTGGCCACGATCATGCCCTGCGTTGAGCTAATATAGAAACTCAAATTTTGCTAGATTTTTTGGACCGTTTCGACCCCAAATTAACCCTAGGGCTTCCAAGATATAAATAGAACATTCCAAGACAGAAGGAAGAGCCTTGGACAGAGCTTTTCACATCAGCAAATTCAAAACCTTAGAGAGCTATTGAGAGATTCAAGGAAGGAGATGAAGGAAGAGAGACACGGAGATGAAGCTTGACGCGAAGTACTTCCCGGAACAGGTGGTTTTTCGCCATCGCTGCCTCCATTGAATCCATTCCGACTGTATTTCTGTTTTTATTTCAATTTTATGAATGTGTAAAATTAGGATGATTATTGAGATTAATTGTTATTGAGTGTTGATTTATGTCTAAACCCACCTTTGAGTTTTTATTCCTTGGGATTAATAAAGTTTGATTGATTGTGCTTTTATTGATTTAATTATGATTTAATATGCTCTTAATAACTTAGTAATAGACTGAGGGGGTGAGCCGAGTGAAAATAATCAAATTAGGCTAACGACAGTTAGGTGATTTGATAGGTAAAGAATTGAATCAAACCGGTAGAATTGTGTAACGAGAGATCAAGCATAGGTTCCCAGTAGGTTATTAGACAATTTAGAACTAATTTAGGTTTTGGGTCAATTGTGAATCGAGAGATCACAATTCCATAATTTAAATTAAGGATTATCAAATAGGATTGGGAATTATAATTAGAGAGAGAGTAATTTACCCTAGGACCGTTTAGACCCATTAATTTGATAATTGCACAATTGATTAGGTTTTCATTAATTTCAGATTAAAACCCCCTTTCTCTCACTTGATAATTTCTAGGTTGTTTTGGGATTGGTTTGTGTAACTTGTTTCCTTATTTAGATTTCCTCAATTCAATTCTTGAAATTAATTATTTGATTTGTTTATTTTCTGCATTAGTTAATTATTTTGAATTATTGTAGTTTAGTATGACCTTAGATTTTAGGACTATACTTTCCTCCTCGTGGGATCGATACCTTAGGTACTACGCAAACAACCCATGCACTTATAGAATTTACCAAGGTTAATAAATATTAAAACTTAGTGTGTGTAACCATGCGAACAAGTTTTTGGTGTCGTTTTCAGGGAGGCAATTAGGTTAGTTCTTTAGTCTAAGGCTTTTCCACTATCTTTTTTTTAAAATTAGTTAAAAAAAATTTTGGGCGTAAGGTAAAGACACATCAAGAATTCTTAGAGTAAGAATAAGACATCTAAAGAGTTGAATACTGAGAAGAGATAGAAAAGAACGATCATGGAGGATATATATTATAAGGAGCAAAGGACGTTTGTGAAATTTAATGAGCCCCAATTTTGTTGGGGAAATCATCATTTTTATATAGACCTGTACACTCTGGGGTGGCAGAACCATCCCGATTTCTATTGGTCCAACAATGTAGGGTATCATTTAGGACATCAAGACCTAGTTGAATTTCAATATGACGAATCCAGTTCATGGGATTCCAAGCTGGACAAAATCATGGATAAGCTCACGGATATGGAAGAGAACCAGAAGAGATTGGAAAGAAGTTTGAACAAGTAACAAAAGATTATGCATCTTCTATTCATAATCTAAAGGCTCGAATAGGCCAACATTCTAGGGAATTTTGTAAGCAAAGTGTGGAAAACTGTTTGCATAGCATGAAAGTAATGCAATAGAGCCATATTAGGCTATCACACTTAAGAATGGGGTAGAGCTAGAAGAACCAGCGAGAAATCAAGCTAATCCTAACCTTATAGAAGACCAAGAACTCAAGAAAAATGATGAAGGAAAGGATGGAAACCCCTCATACTATCTACCAGATCTTAGTACACCATGTTTGAACATCGAAAAATCTAGGATAGATGTCTATGCAAAGAACCCTATCCTTTGGATAGATGATGATGAAGAGACATTCAATATGAACGATGTATTTAAGAATTCGAAGGTTATTAGCTCATTTAGGATAATTGATGTGTTCGAATCTTCTGAAGAACAAGAGGACGAAGAATAGATGACAATAACCATCGAGTTTGAAGAAGCTAAAGCGAAAGAAGTAAAGGAGACGAAGGTGATTAAGGAAGAAAGAGAGCAACTCACCTTCATGCAGGACTAAATGTTGGATTCAATGGAAGGTTCAGGGAGTTTTGTTATTCCCTACCTTGTTGACAGTTCACTTGAAAGAAGGATATTATTGAGCCTAATTGGTTTTCATAATGTTATCGACATCGTCCTTCTAATTATGGTACAATTTGTAGCTTACTCATAGACTACAAAACTAATGTTGAGCGAGAAGGGTGGAAGCAAGCCGCTTCTAATTGATCCTGGCTTAGTTTTAAAGGAAGAAGGTCAAGTTAATGACCATAACTTAGCACGTTTAGTAGTTAGATTTAAATTGTTGTGTGGTTAGGTTTGTGTTAAATTCTTAAATAAGTTTGAGCGATTTAGAGTGATTTGGATTGCTAATTATTTTGCTCTCTTGAATCACTTATAAGATAGGGAAACACCCTTGATATCAAGCGGATTTGGTCTCAACACTATCGCCATCACCACCTCTATCATCATATGTAGCGCCCTGTTATCATGGGGTACACACTGGAACACTCGGAGGACAATCCAGTACATAACCTATGATAATGGTGCGCTACGTTCAATCATAGCATTCACTTAACATGGCATCATCATTCTTTATTTTCTTATAAGACGTCATAATGAAAAACACTATATTTTAAAACCCAAATTTATCCTTTCATTTTATAAAATCAAATATTTACATTGTAGCTTTTAATCACCCATACATGTGCATGATCATATCCTAATACAAAATATGCTACATGAAAGAGGAAAATACACAAAAAGTTTATCTAATCTTTCCAATCCTAGCTAACCGACCTTTGAGCCATTTCTTCTTCTTCGCAAAAGTACAAGACTATACTCCTTGTAGTGTCTCTTAGTAGCTAAAGTGGTCTCTCGGTCCTGAAAAATCAACGTGGCAATTTTGATAAGTTTTGCGAATTCAATGAGGTAACCATCATCGATGGTTCACTCTATTCATGCAACACATCACACATCACACATATAACATATAAATTACATCTTTGCATTTTGCATAAATTATCACATATCACATTCTCACTTAAGGGTAAGACAATTTTGCATTTCAAACAATCAAACATACTTATTAAAATGTATATGAAATGCTCATGTGACTCTTTTCCAATTATTACGTTGTTGTGACCGAGTGCCTAAACTATCCCGTATGTATTGTGGATACTGGGCTCATTTATACTGTCCCATATCTGTTAGGGATATAGGGCTCATTTTACATAGTGAGCCTTTGGCTCTTAATCACATTTAGAGCTTTAAGCTCGTTTTTGGTGGCTACTCAGGTCACAACTCATTATCTGATCATGAATTCATGTATGAAATGCATCTCTCATAATTAATCAATCATGTCAAGAAGCATTTAGTTCGTCATATTCATATACAAGTAGCACTTCAATATCACATTCATGCATCAAGTCTCAGACCTTCATTGTCCGGCATCAACATAATCGAATCACATTCATATCATCATTCAAAACATATTCTAAAGCAAACAATTAATTGCGTTAAACCATCTAGGTTACTCACCGATTGCTCCTGAAGCTATTGCCTCGAAGTTTCAGCAACTTCTGGATGTTGACATTCCAATTGCTCCTCTATATCAAGCAATATACACATATCACACTTTTTCACAATTATAAGTGTTTATTAATGCACATGTATGTATGTGAAATATGCACAATGCATGTTCATGACAATCCCGAGTATCGCTTTATTATTCTCATCACTTAAACATTTATATTTCCAAACTCACATAATTATCATTTATACTTACGGTTTATACCTCAATAAAACCACTAAAATCACAATTCATAACTCATTTGGTCAAATTCAGATTTTTCTTGAAACATACCTTCGGGTCTACTGTTCATGATCAATCTTACCATGAAAATGAAATAATTTGGCAACACTTTCTTCTAGAAAATTGTTTTTCTATCTCTTAAGTTTCTAATGACACCAATATCATTAAATTCATCATTAAATTCGATTCAATACTCCGAAAGTTATACTCCAAACATTTTCTGACTATTCTTATACTGAAACAGTGCCCTGTACTCAACTTCCATCCAGAAATTGAAATTCTTAGAGACCGAATTAAAATTCTATTTCTTCAGAAAATTTGTATCCATATGTCTCTAATTTACTCCAAATTAAAAACCATTTCATTTGGATAAATAAAAGTCAAGATATTTTCAAAATACCGAATCATATTCAGTGAACATATTCCAGTTATGAAATTCCAGAACTCCTCATCAATTTTGTCTCAAATTTATCACTCAATCTCTCCCAAATGATTTCGTATGGTTATAATTTTTGGTGTAGATGTAGAAAGACGTGTTTCAAGTCTGTTGGTCTAAATCCCGTGTCATTTGGAGGTTGAGAGAAGAAGTTATGGTCAGAAGAAGGAAAGATGTTCAAAACAACCCTCCATTTGAAGAGCTTCGAAGTCACGATCGTGCAGGCTCCAAGTGCTTCTACGATGTCACGATCGTGCACCTGCACGATTGTGACTTGCAAGATCACCAGAAAAGTCACGATCGTGCTTTTCCTTCTTCCATCTGAACTACAGCTCTCCCTCTCTTCTGCTTCTTTTCTTTCTCTTAAACCAACATCTCTAACTTATATCAACCCCATTTTTGACTTCCATTTAACTCAACATAATTATAAACAAATCAAAACCTAAGATTAAAACACAACATCAAAATAGAAAATCATTCACGCAACTCCTTCACATTTTTCTGCATTTCTTCTTTCATTTTTCTGCATTTTCATTTTCTGTATTCTCTTCATTTTTATGCTACACCCAGTACTTAACTTTAAGTAAAATTTTAGAACTCTTAAAGACAGAATTTGAATTCAATGTCTGCAGGAAAAATGTAGCCATATGTCTCTAGTTTAATCCAAATTAAGAATCATCTCATTTGGATAACTACAGAACAAGTTATGGCTAAAACATAGAAGCATAATCAGTGGTCATGTTACTGCTACATTTTCTAGCATTCACCTTCCAATTTTCCAGATTTTACACCTAACTCCACTTGTACAAAAGATCACCTTTTCTACTTCATTTTTATCATTCTTTCTCATATCCAAACATCACCTTACACCTATTCTTTATCTCTAAACTCCCAAAATAAATTTTTTGTAAACATAGTGAACAACACCTGCATATCTACAATAAAACAGAATATATATGACCATTATCTTTTGTGAATTTTTGCACTCTTCTCATGCACATTTCATTGATCTTTCAACCCCAAAAATCATTTTAACGCTATCTTGTAACATCTTGATCATCAAAACACACAAACAACAATATCAATATATTCATCCTATAGCCACGGTATACAAACAAAAAATGTCCATTTTCACATTATCTTTTAATGACAACTAAATCACCAAATTTATCTCATATCCCAACAACTCATAAGGATTTACATGTACTTACTTGTTAAAACTTCCAATTCTTCCAAAGTCTCAAGAAGCCCTAATTCCTCATGTAAGTACGTACATCATCTTGAAGGTGGTTTAGGTTAGGTTTTTTCTTTCTTGAGGCAAAGGAATAGATAACAAAGTGGGAGTAGCAAAAGGTAGATAAAAGCAAGATGTAACTTTGGTGGAGGATCGGTGAATCAAAAATCAATGAAGAAAAAGTTTGAAGAAGAAAGCTATGAAGAAGAGAACTTAGTCAAGAAACAACAGTAACTTAGTCTTTCAAGTTTAAAAGAAACGTGACTTGGTCTTGCTAACATAATCATGTAGTATAACTTAAACTAAGTAAGTGACACTTGTCACTTATTTAACTTTTAAGGCTTTAACTAGTTTTTCTAATGAAACTAGTCTAGTCATCTTCAACTTTACTCCAAATGTCTCCAACTTTCAATGACATAAGTCATTAAATCCCAAAGTCTTATATAAAAATTTCCACTGTCATTTGACATTAATTTCTACTGCTAATTATCAATTGTCCTACTACTTGGCATTTTTCCTAATTCAATAATATCCAATAATTTCAGAAATTTTTTCCTAAAATTCCTCCAAAATTCTAAATCAACAAATACACTCTCCAAATCAATTTTCAATACAAATAAACCACAATTCTCAATAAAATCACATTCCACATATGTAAATCAATTATACCTGGAATGTCAATGAATGCATGTACAATCATTTTCATGTGCGAAAATACCTATATTCACGTGTATGTGTATGTCATATTATGCATGAACATGAAATGCATTTTCTAATCTCTCAATAATGCCTCATATTTACTATTCTAGCCTTAACATAGGTAACGGGATGTTACAAACGGTTTCGTGCTCTAACCCTTTTCTTTTCATTTTTGTTAGTATTTTATTCTTATGTTTTTCGTATATTGTGTTTTATTTCCCTTGGTGTGTTTATGTACCCTTCTCACATTGAGGACAATATTTTGTTCAAGTGTGGGGAGGGATTATATATTTTTGCTTTTCAATATGAAATTTGCGTATTGTATGATAGTTATTAGGTGCATTGTGTAAACTGTATGAATGTGTCAATGAACTAGATGGAGTAAAATTCATTTAATTTTAAACATGGTCTATTAGGTTGTAAATAATTATTAGCTCGCAAAATTAGTTAATTAGGAGTCTTTGGATAAACATATAGCTTAATTAGGATTTAGTGTAAATTTAGCACCCTGTAGGTTGTTATATTCAGTCATAATTTGAGGCCTTTTAACTTAAGTATCTTACCTACTATTTCTTCATGAAAACGAGTAGCTTAAACAACAAGGTAGGTAATAAAAAATTAAATAAATCATTATTCCACGGACCTTCGGGTTATGAATAGAGCTATTAGCTAGTTGAAAACGTGATATAGCTAAGTAACCAGATCGACACGCTTCACAAATCTGTGCCTTCGCATTAAAAACCTATAATGACATTTCAACCAAGCGATTTAATAAAAGCATGACTTAGTTAAGTAATTATATCAACATTAATTACCAATTTTTTCCTCTGTGTAAAAAGACTAAGTCTATGTTAAAAAAAAGTGTGTAATTGCTTAAAAAAATACTACCGAACTTGTAGTAAGCTTGACTTTCCATGAAAATATACTTAGGAATAGTTACAGAGTCTAAAGGACCAAAGAATTGTTAATGTGTGTGTGCAATTGAAACACTTAGATCTCGATTAAATTGTATATTTAGTTCAAAGCCCCTAGGCATAGATTTTGTTTGTTAATGATTAGATATAACTTGTATGATTATGTTTAAGATTAAATTTATTTTATGAAGTCAAAGCCATTGCCTCTTTATTGCATTGTATGTTATGTGTTTGTTGTTTTGTTTGCTTGAGGACAAGAAAATGTTTAAATATGGGGATGTTGATAGTTGGGAATTGCATGATGTTTTAGGGTTCAATGATTTAATGTCAATTTGAGTGTTTAGTGTGTATTTAGGTTTTAATTGTGTTCATTTATGTGTTTAATTGTTTTTATGGGTTAGTTTGAGTCTTTGAGCTTAAATGTTATAATTTTGAGTTACCTTGATGTGTTTGTTAGTGTTTCAGGGTAAACGGTGAAAAACAAAGAAGTTTCGAAGAGTTTCGGGCCAAAAATATGGCCCACAATCATGGCACAACAGGCCACGATCATGACAGAAAGAGACGAGCTGACAGGACCCAGGCCACGGTCGTGCACTTTGGGCCACGATTGTGACAAAAAGGGTTAGGCGTTGTCCACGATCATGGCAAGCAGGGCCACGATCGTGGCAGGCAGGGCCACGATCGTGGCACCACAATCGTGGCCTACATCAGGCTGATACAGAAACTTGAATTTTGTGAGATTTTTTGGACTATTTCGACTGCGAATTAACCCTAGGGCTTCCAAGATATAAATAAAGCATTACAAGATAGAAGGAAGAGCCTTGGATAGAGCTTTTCACGTCAGCAAACTCAGAACCTTAGAAGGAAGGAGACAAAGGAAGAGGGACACAGAGACGAAGCCTAACGTGAAGTACTTCCAGAAATAGGTGGTTTCCAGCCGTAGTTGCCTCCATTGAATCCGTTCCGACATTATTTCTATTTTATTTCAATTTTATGATTGTATGAAATTGGGATGATTATTGAGGTTAACTATTGTCGAGTGTTGATTTATGTCTGAACTCACCTTCAGGTTTTTATTCCTTGAGATTAATAAAGTTTGATTGATTGTGTTTTTATTGATTTAATTGTGATTTAATTCTGCTCTTAATATCTTGGCAATAGGGTGTAACGAGAGTTAGGTGATTTGATAGGTAATTGATTGAATCAAACCAGTAGAATCGTGTAACGAGAGATCAAGCATAGATTCCCGGTAGGTTATTAGACAATTTAGAACTAATTTAGGTTTTGGGTCAATTGTGAATCGAGAGATCACAATTCCATAATTTAAATTAGGGATTATTAATTAGGGTTAAGAATTATAACTCGAGAGAGAGTAATTCACCCTAGGACCGTTTAAACCCATTAATTCGATAATTGCATACTTGATTAGGTTTTCGTTAATTTCAGATTAAAACCCCCTTTCTCTCACTTGATAATTTCTAGGTTGGTTTTAGGATTAGTTTTTGTAACTTGTTTCCTTATTTAGATTTCTGCAATTCAATTCTTGAAGTTAATTATTTGATTTGTTTATTTTTTGCATTAGTTAATTATTTTAAATTATTGTAGTTTAGTACGACCTTAGATTTTAGGACTAGACTTTCCTCCTTGTGGGATCGATACCTTAGGTACTACGCAAACAACTCGTGTGCTTGCGAAATTTACCAAAGTTAATAAATATTAAAACTTAGCATGTGTAACCTTGCGAATATCTCCCACACTCACTTCCCATTTCTTATAAGAAGAGCAAGACTCAAACGAGCTATTTATAGGCACCTCTAGATAATTAAGATGGAATCCTAATAGAACTATACTAGCTAAGATCATAATCTTATCCTGTTGTATCCTTATCAAATTACATCATACTAGCTAATAGATGACATCCCCATCCAATTAGGACTCTATCTAATAGGATTAAGCTACATCACAATAACAAGATAAAAGATTACATTAACTAGGAGTGATTATCCATATCCACAAAAATTTCCTCTATCTTCAAATGATCCTAGTACATAATCTTTATCTATTAAATTTGATGTCTATCCACTGTGATCTTATCCACCACATGATCCAGGATCTCCTTATCTCTATCTATTGATGATGAGTCATCTAAGCCAATAACACACTGGTTCGTCCAATACTTACCCATTCCAACTCCATTAGCCATGTTCCGTCCACTTGAGCACACATTAAGTCCTTAGTCCATCAAGAACTTAGCCTTAGCCAAGTCAGCTCGTACAAGGTTTGAAACTCTCCCAAAACTCGCACCATGCTTGATCTACTTTCTAAGTAACCTCAGAACTCTTGCATATTCTTATCATGCGTGTGATCCAGCTAACATTACACTCGATGTCTATCTCAAGTCTTTTTTTGGTCTCACATATGAATCTTACATCTCGTTAAAGATTTTCGACAATGTGCACCATTGCATGCCAACGTTTGACATTGCCTCTTTTCCTCCTTGCCTCCTCGCAAGTGTTTGCCTTGTTTCGTTATTCTGCATGTCTAACACTAGTCAAAGCTCACCAATGCTTGCATGATTTCACTATATTAGACTTAGGGTTCTAATAGTACGCCTATATGACCATTGTTGATCGTTAATAGCTCCTCAGATTTATATTTGGGAAGTCCTAACTGATATGGATCCTACTTGGTGTTAGTGATCCTATATTGTCTTTAATGTATAAACTAATGGACTATAAATTGATCATAGCTTATAATATAGTCCATGACTCCTAAACCAAATTGTTATATGTCTGCCCATGAGGTCTTCGTGTCATCTACCTATAGGGTGCATATGAACTCCAACGTTAGTAAACTAAGTCATAGTAGTCAAAGATGTTAGACTGCTAATTGAATGAGAAAATCTCACACACCTTATTAGTGCGATGACTTATTAAAGGATGTCAGTTGATAAAGTTATGTTCTTCAAACTATCTAATATGGAATGCTTAAAGTTGTTAGCATCAAACTATCTATTATGCCTTTGTAATGAAATTGAGTAGTTGGTGATTTGACTATTATTACTCCTTTATAGAAATCTATGGCTCTACTAGAGGAAATAATAGAGATAAGGGTGTTTGTACTGGCCTCCATTACGTCCTAACTGTGTATATCCTTGGGGCAGCTACATGTGATTGATAAGGTAGTGTTGTCCACTCTGTCCCTCTTATACAATAGTTGGTGTGTAGGTCTCTTGGGTTGTCTAGGCAATCCTTTAAGTCCTTATCATAATATGATACTTGAAGAAAAACATAAGCAAGATCACTAAATAATAAATGATATCACACAACTATATAAATATAGAGGGTAGTGTAAAAATTTGCCAAATGTAAGAATGAGCTACTAAATGTAATGTAACTAGCCTATAATACTCCGACATCATATTTCCATTATGAATGTAAATTATAATCATTTTCCATCTCTTATAGTGCTAAGAAATCACTCTCCATTCCATTTAGTCCAACTATAGAGCCTAAATTGATTGATCCTTAGAATTAAGGTACTAGAATATTTTATACAAATCCCATTAGGAATTCCTGACCATATAAAGCATATATAAGTCCTAACTTAACTCAGTCATTTTTCTAACGCCCTAAAAAAATGTATTATGGATATCTAATTATTAAATAAGCATAAGAAAAAGTTCATAAAATTAAATATCCTAAGATCCATTTAAATAATGGAAATATGAGGGTTATAGAAAAATATCTTGTTGAAACAAAAAATATAGTGGAGGAAAATCTAAATGTGTGCAAGGATACCCTAAGTATGATTTATGACAACTAGGGGTGGTTTTTCTTATTAAAAGCTAAAAAGGAACATAAAGTTTAAGAGGGTTTTAAAAGAAAACATTATTTGGAATGAGGAAACATAGGGGGTGTATTGCTTTTTATAGGGCACTACATGGCCCTACATAGTACTATATAAGTGATGTATATTGGTATACATAAGGATGTGTAAGCAATTCAGGAGTATATTAGTTAAATTAATGCACTTAATTAGGTGGAGATAAACTAGGACCTAACTAAAATTGTGTAAGTTTCATATTTAAAACTTGCAAATTCTACTTTTTAGGGTGCTTATACAGAGTTTTAAACATGAGAACATGTATACTTACCTTGCTGTGTGTTTATAATACAAGTATAGACACCAAACATAAACTTGTCCATGTTAAAAAATGGTACATTCTTTAACTTTTTGTCTTCTTTTGCATGTGAACATAAGTCTGCCTCTGGAGAAATATAAAGACGTGTATATGTATGCATTCTTCTACACAATACCATAAACATAAAGTCTAAGGTCAATAAAAGTAAATAATATTGGCTTATCTCCCAATAAGCACTTATTATAGGTCCTAAGTTTGACCTTTTTCGATTGATTTCAACATGGATTAACCCTATTAGTATGGTGTAGTGATAGTTATGCATTATGTTTTTCTAAGTAATTGGCTTGTGTTTCTTGCATAATTGTTGATTATTATTGTAGTTTAGGATTCATTTTGTATGTTTTCATTTATTTTGATTTCCATTGTTGTTCTTTTATGTTTGATGTTAATTTAGGGTAAGAATTGATTATTTTTATGTAAGAATGAAAATGGAGCAACTTGGAGATTGAGCTAGAGATCAAAGAGGAGAAGAGAAGAGGGAACTCTTTATTGTAAATTCCCATGATCGTGGAATTATAATTCGAGACAATATGCGAGACTTCATTAAACTTAGGGTTTTTGGACTATTAAAAGAGAATTAAGCCTCCTTGTATAAAAAGACGAAACCATTCTCTAGAAAGAGCCTCCTTGAGTGAAGAACACAATTTTTAAGTCTTGAGGAAGGATTGAATTCATAGATAATCAAGATTAGGGAAATTAGCACATCAACATAAAAAATTCTAGATTTTGGCAAAGAAGAGAAGAATTTCCTTTCTTCAATTTTCTATGTTTTTCTTTCTTCTAATCTTTGTAAGATGGATTATTTGTGTGTTGATGATGTATGGACACCATAAGTGGTTGATTTAGTTTTAGGGATTACTTTTGAACTATTTTTGTTAAACTCCTATTTTATTGAATTGAATGAAAGTGTCTTTGATAATTGTTGATTTTATTTTTATCTTGCAACAAATTGAGAGAGTGAGTAAGGTTATATGTGTAGGATTATA
This sequence comes from Erythroxylum longipes, assembly GCA_027563885.1. NCBI lineage: Eukaryota > Viridiplantae > Streptophyta > Magnoliopsida > Malpighiales > Erythroxylaceae > Erythroxylum > Erythroxylum longipes. The sequence goes on along the minus strand of JAOQMS010000180.1, from coordinate 26,815,092 downwards.
CAACGAGAGTTGGCAACCTATGGATGCACAATCATCACGTTGATTGATTAGTTAGAAGAGAGATCTCGGCTAATTCAATTGATCACCCATAGGATAGTTTAATAACTAGTTAAATTGGTAGAGTGATTGGGTAGGTTAAGAGATCATTCAATTGACTTCATTTAATTTGATTAGGGATAATTAATTACACCTTGAGAGAGGGTAGTTAATACATTCGGAAATCTTAGGTGAGACACAATTCGATTAATAAAATAGGAGGGAGACAAAACAGGGAAAAAGTAATCTCTACTTTTTAGATTCTTGAATTCTAATTTTTTGCACTTTGGAATTGTCTATTGCTTTTTGTTAGTAGTCATTTTTAATTTAATTTTCCAAATTATTTACATTACACAATTTTGTTTCTTAAACAAAGTCTGATCTGAATTAAGTGGTGTCTGGGCATCAATCCCTGTGGGATCGATATCCGCTTTTCAACTACAAGTCACGATCTGTACACTTACAATTTTTAGCATAAAATAAGTAGATTATTTTATAATTTAACATGTAGTTGGCATAAGATTTACTTCCAACTTTATTTTTCTTCTTATTCTTAATAGGCCAATCAATTTTTGGGCATATTTATTAGTTTATTATGATATGTTTGCCATTTTTGCTCACTTCCCTCATTTTTTAAAATTTCCACTTTACATCTTGTCCCTTTGCCTCTAGCATAACACAAATATGTTCTCATTAATTATACCAAAATAGAGGTATTTGTTAGACGTACCATCAACAAGATTCTAGGTTTAAATTTCTTGTACTCTAGTTTCACATCCTTTAAGATTAAGTTTCCTTTACGCACATCAATCAAGACTTTAGAAGTAACCAAGAAAGGTCATCCCAAATATTGGAGTTATGTAAATATAGTACCCTAGAAAGCAAGTTTATTTACTTATAACTTAATTTTCTTCTAGTTACTTTTGTAATAAAAATATTTATTATTAATAAAACAAAAGAGTTTGGTTTTTATGAGCATTATATATCTAGTC
>JAOQMS010000180.1:26801848-26813964 GCA_027563885.1 Erythroxylum longipes | reverse complement strand
CACACTCAAGGATTAATTTAAGCACAAAATCAAGAATTAGGAGTCAAAAAGTATAGTAAAGGACATGAAAGTGTTGCTAATTTAGATAATAAACTTGGGCTCAATCAATTATACAGATGATAAGGTTACATAACCGTAACATGTAAGAAGCGACATCATTATATAGTTTGGCATGTGGGCCTCATATTTATGGGAAAAATATACATTTTGCATTGTTAATGGGGTCAGATTTTATCTACAAGATCGAGATAGTCGACTTAGAAGCTAAAATTATGGGGTTATTGTTGAGGGATGTCATGACGACAATTTTATTGACTTCTAAGGTGTCATCTATGAAATAATAGAGTTACACTACAAGTTTAATGTCAGCCATATTAAGACTAAAGTTGACAGAAACCCAACACTGATTACTTAATTAAAAGAAACATCAAAAGAGGTCAATTTTGAATTGGTAGACCTCATAATTGAATAGATTCTAATCAAACTAACCACATATGAATTATAGAGAATCAAGCGAGAAAATCAGAGGTGATCAGAGAAGATTCTAAATACAAGAATAGCCATATGCATTGGTATGTGAAAGACAACTAGATAGCTTCAGACAATACTGGAGCTTCATACACAAGCTTTCTAATGGTCAAATTATAGGGGATGTTGAACTAATAAAGTAGCTCCTCTTGTAGCCAACAGTGACAACAAATGGTCACTCTACATAGGTGACCTAAAACTTGTACAAATTTTACCCCCTAAAGTAAAACTAGAAACCCAAGAAAAAAAGATAACTAAGCACATAGGAATGCCAAATTCTTTAATACTATAAAAAACATAGACAGATAATAGAAGTATAAAAAAACCAAATATAAAAGAAGTGTTTTTCGTACGTTATTTCATTGACACAAACTTCCTATATATATAATCCAAAACTTTTTTTTATGATTCTAATTAATCCTTAAAAAGTAGTTCCCATTTTATAATTTAATCCTTAATTCATAATTTTCCTAATTTTTTATATATTCTATAATAGTTTTCTAGAGTGTTTATTAAGTGTTTATGTCAATTGGTCTTATGAGACATTATTTTAAGGGTCATTAGCTTTCATTTCCTCTATTTTTATAACTTGTTTGTGATAATTCATTTCAATGTCTTTCTCCTTACTCAAAATTACAAGGCCTTCTAATATCTTCATTATGTTTGTAACTTTCTCTTCCATAAAGGTATCCTTATTCGTCATAATTGTAATAGTATCAGAGGATTCCATGACAAGAATGCCAAGCCTTCTTAAGGAGATTTATGCTTCATAATTTTTTTGATGGAGTTATTTGGAAATGATAAACTTCATCTTGTAATTATTTGAGCATCAAATGCCTTAACGATAATAAGTCATAATGAAGTCAAAAAAGTGTTTATATGATTTGATGCCATTAAAGAAGTTGGTATACACTTTGTTACGATATAAATCTCTAAAAGAGGACTTTGGTAGGGATGGCAATGGGTAGAGTCTGAGCTCGACCTAAATTTTTTCTTTTTTTGAAATTTGAAAACTGACATCATTTTTCTTGAAACGAATCATTTTTTCTAAAACTTTGGGGTTTCATCCAGGTCAGGCAATCTAAACTTAAGCTCAATCTTTATAGCTTAACCTAGGCTTAATTCCAAGCCTAGCCTTCGGTTGTGACTGACTCCAATAGTAGAATTAAGCTTGGAGACAATATTGGAGCTTTCTTTAATCTTCTTATGAAATATCACTTAGGAGGTAGATATCATAATGGTAGGTAACATAATCTAATATCGAAAAGAAAAGGAGAGATTAAAGCCTTTAAAAGCCTATGGAAAAGATTACTAATTAACTTCCTAGTTTGCTATTTAGGCACATGGTTTTCTTAAGTTTGATATTGAGTTAATGTTGGACTAATATAGAATTAAGATGTGATAAATATTATCAAAGTAAAACCTCCAATAGTAAGATGTTAGGTTAAGGTGATAAAGGTGAAAAGTGGCATCAATTGTAAGTCTACGAGGAGTAGGCAACTCTTGGCAAACTTTTAGTTTAGCTCCACATTAAAAGAGGAGAGGAGATTATAGATTGTAGATTAATCTTTTGTAATGATATTTAGGGTTCAGTGAGAGTAAATTGTAGAAGAGACCACAATCTTATATCAAAAAGGAGAGAAGATGTGAAAGCCTTTATAAGCATATGTAAAAGACTACTAATTAACTTCCTAACTAGCTATTTCAATCATATGGTTCTTTTAAGCATGAATTATAATTGTTGATGCTTATCTAGATTTGGAGCATTACACTTAGTGACAATCTTAATGGTCATACAATCTTTTGAAGGCATCTTCAAGTGTTGAACTTTAAAATTTCTTAAAGTGAAGGAAAGAGATAAGACGTAAGAGTGTCCCATTAGACATGTCAAAAATTTGTAGAAACAAATTTAATATTTGACTTAGCAAAATGAAATATGTTACAAAATTAAGTTTAATAATAAAATTTAAAATGATGTGTATTTGCTTTCGATAAATCATCTTATTCGACCTTTAGTTTTTGATTTTATGCAAGGGTCGAATATGTTAATCCCACTTGTGTGACTTAAAAGTCTTTACATAAGGGTCATATTTTGGCAACTTTATCTCATGCATACATGATTTTATTTATTAGAGATCAAGGACTTAAGTATTGATATCAACAAAGCTTTGATCCTTTTTTGTAATTGATGAAATTTTAACTTGTTTTACTATAAAAGGCAAAAGAGTTAATTTGGCCCCTAAATTTTTTTTAAAAATCAATTAAAGTCCAAATAATATTTAAAATAAATTATAATATTTTTAAAAAATCAATTTTAATCTTAAATTAATATCCCGTTAATACTCTATCAAAAAATCTAATTTGATATTTTCCATTACTTTTCATGGGTCTTTTGATTAGCTATGCCTCCCAATTAGCAAAAGGATCCACAAATAAAGCCTCTCCTAGGTAGACCATAGTGGTTGGGAAATTTCCCAAACATTGTCTTCTGATACTTGGTGATTAGATAGAAAAGATCTAGACAATGTGATCCATCGACAATATCAAATTCGATCTTATGAAACCTATCCCCATTATTTAGTTGTTCAACTGAAGCTTTGAGGAATGGAAGTATAATGAAATTAAGCTTAAAGTAAGGATAAACCTCATAAAGCAATTATGTCGACCCATAATGTTCCTTGATATAGGGCTACGCCACAAGAAATGGGTCTTAGTCAAGTTAACATAAGATTTCAACGCCTTTAATATGTAATCTAGAAGTTTTTTCTCAGAACTCCCTCTAGGATTCAAAACCTGAGACACAAGCCTCAAGATATCACTTGCAACATTGGATTTTCTCTATAAAAATCATCGATGTAACTTTAACAACAGTCTGTTTCAAACAAGTGGGTAAATTGATGGATTTAAAATTACAGAATCTAATTGATCCATATTTATGTTTGAAATCAGAGTTCCAACAAAAGGAGTTGTTCATGTACAACTTAGTTAATCTAATTAAGGATTTATACAATTTCATCCATCTTTTGGTTTGAGACTTGAACATTTCTGCAATATCTGTTGTTGTGTTGCATTCTTCAGGATTATTATTAGGCATAGAGCGAATAAATTTCATAAATTTTATTGAAATGCCACAAGATGGCTGAATTTAAAATTTAATAATATGAATTTATTCCTTGAGGCCTTAGGATGCTTTGGCTTAGGACTTTAATCAACATCTTCAAGAAGCTTATGCATGATTAAATAATTTCAAAGAAATAGTGTGTATAGCTTAAATATAGAAATGATGTCTCTATTGTGCATATTATGATCAACTCTCTTTGAAAGGAAATTCATACTTGTAAGAAGTTATCTATGTTGTGGCTATAATAATTTACATATTCCAAAATATATAAATGATGTTTGCCTAGAAAGAATTTTGCAAGTTCTATATAATGTATATAAACTATATATCCTTTTCTCTTCTTATGGTTCATTTTCTTGTCTAGACTAGACAAATGTGAAGAGTTATCATTTGCTTCAATATGTTGATGTTTGCTGCTATTTAATCTTCTAAGTGCACATTGGGGGCTATTATGTATTACATGGCACCCTAGTGAATTTTACTACAGCCCCTTGGTGATCTTGACAATGTGTAGAAGCTTCAATTTTTATTAGTGGGGACCAATTATAATTTGGGACTTAATATGGAAATTAATGTTGTTAACATAAAGAAAGGAAAATGTCTAGGTATATATGAGCTACAAGGTTTTGGTATCTAATGTGAGCACAACCACGACACTTTATAAGAAAAGTGGAACCAAAGATGAGCTAGTAATGTCGGAGGGACCAATAACAAGATCAAGAGTTAAGAAGTTCAAATCTTACATGGACCGAATTGTAAATGGCATGGAATCTAAAGAGACAATGCGGGTTATAACTAATCAAGTTAGGCGGAATGTGCAAGAAGACTTTCATTATTGTTTAATTATTCACTTTAAGTTAGAAGCATAACTTTGGGCAACCTATTAATTATGTTTTGGGCTTGTTTTAGTGAGATGGACTTTTATTAACTTTCAGCTCATTTAATTTAAATCTTTTAGATTTAATGAGCTTTATTTTAGAAATATTAGTTAGGGCTTTAATTATTTTGGTGGGAGGCTCATGTTTAAAGGCCTTTTACATAATTAGGGTTTCTTTCTTTTCAAGGGGTATAAATACATCATAATAAACATTGTTTAGGGATTATTGATCAATAAAGTTTCTCCTTTGGCTTGGTCGAGTTCATTAGCGGAGGATTGCTTGTCTTCTTTTATTGCATCAAGAATATAATTCTTATCAAGGTAATCACTTATGGCGAATTTCTATTCTTATTTTCAAATCACCTTATTATATGTGTTTCCTTTCATATAATTGATTGGGGGGTTCATTAGGGTTGGGAATTTCTTCTTGTTCATGTTCCATCTAAAGTGTGTGTTTAAGGGGTTTCAAGTTCTTTAACTTTGGGGTTCCGCATCATTTGGTATCAAAGTTTGGATTGGGATAAATTCTTATTTATCTTGTGCTTATTTGCTGTTATTATTGTTGTTTTCATTAGAATTCAAAATTAGGGTTCATCTTGTTCTTAAAAAAGTCAAAAAATGAAAAACCAAAAACCAAAAAACTGAAAATAATTTGCTAGCGTAAAAAGAACCCAAAAATACTAGTTGTTAGTATAAAAAAATCAGTTGCTAAAAGGACGAAATTTGATTTGGTTTGTATCGAGATCACATTTCTATTTATATTTTGGGTAGAATTTATGGTAATTATTTAAACAGGAATAACTAAAATTCAGATCTGGTCATTTAGGAAATTATTCGGATTTGGTCATATCTTAAATTAGGAAAATTAGTTATTTTCTTTTATTGGCTTCCTATTTTGTTTAGTGTGTTTACATTTTTGTATCTAAGTTGATTTTTCCATTAGGGAAATTTCACTTTTTGCATTTATGCATTAGTTTTGTCATTTTCCTTCATTCTAAGTTTCTTTTTTTATCTCTTATTTTTGTTTCCATTTGCACCATAATTAACAAATTGATTCTTGTTAATTTAAATTCTGTATTTTTGGGCAGCATACATCATTTCCTATTTTGTGTCCATTTTGCCTTCATTCATTTTGGTATACTTGCTTCTAGTTTAATCCCATCTTCTTTCTTAGGTGTTTTCTTTGCATTCCTAAAATTTAATTTGTCGTTTGTGAGTTACCTTGATTGGAAATTAAATTCTCAAGTGCAATTGATGACAACAAGCTTAAGACGAAAAATGCTTAAGTGTTTAAGCTTAAAAGTGGGTAAAAGTCAACTTTGAGTGAAACATGAGTGGAGTGCCATCTTTTGAGTGAAACATGTAAGGGAGTGAATTGTAAGTTTATCTTTTTATTGCTAACCATTTTCTTGCAGCTTTTTGTTATAAGAATGGCCAATAAAAGGGATGGAAAGGAAACATTACATAAGGAGGATGAAAATGTTTGTGATTTGAAAGTGATGTATAAGGCATTCATGAATGAGTTCAAGAAGTTATGATGTATAAGGCATTCATGAATGAGTTCAAGAAGTTATCTACTAAGATGGATGGGATAGATGAGAGAATTAATGAAACCAATGGAATCCAAAACCGTAATAGATCAATTGGCAGTCATAAGAATCAGGAGGAAGAATTGGAAAGAATGTATAACGAGTATGAAGATGAAGTACACAATCCGTGGGGGGTAGAGTAAGGAGGGAAGAAAGAGTGGGGAGAAAAGATAGCAACATTAATGTTGTCAAGATGAGAATTCCACCCTTCAAAGGTAGGAATGATGTTGAAGTATACTTGGAATAGGAAAGAAAGGTAAATATGATTTTTGCTTGTCACAACTATTCTAAAGATAAGAAAGTGAGATTGGTAGCAGTAGAATTCTCTGATTATACATTAGTTTGGTAGGATAAATTGGAAAAGAATAGGAGGAGGAATAGGCAACCACCTATATCCACTTAGGAAGAGATGAAAAGAGTGATGAAGAAGAGGTTTGTGCCACCTTATTACTATAGAGAGTTGTACCAACAATTACATAGACTCACACAAGGAATTAAATCAATAGAAGATTATCGCAAGGAGATGGAGATACTATTAATTAAAGATAACATAGAAGAGAAAGAAGAGGTGACAATGGCTCGGTTTATGGGTGGATTGAATATCGAAATTACTGATGTGGCTGAGTTCCAAAATTATGTGGAGATAGAGGACTTAGTGAACATTATCGAAAGGCAGAGAGACAACAAAAACAAAGAAGGGCAACCAAGTCTTCTCAAATTTTAGTAACAAATGGAATCCAGAATAGAGCCAAAATGAAGATAAGAAGAGGGAGCACTATTCTGATTTCAAAGAGAAAGACAACGAGTCAAAGAAAGGCAAGGAGAGGAGTACTTCAATTCAAAAAGGTACTACTAATCCATCCTTTAAACCTTCTAAACTTAGAGATATTAAGTACTTTAAATGTCAAAGGCATGGTCATTATGCATCTGATTATCCTAATAGGAAGACTATGTTTATTAAGGGTAACGAAATTGTTTCTGAGTTTGATGATGGTAATGAGTCTGATGGTGGTGATTTAAGTATGCCACCTTTAGAATATTGTTCTGACGTTGATGAAAATGTTGAGTATACTGTTAAGGGTGAATCTTTAGTTGCTAAACGTGCATTGAACTTAAATGTGAAGGAAGATAGCCTAGAACAAAGGGAAAACATATTTCATACAAGATGCTCAGTAATTGGGAAAGCTTATAGCATGATCATAGATGGGGAAGTTACACTAATGTAGCTAGTACTACATTGGTAGAGAAGTTGGAGTTGAAATGTGATAAACACCCTGATCCATATAGACTACAATGGTTGAATGAAAGTGGTGAAGTCAAAGTTACTACTCAATTAGTTGTTAAGTTTTCTATTGGTAGATATGCGGATGAAATTGTGTGTGATGTCATGCCTATGCAAGCTATTCATGTATTTTTGGGTAGGCCATGACAATTTGATAAGCATGTTGTGCATGATGGGTACATGAATAGGTATTTTTATGTATAATGGACAGAAAATAACCCTTGTTGCTTTATCACCCAAAGAAAGATACCTTAAAACAACTAAAAATTCAAAAATCATTAAGCGGGGATTTAGGTTGTGAAGTGAAAAAGAAAGAAGAAAGAAAAGAGGCCATAAGAGAAAAGAATAAAATTAAAGGCCCAATGGTGAGTGATAACATAAGTTAGAAAAAAAAAAGTGGAATGTGCAGGAGAGAAGAAGTTAGTGAGAAAAAAAAAGGTAACAAGTGAGCAAAGAGATTAAAATGAGTGAAAAAGTTAAGGCACAACCATGCTTGTATGCAAAAGAGATAGAGTTAAAAGGTGCAAAATTAGGCAAGAGAGATTTAATATTCATTCGGTTTAAGGAAACTTTGTTTACTAACACTGACCTTGACCTAAATTTTCCTAGTGTTTTTGTGACCTTATTGTAGGATTATAATGATGTTTTTTTCCTGAAGAGGTACCTTATAGGTTACCACCTTTGAGAGGGATTGAGCACCAGATTGACTTGGTACTAGGAGCTTATATTCCTAATTATCCAGCTTACTAAAGCAATCCAGAAGAGACAAAGGAATTACAAAGGCAAATGGATGAATTGCTTAAAAGGGGTACATAAGAGAGAGCATAAGTCCTTATGCTTTGCCAACTCTTTTAATACCAAAGAAGGATAGAACTTGGAGGATGTGTGTGGGTTATAGAGTGATCAACAAGATCACTATAAAATATCATCATCCTATTCCTAGATTAAATGATATGCTAGATGAGTTGCATGGTGCATACATATTCACTAAAATTGATTTAAAAATTAGATATCATCATATTAGGATGAAAGAAGGTGATGAATGCAAAAATGCATTTAAAACTAAATATGGATTGTATGAGTATTTAGTTATGCCTTTTTGCTTATCTAATGCACCTAGTACTTTCACACTCTTAATGAATCATGTTTTGGGTGAATTCCTTGGTAAATTTATGGTTGCCAACTTTGATGACATGTAGATTTATAGTAAGAACTTAGATGAACATGCCATGCATGTTAAGGTTGTTTTGGATGTGCTTAGGAAATAGAAGTTGTATACAAACCTTAAGAAATGTTCATTTTGCATGGATAAAGTTGTCTTCTTAGGATTTGTGTTGAGTTCTAAGGGAGTTAAGGTTAACTCTGAAAAGGTGAAAGCTATCCAAGAATGGCCGACACCTAAGTCAGTTTGTAAGGTTAGAAGTTTCCATAGCTTAACAGGTTTTTATAGGCCATTTGTTAAAGATTTCTCTGTTATTTCTACTCCATTAAATGAAATCTTTATGAAGAATGTTGGTTTTAGATGGGACAAAGAAAGGAAAATGCATTTAATACTTTAAAAGAAAAGCTATGTACTACACCTGTTTTGCGTTTGCCTAATTTTTCCAATATTTTTAAAATTGAATGTGATGCTTTTGGGATGGGTATAGGGGCTATTTTGATGCAGGAGAATCGTCCCATAGCATATTTTAGTGAGAAGTTGAGTGGATCAATTTTGAACTACTCCACTTATGATAAAGGGCTTTATGCCTTGGTGAGAGATCTTGAAGTTTAGTAACATTACTTGTTACCTAAAGAGTTTGTGATACATTGTGATCATCAATCTCTCAAATACTTGAAAGGACAAAGGAAATTGAGCAAAGGCATGCCAGTTGTGTGAAGTATCTTGAAACATTTTCGTATGTGAATAAATACAAGCAAGGTAAGGAAAATGTTGTGGATGATGCATTATCAAGAAGGTACACTTTGATTTCTATATTTACTTTGAGGTTACTTGGATTTGAGCATTTGAAAAAGTTGTATGTGGATGATGTTGATTTTGATAATGTATATCAAGCTTATGAATATGATGCATTTGATAAGTTTTTTAAAAAAAATTAAAATTGAATAAATAGTAAAAATAGTAATGAGAACGTTACAGCCTAAGAGAGTAAGGATACTCTCCGGGGTGGCAAAACGACAACACAAGTCATAGACCACTAAACCATTGATAAACTAGAGGAGCATTAGAAAACATTAGACAATAAATCAACATAATGTGGACGATAACTTTTCAAAAGACATGAACTGTAAAAGGGGAAAAATCTCGAGAAGCTTCTGTAATGCGATGTTAAACAATTTCCCAATTAGCGTTGGAGGTGCAAGGACTATGAAGGCTAGTTGATATACTAGACAAGCCACAGTAAGAAAGCGTTCATTAGCTGCTCCTTCCCTTGCTCAGAACTATATATAATCATTTGTTACACCTTTGTTACATGTCTTCTTAGGCGAGATTCACTAAACACTACAGACTAGAAGATCGTGGTCAAGTTTAGTCTAGGTAAGAGATCCTGTTCTTTTTCCAGTTAAATGCCATCTATCTCCAAACTTATTAGTTGTTCTCTTGCATTCCATATGATTAATTGCATCAAAACATCAGTCGAATGTTCTTTGTGCTAGAATTTTCTCCAGTTTCTTTCTTTCCATAACTCCTAAGAGGATATGGCAAGAATCAACACCTTCCACTTCCAAAGTAAGGTATTAGCTTGAGCTTGAGCTTGAGTAAGGTTAGAAACTATCTCCATTAGGAATTTGATAGTTCAGTCTAACAGAAGTGTTCTTTGATTAAATTACAAATTGAATTATAAATAAGGCAAAGAAAGAATAGATGCTCCCTAGGCTCCAGGTCTTCCTTGCATAGACAACAAGTCCCATCCAAATTAATCAAGTAGTGAAGTTTGTCCATTGTATAAATTCTGTTCATAATCACTAAACATAGGAAAAAAGACATGTTGAGTCTTAGAAAGTTATTCCAAATCACTGTAGCCTAAGGCACATCTTATTTTGAACTATATATCCATTTCTTATAGGTTTTACTAGAGAATCTCTCGATAAGAACTCCAATTCAAAAGTAGCTATCCTGAGAATGAGGATTTGGAGCATAGGAAAGTTTCAGTTTTTGAATATCTTGTGGAAACTGTATCCATTCATTGTGGTTGATTAATACTGCAACTTTCGTCTTATTATCCAATCCAGCAAATGCTAAGACAACATTAAGGTTTTGGGACAAGGGGCCAAAACCTGTCCAATTATCATACCATAGAAAAGTTGATTTCTCATCTCCTATTTTGCAACTAACATCATTTACCACCTCATCCCTTTTCTTCAAAAGATGATTAAGAAACCAAGAGAAGGAAGGTCTAAATGATAGAGACCATATATTGTTTCCCTTTAAAAATAATTGTGAAGCCATCTCATCCGTAGAGAATCTTTATCTTGAATCACTCGCCAAAGTCTTTTAATCACAAAAGTATTATTGGCTACCCTTATAGAGATGATACCCAAACCTCCTTTCTCCTTAGGTTTACACAAATCAGCCCATTTAACTTTAGGAAGACCTGGATTTCCATTTGTCTTACCCCATAAAAATTCTCTCAACAATTTCTCTATGGATTTGATTAACTTCCTTGAAAAAGGAAACTATGAACTCCAATATAAGTGGAGGGAGCATAAAATGGATTTAATTAACTAAACTTTACCTCCAAAGGAAAGAAACCTATTAGTCCATTTACTGATTCTCTTCTGAATTCTTTCAATGAGTGGTACACATTCACTGAAGGTTAGCATTCTAGTAGTTATAGGAAGACCAAGATATTTTAAAGGAGGAATTGTCCATTTTATAAGTTATATAGACATGAAGGATATCTTTTTAGGGGTAAATAGTTTTGCATTCCTGCATGTTTTATTTGAGAGTTGCTTGTTAGAGAATCATATAGTGGAGGGTTAATGGGGCATTTTGGTGTGCAAAAGACCTTATATATGCTTAGAAAACATTTTATTGGCAAAATATGAGAAGATATGACAAGTGTATTTCATGTAAACAAGCTAAGTATAGGTTTATACCTCATGGTTTCTATACACCTTTACCTATACCTAGTGAACCTTGGACTGATATATCTATGGACTTTGTATTAGGTTTACCTAGGATTAGGAAAGATAGAGATATCATATTTGTTGTTGTGGACAAATTTAGTAAAATGTCTCACTTCATTGCTCAAAAAACAGATGATGCAATAAAAATTGCTGATCTTTTCTTTAGGGAATTGGCACAACTTCATTATGTGCCAAGAATCATTGTTTCAGATAGGGACGTTAAGTTCCTAAGTCACTTTTGGAGAGTTTTGTAGGGAAAGTTAGGCACCAAACTTTTATTTTCTACTACATGTAATCCACAAACTGATGGACAAACTAAGATAGTTAATAGGACTTTAAGAACCATGTTGTGTGCAATTGTTTGGAAGAACTTGAAAACTTGGGAAGATTGTCTACCATCCATTGAGTTTGTATATAATAGTTCTAAATATTCTTCTATTGGTTATTTTCCATTTGAAATTATGTATGATTTTAATCCATTAACCATGTTAGATTTTATGCCTTTACCTTTAGTGTAACACCCCATTACCCTAGGGTACGCACCGGGACGCCCGTAGGTCATTCCGATACGAACCCTAAGATAAGGGA
>JAOQMS010000180.1:26789953-26801748 GCA_027563885.1 Erythroxylum longipes | reverse complement strand
TCACTCAAATAAAGAGTTTATAGTGATATCATCACTTCTAGATGTTTTATAGAGATTGGTGATTAAACTGGCGCTAGGAGTTTGATGGGCTAGCTACTCATCAAGTCTTAACACCAAGATGAGATCTTTTGTGTTAATCACCATATAGAGTAAAACAGAAGATCTAGAAGAAAAAACCAATATAAGGGCAAAACGATAATTTTACCCTTTATTGTGCAGATGGCTATAATAAGATCCATATAAGGTTTGCAATTGGACATCTTATTTGAAATATGTGTTCTTATAATATTTAGTAATTCAAGAGTTCAACTAATTGTCTATAGTGGAATGACATTTAGTTAATAAGCTAGAATTAATTCTAATGAGATTAAATTAATTCTTGGCTTATTGGAGCTTGAATGATCTAAGTCCAATAACATTCCCCACTTAGCTTCAAGGACGGTTATCAAGCAAAGTAAGAAATATAAATGGAGGTTTTAAAGCTCATAATTGAAAGTTGGGCTAGCAATGATCAATGGTTAATTAGAAGCCCAAATGAACATTTAGAAATGGGCTAGACTTTGGTTTAATTTGATTAATTAGATTAATTAAATTAAAACAAAATTCTTAAAGAAATGGAAGGTGTAATTTTGATTTTATTAGGGCTAAATGTGCAGCTGCACATTTAGCATTGAATTGCTAAATAAAGATGGTATTTATCGTGCTTTATTGTCATTAAATGGAGTAATGATCTTACCATTAAATGGTTTAATAGTTGTCTTTTAATGATGGCATATAATGTAACCTTTTAGCATTCATTTGATTAAAGATGAAAGAGGTACAGTTGATGGATCATCTTCCTTTTTTCATCACTAAAACTAAAATTGACATGTCATTTTAGGTTATTAGCCTTTTCATATAGCCATCTTAAAACAAATGAGAAGAGACTCATTTAATGGCTTCTTTATGTTTTAATTAAAGAATGCATTGGATACTTTCTACTTTTCTTTCTTTTCATGCATAACCGAAATTGACAAGGTGTAAGAGAGGTGTTGTTGTATTTTTTGGACTCTCTCTCCTTTCTTGCATGTGTTGGCCAAAATTTGTATGAGAGGTGTCTCATCTTTGGCTTTTTTCTTCTAAGAAAAATCTCCTCTAAATATTTCTTCTCCTTTCCTACCAAAGGGTCTTGTTAACCAAGTTGTCCAAGAAGAACAAGTGGTAGATCGGATTGGTTGAGGATACAACAACAAGGAGAGGATACATTGACAAAAGAAAGGATTCAAAATCAAGGCTAAAGCTAGGAGAGGATATAAGAAGAAGGAGAGGATAGCACAACAAGAAGTTAAAGTTGTAGCAGAGGAGTCGGCAATATAATCTCCATCTTGTTCTTATATTAATTATTTTCCATATATCGTATCATGTATGGCTTCGCATGTTGATTTGGTTATCTTGCTTCGGCTATGTTTTGATTTCTAAAAAGAGTTTTGAAATCTACCATTTTAGCCAAATCTTGCATGTTTTATTTTCTGATCCAATAATTGGTATCAAAGACATGTTTATTATACATGATTTCGGTTCCTATATGTGATGCATAGGTTGGCATATTTTTTGTATACTGCATATTTTTATTTGATAGAAATATATATGGTGTATGTTTTTCTCTTTTGGTTTTCCATAGAATTTATATTTACCATGTAAGATCTCTTCATTTGGTTTGTAACAAGGAGGGTGGTCTATCATCACCATGTTTCCTCTTGGCTTCATTTTTCTGTTTATTTTGATTTTGTAATGTACAAATTGATGTAATGATGAAAATGAAGCTGCCATGGATTGAATAAATGAAGAGGTAATGGTTTTGATGTATCCTTTTGTGTATTGGCATAGTTTAAGTTTTGCGAAAACCAAAATGCTGGATTTTTGTTTCAGTGAATCAAGTTTCAGTTTTTATCTAAAAACAAGTGCTGGATTTTTATTTCAATGAATCAAGTTTCGGTTTTGATAAAAAATAAAGTGATGGTTTTTGTTTTAATGGAACAATTTTTAGTTTTAATGAAAACAAGTACTGTTTTTATTTGTTATGACAAAGATTCGGATTTATGAAAATCTATTGCTGGATTTTTTTGTTTTCAAAGTAACAAAATTCGGTTTTATAAAATGCCATTACACTTTTTTTACTAAATGGGACAGGTCATGTGAGCGAAGAGTTCAAAGCAGAAGATCTAAGTCCAAGAAGATTATTTTGGGCCTAAAAGCCTTGTAATTTTTTTAATGTTCTAGGATGGACAATCAAAAGTGGGTGGCTTATTAGTTCATAACATGAATGGATGCAAATAATATATGATATTATGTGATTGTATGTCATTTAGAAAATTGCCAACCCAAGACTTTTCCATGCATTCATTATGTATGAGATATATAATGAAACAATATAGGATGGATAATAAATTACATCTAGACAAGATGGTATTTATTAAAACTTAAAGCCCAAAAAGATTGAGTGGGAGAGGATTCTTATATGAGAGTCCACGGTCTCCATGTGATGGCCCATTGCATGTGGTGAAATGTTACTCCCCACCAGAGGACATGGATCCTAGATCTTGCATGGTTTTAGGTCTCCTAAAGGATAAGTCAACTCATTGGTAACAAATGTGACCTCCCAACGAGGCATGATTTGCAAGTACCTTTAGTGGATGAATTAAATGGTTATACAATCAACATAGTTTATCAAATAACCTACCCATCGTAGCTCTGTTGATAAATGTATAGACCAAATTATCACGCTTCTAAAAAAGTTAGGCATGAAGATGCTTGGTAGCCTTTTGATTGGGAGGGTCCCAATTTTTCTTTTAATAGATAAGATGGGCCACTGTCACTTAATCTATTATAGATAAAAAAAATAACCGTCGTATAAAGATTTAATTATTTTTAAGTTTGTTAAATCAATCATCATGCATACATGCATCATGATTTTATACAAAGTTCCAATATTGTTGACTAGTTTACTTACTCTTTAATAATTTATATTTTAAGACATAATCACCACAAAATGAATCCACTTACTTTGCTCTTAACAAATAACAAATTGGAAAACAGAAAGAATTTTAATGAATAGAGACGTAACCTAGACATTGTTCTTCAATATTAACGAATTTCATAGGTATTAACCGAAAATGAGCCTACACCTCTGGGTGCAAATTCAACTCCTGAGCAAGTCCAACCACATGAATGATGGCAAAATGCTGATAAGACCACTAAATTCTATATTTTGGCTTCTGTTAGTGGCATGTTGCAAAAGCAAATTGCTTGTATGAAAACTGCTAGTGCAATGGTTCATCACCTACATGAGATGTTTGGTGTGAGGACCAGGTCTACAAAGGTGAAAGCTATCTAAACCTTGCACAATCTCAGACAAAAGCCTAGTGAACTGGTGCATGATTACATGCTTAAGGTAATCTCTGCGGTCACTAAGGCTGAGATGCTTAGGGTGGATATGGATGCGAACACGCAAATGGTTATGATCATTAATAACTTAAATTCTTCTTTTCAACAGTTTAAGTTGGACTTTGAGCTCAATAGCAAGGATTACACATTGAGTGAGTTGATGAATACTCTCTAGAGTACCGAGGAGATATTAAATATTAAGGCTCATAGGCCAGAAGCTAATGTAGCATCTTCTTCTAAGCCTAAGGATAAGGGCAAGCAAAAGAAGAAGGGTCCAATGAAAAAGAAGGCCCAAACAGGGGTCAACGCCCAACCTATGAAAAAGAAGGCTAAAGAGAACATCAAGGGAAAGTGTTTCCACTGTGATAAGATGGGCCACTAGAAAAGAAACTGTCCAGTCTACCTTGAGTCCCTCAAAAGCAAACAAGGTATGGGTTTCCTAAGTTTGTTAGGAACTAGAAATGTGGCAAATTTATCTGATTCTTGGATATTAGATTTAGGAGCCACTAACCATGCTTGTAATTCTTTGTAGGGGTTCCAGCAAAGGAAAAGATTACCTAAAGTCCAGTTTCAAGTAAAGATAGCAGATGGATCCAATGTTTCAGTAGAATCAATTAGAGTAGTTATCTTGGACTTTCCTAGTGGTCATAGGTTATATTTGGAGGAAGTTTATTACATGCCAATGATTGTAAGGAACATGATTTCTGTTTTTTATTTAAAAAAGTATGGTTATTCCTTATATTTTGAAAATGTTTTTTCAATATATGAGAATAAGGATTTTATTTGTAAAGCAACAATTAAACAAGGATTGTTCTTTATAGAACCTATGAAAGGCTCACTAAATACCATAGAATTAATAAAACCAAGACATTTCAATGACTCTAGCATTAATTTAAAATATTCACGGCACTTAAGAATGGGTAATATAAATCAAAAAAGACTTGACAGGTTAATGAAGGATGGGATCCTTACGGGCTTGGATAATGATCCATTACCCACCCATCAATCTTGTATTGAAGGAAAAATGACCAAGGCCTCATTTCCTTCCAAAGGAAACAAATCTAAATCTACGTTGGACCTGGTACTTAAATTGGTCTAACGAGAGTTAGGTAGTTTGATAAATAAGAATTGAATTAAATCAGAAAATTCGTGTAACAAGAGATCGAGCATAGGTTCTTGGTAGGTTATTAGACAATTTCATAACTAATTTTAGTTTTAGGTTAATTGGAAATAGAGAGATTACAATTCCATAATTTAAATTAGGGATTAGAAATTAGGGTTAAAGATTATAACTCAAGAGAGAGTAATCTACCCAGGGACTGTCTAAACCCAGTAATTCAGTGATTCCATAATCAATTAGATTTTCATTAAAGTCATATTAAAACCCCCTTTCTCTCAATTGGTAGTTCCTAGGTTGATTCTTGATTGAGTTGTGCAAAATTGTTGTCTTATCTATAATTTCTAAAATTTAATTCTTGAAATTGATTGTTTAATTAGTTAATTTCTAGGTTAGTTGCTATTTGGATTATTTGTGAATTTGATTCAAGGCTTAGATTTTAGGATTAGATTACCCCTTCTCGTGTGAACAATCCTTAGGTACTATGCAAATGATCCGTGTGCTTGCAGAAATATCGAGGTTATAAATATTAAAACTTAGCATACGTAAACCATCTAGATCAATTGGTTTTGGGTGCATATGCAGAAAAAAAGTTTCCATAGCAAACGAAGTCAAAACTTGATGCAAAGGGTGATGGACCATTCCAAGTGTTGGAACGCATCAATGACAATAGATACAAGATAGACTTGCGTATAATGTTAGTGCTACTTTTAATGTTACTGACTGATCTCCTTTTGACTTTGATTCAGATTTGAGGACGATTCTTTTTGAAGAGGGGGGGATGATGTGAGCACAACCGTGGGACTTTGTAAACGAAACAGTGCCAAAGAAGTTCAAAGAAGCACTTCAATCTTATATGGGCCGAATTATAGATGGCTTGGAATCTCAAGAGACAATGAGGGCTAATGACATGATAACTAATCAAGATGGGAAGAATAAGCAAGAAGACATTCCCTCTTATTCAATTAATTATTTTACATTAGAAGCATAACTTTCAGCAGCGCACTACTTATGTTTTGGGCTTGTTTAAAACTTTTAGGTTTAATATGTTACATTTTAGAAATATTAATTTGGGCTTTTAGGGGGTGCTTGGTTGATGGGTTTGGGAAGCGGTTAATGGGTAAGGAATGAAAAGTGAGTGGCTAGTTTTTGATTATCATTATAGGAGCAATAGTTTGATATCCCACTTTTGGGGAATCCTCCGTACCCTCCATTTAGTAGAGGAATGAAACTCATTTTTTAGTAGTGACTCCTTTTTTAAAAATATTTTTAATACTAATTAGTTAAATACAATTAATTAAAATATAATAATTAAAATATTATCATTTATTTATTTATTACATTATAATTAATTAGTTAAAATATAATAAAATTTTATTTCTTAATATTTTTTACAAACCAACCACTATCAATGGTAATAATAATTATTCCTTCCTCTGAACCAACCATCATAATTATAATGATAATATCTATTCTCATTCCTCACTATATTCATTCTCATTCCTATTACCATTCTCCTACGCGAATCAACCGCCTCTTTAATTTTTTGGGTGAAAGGCCTATGTTTAAAGGTTTTTAACGTAGTTAGGGTTTCTTTCTTTTTAAGAAGTATAACTACATCATAATAAACATTGTTAGGGTAAGATTGGTTGAATAACAAATTCTATAAGGGAGGATTTCTTGTCTTCTTCTATTGCATCAAGAATATAGTTCTTACCAAGGTAAACACGTGGTGAATTTCTATTCTTGTTTTCAAATCAACCTTATTATATGTGTTTCCTTTCATATAATTGATTAGGGGTTCATTAGTGTTGGGGAAAGATATGAATAGTGGTTAAGTTAAATACCTCAAAGAAGCCTCTAAATGAATGATTTGGTCTGAAACCATTCTAGTGTAGCAGCATTACTTAAAATTATAAAGGAAAACATTTCTGCCAATGGAATGATGGCTATGGTTTGTAATTTCTCTCCACTAAGCTAGAAAGTAATTTAGAAAGTTGTAATTGCCCTTTTTCATGTGAGATTCCAAAATTACATTTATCACCACCTTATTATAAAAAACCATATTTCTAATCAAAAATATCTTGCTAGGAGCATTGAATCCTCTAAAATTCCAAGCTAAGATGTTTATAAGGTAGGCTCCTTAGATGGAGTCTTCTTCTTTCTATTAGATTTCCTTCTGGTAATAGTTTCAAAGTCTTACTTGGCCTTCTCTTGTTGCTTAATGTTTTTAATAAGGTTTTCAAATGTTCAAGATTTGTCTGTTTAGATATCTTCTCCATGTAGCTTGAGGTTATGGATTCATCATGTTTCTTATCTTCAACCTTTGGAGAAGTGTTTATGTGTATATTGTCCATTACTAATTTGGTTGTAACTTCCTTATCCATAAGTGGGTAGTTAACCTCATCTAAATTGGCAATTGTTAATATATTATAATCAACATTGCACTCCATGAGTTCATGATAGTTATCTGCTATAAAGATACTTCTAATTGGTGTCCTAAGTTTCTTCTTTGCAAGTTGTGGTTTCTATGCATCAGAAACTTTTAGTTAATATTTAATAGATTCCATATTTTCATTCAGCCTAATGAATGGAATCACCTCAGGAAAATTAGCTATAAAAATAAAAAAAGATGCATATCCTTGCAAAGTTGATTCTTTTAATCTTTGCATGGCTTGACCCATAGATATAGGCTTGCCAATGTAATTAGCAAGACGGCTGAACAAACCACTTATTATTCATAGCTTATTGCTTTATGACTGGAAAGGTTATCCCCTTATTTAGGAAAAAGCCAAGAATGGTGGACTTCCATTTATTAGCTCAAGATTTAAGAAGTTCCATAGGTGGGGAAACAATCTGATACTAAGAAGTTTCACTAAGAGGGTAGTAAGATAGTTTTAAATCAGGTCTGGAATCACATAGTTTTAAATCAGGTCTGGAATCACCAGTCATCTAAACCCAAATTTTAAATTGGTTAAGGAATTGTCTCAGAGGTTTGTGCAGTGCAAATGGAAGTAACAAGGTGCTCCTTTGAAATAGGAAGCTTAGGTTGCAAGTTAGAACAGTTTGAGTCTAGAGGCGATAAAGCACCAATATCTATAGGATCAAACTAGGAACTAACAAGTAAAAGGAAATTTTGTAGGTTAAAGAATGCATAGGAAGTTAGAGAATAATTTAGACACGAAAAAGAAGTTGAAGTCTCATGGAAATGATGATATCTTAAGTGAGGAGGGAGGTAAGACCTTTGGAGTGATGACAGAATACATAAAAGAAGAAATAGAGAGAAATAAACTAGGAAGGATCAATAGTGGTGAGTCTAGTATCAAAGAAGGAAGAAGCTAGAAAGGAGATAGAGATGACATTTTCTATATAGAATCAATAAAAGGAATGTTAATGTAAACTTTTTAAAGAACTTTCAAAAGTTTCCCAAATTCCTTATCCAACTTTGTTTTCACCAATCTTTAAGGGAATAATGGGCAAATTGTATGGTGTGGCAGGAATATATTTAGGATCTTCCTTCTGTCCTTCCTTCCTCTTAGGCCCCTTTGCCTCTTAAATAGGTAATCTCTTTTACTCTCAACCACTTCTAATGTAGGCTTTTGGTTTGTTCAACTTGATTTAACATCATAAAATTATAATGATCCTAATAATTCTTAAGTTTTCTAGCTAGTTAACTAGGTGTCTAATAGTAGAGTTGACATACTAAGTGATTTTGGACTTGAGCATCTTGTTTTGGTTAACAACAAAGTCTACCTTAAAATTATACTTCCTAATCTCCTCCTTAAATTCTTTATTCTAATTATCTTTAAGGTTAAGGAAGTTCTCTAAAAGAGACTCTAAGTTTGATTTTTAGGGAGGGGGTTTAATGGTCTCAGTTTGAAACTAGGTGATTGCCTATGTTAAGGTGCAAGGTTTAATATGTTTATGTGAGAGAGATAGGCATAGTTTCTATAACAAATATTAAAAGTTTTTGAAAATGGTTCATTCTTTTGGTTAGGATTGCTAATGAAGATAATAAGTTCTAAAAAGGGGTCTTCCAAAAATTGGCTCCCCAATTAACAATTTGTAGCCAAATATCCTAAGAATCCATATATGTCATAAGCAATGGTATAGCACTATTAACATGAACATTCATAGTACCAAACTTTTGGGATAAAATGTCCACCTTAGCAGCAATAAGGTTCAAAGCAGCTAAATCATACTTACTTGGAATATTATTAGGAATGACTCTTTTGCTTAACCATTAGCAGTGATTCTAAGCCATATCCTGTATGAGGTAGTGCGCTTCATCCACTGCCATATTTATCAAAGCTCCAATAATGGCAAAATCTGCAAAGATATTCTATTATAGATTATTTATAGTAGAAGGTCTTAATAATAAGCCACATCTCTAATCTATTGTAGGGACAAGAAAGTCTCTGTATCTCTTCCATGTGCCCTATAAAGATTCGCCTTCGCTCTAGGCAAAGGTAGTGATTTGTTTCCTTATTTCCACGCTCTTTTCTAAAGGGAATACTTCACTAAATAAGTATGGGAAAGTTGATCCCATATAGTAATTGTCTATACTAGAAAGGTATATATCCATACTCAAGCTTTATCTTTGAGGAAGAAAGGGAATAAACAGAGCTTGATCACATTAGCTAAAACTCTATTTAGCTTCAACACGTCACAATACTCTAGAAATATTGATAGATGCAATTTAGGCTTTTGGATAGTGAAACCAAAAACTAATTTCATTGTATGATAATAGTGAGGACTTTAGCTCGATATTGGTAGCTTTAACACTAAGCCTTATAATGCTTAAGCTGATGCCTTAGGCATCTGGCATAGGAAAGTCTTTGGGTGACTTTATATTCTCTACAACTGTCTTTGTTTCTTTAGCTTCTACTCTCCTTTGAAATCTTCTTCATATATGCAATGTCCTCTCATTTTCAAGGTTTGGCACTACTAGATTTTCAAGGTCGTTAGAACTTCACATGCAAGAGGTAATATGTAAAAGAGAAAGAATAAAATAAAACTCAATAAATAAATAACAAAACTATAATGAATCAAAACAAAATAAAACAAAAGATAGAATCTAGTCAATTTGCAAGTTAGTAAATATTAATTGCTAATCTTCAGCAATGGTGCCATAAAATTGGTTGCATTATTTTACTATAAGAAAACAATACAATTGTAGGTACAATAAGAGTTCCTAACTTAGACTGTGTTCTCCTTAGATGAATGTCTATTTAGAGTTCACTTAACTAAAATTCATTTCAGAGCTAGACAACCTACAAACTCCTTAAATTGTTATGTGAACTTTCTAGATAGGTTTTATACTAACCCAGGAAGATCTTGCAACTTTTTCTCGAATAGCTCATGCTTAATCCTCTTTGTTCACACTGTAACTAAAACATACATGTCTTCTGTCAAATCTCAATGCATAAATCATATAATGAATCTTTCTTTTTCACTCCTTTAATTAAATTAATATAAAAACATGAACAAACCACAAGAAAAACTATAATTTCATTAATCAAAGAATGAATAGAAGTATATCACATCCTAGGTTATACCAACCTAAATCTATATCTAAGTAGTTCATAATATCACAAAGAACATTGACACTAAAGCCATAAAGAAAACAAGATAAATAAACCATGTTCTTAAATCTTGAAATGTTTGAAAGAATTGATGAAGTTCTCCTTTATCTTTAAAGAATGGTGAATCCTTAACCAATATTAGTGCAAAACAGCTCGAATATGACTTTTGATTTATTCCTTGGCCTCTCACTCTTTATTTTCTTCCTCATCCTCATAGAAAGGACATGAAAGTCTAATTTTTAATCAGCTATATGTCCCTATGTATGGATCCGTGTAGCTTGACATATACTCCATACAATTCTTTAAAAATTAGTATCACTAAAACAGGTATATATATATAGGATCGTATTTGACATCATGTTCTTCATACAAGAGGTAACATGGGGTGCATTAGATATTCAAAGGCAACCATTTTCATACACGACACTCAACAAAAGTTATGATGTGATATGTGGTTCTTCTCTATATCTTCTAAAATTACTCTTTCTCACTCTAATTATTTTCCAACTTTGCTTATTTTCCTTGTATGGCTAGAAATATTACCTGAAATGAAAAACTTCCCAAACTGAGTATCACTACAAGAAAATCATGGAATAGCAGCAGAAATTTACCAACGGACAGAAAACTAACGCTATTTACCGACGGAAAATTACCATTCGTTGGTCAATAAACTATACTGTTTATATATAGCGACAAAACAATATATCCGTCGGCAATAATGGAGGGAAAGAATTTCACGCAAAATCTCTGACGACATATAGCGATGACATAACCTACGGAGTCGGAATAAATTGCGGGAATGGTTCCCACAATGTAATTGCTTTGGATAGATACCGGTGGAATTACGTCCGTCGGAACTTTACCGACGGATAAGAAATCACCGTCGGTTATAATTGCGAGAATTACTCTCGCAATTAATTAGCTTCACACAATTACCGACGTAATGCATTCTGTCAGTATCTGTTTAATTAACTTTACCGATGACATTGGTGTTTTGTCGGTGATTCTTCGGTTGGGAAACTTAAATACCGACGGAATTTATATTCCGTCGGTAACTGTCAGCTATTTGCTAAACCAAACATCGTCGTTTGGTTGAAGACGAGGCGGTAAAACCTGAATCACTGACGGAATCAATATTCCGTCGGTGGTTCATCGATTTTAACATGAACACGTGGCATGCATTTTATCAATTTTACCGACGGACTGATGTGTTCTGTCGTAAAAAAAAAGCGGTAACCGAGGCGGTCAAGTAATTTGGAAATTCAAATGCCGATGGAATATGTATTTCGTTGGTATTTGTCAGCAATTTGCTTCGTCGTTTGGTTAAAGACAACGAGGTATACTCCGTCGGTATTTGAATGCCTTTAACTCGCGCTGCCGCGGGCCCCCCCTCGTGATTGCCCTCTGTTTTCCGACACCCTCTCTTGCATTTTCTGACCGTTTTTTGACTGTTTTCTTACTCATCGTGCGTCGTTTAAGGTAAGCTCTCTAATGGGTGTATTATTTCTCCAAAAAAAAGCATGTTTTTAGTGTTAACCGTGAGTGTTTGGTGATGAAATCTTGCTTGATTATTATTGTTGTTTGCAATTTTTCGTGTAATTATTGATTTATTTGTTGTTTATATGTGTTATTGTTGGTAAATAATAGAAAAATGCACTTGATTTGTGGTT
>JAOQMS010000180.1:26750909-26775527 GCA_027563885.1 Erythroxylum longipes | reverse complement strand
GAAAGGATGGGTAGAGTATAGAAGTATCGTCTGTGATGACGTGAGAACACAGAGGACACGTCATCACATAGAAGATAAAACATAGAGGATAGACCACAGACGATAAGTGGTCAACCTAGAAGATAAAAGTCAACCACAGAGGATAGAACACAGATGATAGATCATAGGCCGAGGATTATAAGAAGGAGTTAAGAAGTTAATTGAGTTGAAGTGTATCCTCTGTGTTACTGTTCACGCTATCGTCTGTGTTACTGTTCACAGACTTCGTCTGTGTTATTGTTTACAGAGTATCATCTGGGTTACTGTTCACAGACTTCGTCTGTGTTACTGTTCACAGAGTATCGTCTGGAATACTGTTAACAGACTTCGTCTGTGTTACTGTTCACGCTATCGTCTGGGTTACTGTTCATAGTTATCTTCTGTCCTCTTTTCGACCCTTTAGAAGATAAATTTGGCCTTCGAGGTCTTCATGAAAGTTGTAGCCCTTGAAGTCCTCTTTCAATCTATCCAAAGAAACCCTAGTTTGGATGCCCATAGGAAAAGTTATACTAATAGCCCTGAAGCAGGTATATGTGTAAAGTGCGGACTCACCAACACCGATCTTTGAGGTATTCAGGTTGAAAGGGATAAATGGACTAGTCGACTACCATCGTAGTAATCAACTGTTCTAAGAGCTGAGCTGAGCCTAGAAAAAGGGGAGTTTTGAGAAGACGACTCGATAATGATAAGTCTTTTATTTTGCTGAAGGAGTTAGACTCCGATAACGGGGTCTGACAAAATCATTGATTAGTGTAATTGAAAGCAATAGGCTTGAGGTGGGGACAATATGTTCTTTAAAGCCTCCTTTAAGTTATCTAGTGTATGGCATGTGGAATAAACACAAAAAAGATCTTTATGAATCAACAAAGAATCAAAAATGTATTCCTATCACAACTTATTAGAAACATTAGGATGAAGGTACTCTTATATGGAGACAAACACAAATGCAGTCCCCTCATCAATTCCAATTAGAACCTCAACAACATTCCAACTTTTATAGTTAAGGTTTAATATAATTGTTGTAATTCATTATCGTTTTGTTTTCACGGAACATGTTCAAACTTATGATGCTTGGAAGGCTATATATAATTAGGCTCTCTCAACTTTGTGTTTTGCACTATTCCTTTGGTTAATCCTTGTAGATTGTTTTATCCCAATGAAATTAATAAATTCATTTTCATTTCTCAAGAAAAGGGTCAAGACAATTACTTTCAATTTAAAAGTGCAAAGTAGAGTCTCTCATTAAATTTGATGCACCAAATTTAATTAGCATATACTTATTCGATTTGGAAATTAGGAAAAATATGGTTGAAAATTTTGAAATTAAATTTGAAATATGAAAAATAAAATGTGAAATTTAATAGTTTGTAACAATTGTTTTAAATATTTTAAATATTTTTTATTTACATAAATCTATAAAAGTTTTAAAATTTGTTTAATTATTGTATTTTCCTTTTTGATATTAAAATTTTAATTTATTCATACAAATATTAATCAACCATTTTTATTTTAGCTGATAGTAAAAATAAGTGAATTTTTGTATTCTAATTATCTAATTATACATAATTTAGAGTTAGATTAGTCTCATATATTTGTTTTTTTAATAAAATGTGATATTCATATCTTTTATTTTACACAAATTTTAGTCTCTTTAAAATTTTAATGTAATATATTATGATTTTATTAGTATTAACTAATATTATATATTACTTAAAATGTTGATAAACTGTCATTTCATTTTTTTGATCTTATTAAATTGTATAAAGTTTTGGATTTTTTCAAAAAAGTAAATATTTTGATTAAATACGATTTGCATTTTATAAAATTAAAAAAGGTGTGAGGTTTACGATTGAATTTGGGTATAAATTGAAACAATGAAATTTAAGAGCGAAGCAAATGAGTACGTGAAATCTAACAAGGTTGTTCAAATGAAGGAGGTGCATATTCGTAATTATACTCGTATAAAAAGAATAAGCAAAGAAAATGTCTTTAAATTAGGTTATTTAGTGAAAGGAAAACAACGGAGGAATCATCTTTCAGACCAAGAACAAATGATGATACACATATATCACTCATTATACGAACAAAAGCTTGGGTGGAGAGATTGAAAGAGATTCGGATTTATATTTCTTCTTTCTGCTATCTTTTTTCTTTGGATGGATCTGTGACAAACATCCGCATAGCGAGATCCTCTCAGCTCCCTTCAATTTTGCGGTACACGTCCAACGTCAACTCTTTCGTTCGAGAAACCCCTAGGGTTTGGGTTTCAATTTCTTCTTCTTCTTCTACTTCTTTTCCTTTTTTTTGTCCCCTCTTATACTCAAGGGAAGCATACATTGTTTCTAACATTAATCGCGGGGTTGTGTTCTATTGAAATTAGGGTTTTGGAATTTGGGTCGGCGAGGGAATTCGTGTTGCAGTATGAGCATCGAGAGCCCCGGAGAAGGGGATAATTAGGTGGTTGGGAGTGTGGGTTGGGGGGAGGCGTGACTGGGGATTTCCATGGGCGATGGAGGTGTGGCATGCATGTCTTTGCAGCATAGTAATAACAATAATATCATGGAGGAAAGGTTTCCTATTCAAGACAGCACTACTATTACTAGTGCTAGTACTACTACTTCTACTACGACAATATGCAGCGGAGCCAAAAATGTAAGTAACAGCATTACTCCTACTGCTAACAATAATAATGGGAATGACAATAACAACAATGGTACCGTCAATGTGACAAACCCTAAGCGCAAGAGAGTAGTAAAGAAGGTAATCAAGGTCACCAGAGTCGTTACTGTGAAGAAATCAGTGGCAGACAAGGGGCAACTGGGCATGGAGAAAGGAAAAACTGTCAAGGTGGAATTGGTCAAGGGAGCAAAGAAAGACAAGGAAACACAACTTGTGAAAGAAGGATTGGAGAAGGAACTAAATAGCAACACAGAAGAAGTTTTGGAGTGCAGCAAGAATGCTGAGAACGGTTCAAGTTCCAGTGATGGCAAGCTGCTGAATACTAAAGACGAAGTAGAGGAGGGCGAGCTAGGGACTTTGAAGTGGCCACCAAAAGCAGATATTGAAAACGGGGAATTTGTTCCACCAGAGAAGCCGCAGAGAAGTGAAATTGAGATTGGAGAGATAGTTACTGAGAAATTAAGAAAAGGAGATGCAGAAAAGGGAGACTTTGTTTCAAGTAAATTGAGAAAAGGGGAGTCTGCAAAAGATGAACTTGAGAAAGGGGAGTTCGTTCCTGATAAACGGCGAAATGATGATGAGTATGGTTGTGCTAAATCTCATGCCAGGTATGATGCAAATAGAGAGCTAACACCACCTTCTACGAAGCACTCAAGGAAAGACTTCGGCAGAAGTGTAGGTAATCAACATAGCACGATATCTTCCAGGTCCGAGGGTGGGCAAGACAAAAATATAAGGATCAGTTCAAAGATTGTTGATGAAGAAGGTTTGTACAAGTCTGATTACAACGGAAAGAACCATGGAAAAGAGTACACTTCTGGCAACAGATTAAAGCGACATGGCATTGAATGTGATATCAATGAACGGAAACATCATATGGATCATGGGGATTATACAGGCTTCAAAAGCAGGAAGCTCTCTGAGGATGGTGCTCGTTCTGCACACTTAGAGTATTATTCACGTCACTCCATGGAAAGGCACTATAGACACTCTTCTTCATTGAGAGTACCTTCTTCGGATAAATACTCCTCCAAGTTTCATGAACCTTCCTTGTCCTCTAAAGTGGTTTATGATAGGCATGGCCGAAGCCCATGTCATTTTGAGCGGTCCCCACGTGACAGGATCCGATCTGATCACAAGGATAGGGATCGGAGTCCAGTTCGTCGTGAAAGGTCTCCATTTAATGGGGAAAGGTCCCCATATGGGCGGGACAGAACCCCGTATGGGCGGGATAGAACCCCGTATGGCCGGGACAGAACTCCATATGGCCGGGACAGGTCCCCTTACGGACGAGAAAAATCCCCTGGTGGTCGAGAAAAAACCCCCAATGTGCGAGAGAAATCTTCTTATATCCGTGAGAGGTCTCCTTATGGTTGTGACAGGTCTCCTTGTGGTCGTGATAGATCCCCATATGACCGTAGCCGTCACTATGATCATAGATACAAGAGTCCTACTTATTTAGAGCGGTCTCCACAAGCTCGCATAAAGTATCATGATCGTAGAGATCGAACTCCAAATTATTCAGACCGGTCCCTATTTGATCGAAATAGGCCTAATAATCTTAGAGAAGCTAGTCGAAAAGTTGTGAGTGAGAAGCGGACTTCTCATCATGGTGATAAAGAGAAGGATGATAAGCTCACTCACAAGGACTCATGTGGAAGAGACTCACATTTATCAATTAAAGAATCTCAAGAATCAAGCATCATTCTTGAGCTTAATGCTTTGGCTGAAAATACAGCAAAGTCCGACTCACATAAAGAAGAGGATTCCCAGTGTACAGGAGCAAATGATGTAGAATTTTCTCACATTGATGGACCTCTACCTGAAGAGCTTCCTTCCATGGAGGAAGACATGGATATATGTGACACGCCACCTCATATTCCTTTGGTTACTGATTCTTCTATTGGTAAGTGGTTTTACCTTGATTACTTTGGTATTGAACGGGCCCCTTCAAAGTTATGCGACCTTAAGGCACTTGTGGATGAAGGAGTTCTTGTGTCTGATCATTTGATCAAGCACTTGGACGGCGACAGATGGGTAGCCATTGAAAATGCTGTTTCACCCCTTAATACTGTAAATTTCCCATCCATTGTCTCGGACATGGTAACTCAATGCGTGAGCCCTCCGGAGGCACCTGGTAATCCTTTGGCAGAGAAAGATACTGTTGATATTGGCCAATATGGTTCTAAAACTGGTGAATCACTTGTGCCTAATGACTGTGCTGCTGCTTCTGAGCCTTTAGAGGATCTCCACATTGATGACAGGGTTAGAACTCTGTTGGAAGGTTTTAATCTTATTCCTGGCAGGGAACTAGAGATTATTGGAGGTGGTCTTTTTGCTTCTTTTATTTTCCTTTATTTCCTAAAAAATACTACGTTTTTTTTATTCCTCAGTCATTGTTCATTTATTTTTCTGATGGATAATATTGGAATTCATACAGAAGTTTTACAAACAAGTTTTCAGCATGCGCCATGGGAGGGAGGGGAAAAATCAGAAGGTAAGTGTTTAACTACTTGAAGTTGTTAGTGTAACTTGTTTAATTAGTGCTTTTCTTTATAGGGTTCGCTGTAATAACTCTAAGCACACTGAAAATTTGACTGAATCTTTTGTCACAATTGTTGGTTTATTAATATTGGATTTACCCCGTTGACATTTAATTATACTGCTAGTATTTGGCTTCATTTCATTGTTGAAACTTTGTTTTTTTTGCTTTAGTGGTTTTGCACGCCTGAGGAATATATATTTTAGTTTCAATCAGTGCAGAATTGCTGATTTCTTTTCCATAAGATTACAGTAACATGCCAACCTTATTTATTATATATGCATTGTGTACTAGTGCAATATCTTGGCCTTGATGCATAGCATTCTAGAACATCGTAGGAGTCAGATTCAAGGTGTTGGCATATAATTTTAATCTTACCATCTATTTTATTTAGATTCGACAAGTTCTAATCCTCACTTTTGAAGTTTTCAATTTTATTTATGTCTTCTTGGCATGAGGAGCTTTACTTTCTTTATTCTTCATCATCTTGTCTACTCCTAGATCGTATTTGTGAAATGTATGCACTTTGGTCTATAATTATGGAGGAAGGTGGGGGTATATCATAAACCAAGATTATTTGCCAGAGTTAACATTTAAAAAAGAAGTGGATGATTCTAAAATTAATGCTTAACAGGTTTTTTTTATCTTTTCTTAATATGCTGTTGGTACTCTCAAGTGCTCCGGTGGTATTAATTGTATTTACGCAATGATTGTTGACTATATTTTATCCTCACCCATGTTCAGGGTTCAATCTGCTTCGTACTGGAATTGCGGAACAGCATGAACAAGATAGTGATGAGGTGTTGAGTTGTTTTGACATGAAACTAAAAGAAGCTATTGAATTGACTGTAAGTACAGTCTTCGGGAAAGATCACCTGTCAGAGTTGGCTGATACCAATGGCTGGTTTTATGAACCTTGGTCTTGTAAGGGTGGGGATTGGAAGACGAATGACGAAGCTGTCCAGGATAGATTTCTGAGGAAGAAATTTGTGCTCAATAGTGGTTTCCCTTTATGCCAGATGTCAAAGTCTGGGTTGGAGGATCCTAGGTGGCAAAGAAAAGATGATTTGTATTATCCTTCCCAGAGCAGAAGGCTTGACCTTCCTCTATGGGCATACTCATCTTCAGATGAGAGGAATGAATGTGCTGGTGTTGGCAGATCAATAAGGGGGGTGAAGGGAACCACATTGTCTGTGGTCAGGATAAATGCCTGTGTAGTTAAGGACCAAGGTTCATCTGTTTCTGAACAACGTACAAAAGTTCGAGGAAAGGACAGGTACACGTCCAGGTCTACTCGATTGCACTCTGCAGCTAATGATGTCAAGAGATCAATGGCAGAAACCGACTGTTTACCTAGGATTGTTAATGACCAAGGTTCACATGGATCTTGGAAGTCTAGGCCAGTCATTAGCACTCCTAAAGATCGTCTGTGCACAGTTGATGACTTGCAATTGCATTTGGGTGAGTGGTACTACCTTGATGCCGCTGGACATGAACAAGGGCCTTTTGCTTTTCCAGTGCTTCAGGTTCTGGCAGAACGAGGTGCTATCCAAAAGTATAGCAGTGTTTTCAGAAAACTTGATAGGGTATGGGTTCCAATTATGTCCGGCACAGAGGATCCTAACATAAAAGTTCTACAAGAGAATGCTGAGCCATCTAACAAATGCTCAGGAGCTCTTTCTGAGGGCAGTAGTAATAGCAATGTGAATTCCAATTTTTTTCATAGCAAGCATCCACAGTTTATAGGCTATTCCCGTGGAAAGCTACATGAATTGGTAATGAAATCGTACAAGAGCCGGGAGTTTGCTGCAGTCATAAATGAAGTTCTGGATCCGTGGATTAATGCAAGACAACCTAAGAAGGAGATTGACAAACACACGTTCTGGAAATCAGGTATTAATCTGCATATTAACCTATGTGCAAAGTCTGCAGTTAATGGTAATATGGCTATCATTTTTGAATTTTCCAAATTGAAAAAGAATGACACTTTTTTCTTTTACTGTGATACCGAATGAGTGCAATTGATAAGTGACTCTTCAGTTAATGTATCTCTTTTGTAAAATTTGACATCATCTGTTGTCTTGTTTCTTCCCTTCTTAAGTATATTTGACTTGCCATTTTTGTCAGGAATGACAGATGCACCAGCTTCACACGCCCCTCCTCCCTGTTCCATTTTCTTTTTGGACTCTTTGCAAATTGTTGGTCTTATACACTTTTTATATTCTATTCTATTATATGTTCGTGGTTTGGTGAAAATCTTTTCTCCGGAGAGTGTTCTATGTTTCACACTTTTGAGATCATTACTTTAGTATTTGGGAAAGGATTCCAGTCAGAAGAATAACTAACAGTTCTTTTGTTTGAATTTTAGATTATTATACTTGTGTACTTCAAACACCCTCTCCCAGCCTTTTTAAAAGAATAATAGATAAAGGTAAGTAAAGGGAGGGGAATAAAGAATCCTGTGTTGAATTTTCTCATAATAAGGAAATAATGATCTGATTATGGTTTTGAAATACTAACTTGTGCAACAGTTAAGTGGATGGACTGATTAATCTCACACTGCTGTTTTTTTTATGTGAATGAAAATTACCATCTTCGTTTAGCAGGTTTGCATTTAGCAAATCATCAAAAATTGTATCTTTTGTTTCTTCATTTGATTCAGTTTAGTTTCTCTGTGTTTATGCTTGCATGATTTCTTAACTGTTACTATTGTCATTCATCTGAGGCATTTCATTCTTTATTGTTCTTTTGGGGATTATATTCCTTCTTTTCCTTTTGTTGGGTGGTTGGGGTTTTAAATCAGAAATTGGTGTGCCTGCTGGCAATAAAACAAGGATGCAGCTTGGTGAGAGTGATGAAGACTATGAAGTGGAAGATGACCTGCAATCATTTCAAAGGGACGAGCTTGGATTTGAAGAGTTATGTGGTGATGCTACTTTCCATGGAGAAGCTGGTGCATGTTATATGACTGAGATGGGAAGCTGGGGTTTGCTGGATGGTCATGTTTTGGCAAGAATCTTTCATTGTTTGAGGTCTGACCTGAAAACTCTTTCCTTTGCTTCTTTAACTTGTAAGCATTGGAGAGCTGCAATCTGCTTTTACAAGAATATTTCAAGACAGGTCAACTTCACGTCCATGGGTCCTAGCTGCACTGACTCAATCATCTGGAACATAATGGTAATTAAGTCTGTATCCTACTCTACTAAATCTTCATAAAGTCTCTTTGTTTTGTCTCACTAATATAATATTTGCTTGCAGAGTGGTTATAATAAAGAAAAATTGAATTCATTGGTGCTGGTAGGTTGCACGAATGTTACTCCTGACATGCTTGAGGATGTTCTTCACGCTTTTCCGTTTTTATCATCTGT
Organism: Erythroxylum longipes; assembly: GCA_027563885.1. Classification (NCBI taxonomy): domain Eukaryota; kingdom Viridiplantae; phylum Streptophyta; class Magnoliopsida; order Malpighiales; family Erythroxylaceae; genus Erythroxylum; species Erythroxylum longipes. The sequence goes on along the minus strand of JAOQMS010000180.1, from coordinate 26,766,899 downwards.
TGATGTAAGAGGCTGTAACCAATTTGGAGAATTGATCCTTCAATTCCCAAGCATCAGCTGGTTTAAGAGTCGCACTTTGCATAGTTCAGGGTTTCCTGAGGAGTCTCATTCAAAAATAAGGAGTCTTAAACAGATCAGTGATAAAAGTTCTGCACTTAGTAAAACAAAGGTTTTGGGTGGTGATACAGATGATTATGGTCAACTGAAGGAGTATTTTGATAGTGTTAGTAAAAGAGATTCAAATCAGTTATTCCGACGCAATTTGTACAAGCGCTCAAAATTGTTTGATGCTCGAAAATCATCATCAATTCTTTCCAGGGATGCTCGTATAAGACAATGGGCTATCAAAAAATCTGGAAATGGCTATAAAAGGATGGAGGGGTTCCTTGCTTCAGGTTTGAAGGACATTATGAAGGAGAACACATTTGAATTTTTTATTCCGAAGGTACTGAACTTCTTGTTACGTGGGACATTTTCTACCTTTTATTTGTTTTATTTATACATTTTTATCTTTTCCTATATCAGGTGGTAGAAATTGAGGATAGGATGAAAAGTGGCTTCTACATAGGACATGGATTAAAGTCTGTTAAGGAGGATATCAGTAGAATGTGCAGAGATGCAATCAAGTGAGTCATTTCTACCTGTTCACATGCTGGTGCCTGTATCAGGCCTTTGCCTTCATCTGCTTGTGGAGCAGCACATGATTCTTAACATAGTATTATCTTTCTGTACATTGTTGAATCAAGATGTTTCTGACCAGGATTGATCTATGAAACATGTTTGAATCTGCAAGTGTTGCCCGTTGTCTACGATTTGCATGTTTTAGTGAGAAATTGATATATTACTTAATTCTTTTAGGCATTGATTTGCACCATTATGTAGTGCTATAACATTCCTACATCAACATGGTTGATCAAGGATGGGAATGCTCATCAATTATTTTGGGGTTCTTTTTCTCAAACCATTCACTGGCTTGTCTGTTCCATATGTGTATTTTTGTCTTTGATGTGGATCGTTTGATTGAATGGAAGAGGGGAAAGAACATTATAAGCTACTAAAATTGATTTTTTTCTTCTTTACTTCTTCAATTTATTATTTTTAATACGCATTTCTGGAATCAGAGCCAAGAATCGAGGTGCTGGAGATATGAATCGCATTATTGCTTTATTCCTCCGACTTGCATCATATTTGGAGGAGAGTTCAAAGTTCTCATATGAAAGAGATGAGCTGATGAATTCATGGAAAGATGACTTGTCTGAAGGATTAGTCTCTTCTTGTGGCAGATACAATAAGAAGAAATTATTAATTGACAGGAAGAATATGAATAGGAGTAATGGCAATACTATTGCAAATGGTAGCCTTGATTATGGAGAGTATGCATCTGATCGAGAAATCAGAAGACGTTTATCCAAATTGAATAGAAAGTCTTTGGACTCAGGAAGTGAAACTTCAGATGACACTGACGTGTCTTCTGAAGATGGAAGGAGTGGAACTGTGAGTAATGCGTCAGATACAGAAAGTGATTTGGATTTCCTGTCAGGACCTTGTAGTAGAGAGTCAAGAGGAGATGGATATTACGTGGATGATGATTTAGATACCACGACTGATGAACGTGAATGGGGTGCTCGCATGACAAAAGCGAGTCTGGTTCCTCCAGTCACCAGGAAGTATGAAGTTATAGATCAATATGTCATTGTAGATGATGTGGAGAATGTCCAAAGGAAGATGGGTGTATCTCTGCCAGATGACTTTACTGAGAAACTTGATGCCCAGAAAAATGGTGCTGATGAATTGGACATGGAGCTTCCTGAAGTCAAGGAATATAAGCCTAGGAAACGCCTTGGTGATGAAGTTGTAGAACAAGAAGTCTATGGAATTGATCCTTATACTCATAATCTTTTGCTTGACTCCATGCCTGAAGAACTGGATTGGCCTTTGTTGGACAAGCATTTATTTATTGAAGACATGCTCCTCCGGACTTTGAATCAGAAAGTTAGGCACTTCACTGGAACTGGGAACACTCCAATGGTGTATCATTTGCGGCCCGTTATTGAGGAAATTGAGAAAGCTGCCAAGGAAGACTGTAATATACGCACATTGAGAATGTGCAGGGGTATTCTAAGGGCCATTGATAGTCGTCCTGACGACAAGTATGTTGCTTACAGGAAGGTGTAGCACATCATCTATTTAACACTTTTAGTTTATCAACTGTTTGGAAAGTTTTACTGCCTTTGTTTGTTCTCTGCTTGGGTTTGCTAATTCTTTCTGTTTCTTCCTATTATCAGGGCCTTGGTGTTGTTTGCAATAAAGAAGGTGGCTTTGGAGAAGATGATTTTGTTGTGGAGTTTTTGGGAGAGGTATGATCTAGAATGGAAATTAACCTTTTAGAGCAGTAAGCAATGTCTTCATATAATATTGATCACTAAATTCCGTTTTAAAATCATATAATAAACAAAATACGGCTATCTAAATTTGATGGTTTTGATCTCTTACTCTTAGATGTGTATGTGTGTCCACAGACACATACATGCAATGAATTGCGACACCCTTTTCCACTACCAAAAGGTTGTAATCAGCAAAATGCAATGTAAAAGCTTATTGCTTCCTTACTGCAATATGTATTTATGCAGTAAAGGGAAAGGTTTTGACATCAGATCGGATCAAATGTTTTATGACTATTTGGAGATGTCTGAGTTGCTGTTACAATGTTATTCTGGGATTTGCAGGAAATATATGCTTTACAAGTGCACGTAATTCTTGGTTTAAGTGCATGCATGCTTGCTTGTATATATGTATTCATTGGACTTTGGTAATGCTGCAAGTCTATCTTGTTGTGTTCGGTCATCTGGGGCAATGTTTGTAGGTTTATCCTGCGTGGAAATGGTTTGAGAAGCAAGATGGAATCCGTTCTTTACAAAAGGACAATAAAGATCCAGCTCCAGAATTTTACAACATCTATATGGAGAGGCCTAAGGTGATCCAACTCAGGTTATTTTGCAAGTATGTGCAGTTCACAGTTGATACTTTACATTTACTTAATCCTTTATGTTATTGGCAGGGTGATGCTGATGGTTATGATTTAGTTGTTGTTGATGCTATGCACAAAGCAAACTATGCAAGTCGCATTTGTCACTCATGCAGACCTAATTGTGAAGCCAAGTGAGTCTTATTCTCTTTCTGTCCTTGTTCAGTTCCATATTTAAGTTTTTTCGTAGTTTCCTCACTGGTTAATGGGCTTCTTGATCATTAATTTCTGCATTGCTTTCTGCACATTTGAAGTCATCATTGAGTTATTTAGAAGTAAAAACATTGTGGCAATTTAATTTCAGCTGTTTACAGCTTAAGTATGCGATTAAGGACTATTTCAATCGATCTAACACATATTGTGTTGCCATATACTTATATGCTGTATTACATTTCAGTTTCTGTTGTCATACTTGATATTCATTTCAGGCCCCATAATTCCATAGTTTTAAACCTGTTTCAGCATGAAATGCATCATTGATTCCTTGCTTAACCTTTTATAATTAATGGAGAGTGACAGTTTGATAATCCAGTGATCTTGGAAATGGAGGGATGGTGTCATGTAATGCTAAACTTTTCTCTTGGAAACAGAGGATAGGAAAAAGTTCAAGTCAAAATTTTTGTTCTCTTTCAATTATAATTTCTCTAGTCATCGAAATTTGTTGCCTCTGCTCTCATAAGCTTTTCCCTTTGAATAATTTGCTCTGGTTGATGTTTTCTCCTGTTCTATGCAGAAAAAGAAAAAGTACAATAGTTTCTTTGATTTACTTATACCGACATATGACCTGTGATATATTTTCTACAATTTTTTTGAATGTAGAGTTACTGCTGTGGATGGTCAGTATCAAATTGGAATTTATACAGTTCGTGAAATCCAATATGGCGAGGAGATAACGTTTGATTACAATTCTGTTACAGAGGTGTGCCTTCTATAATGTGTTGTTTATGCCATATAACAATTCACGTTTCATGCCTGATGTATGACTCTTCATGTGCAGAGCAAGGAAGAATATGAAGCATCTGTTTGTTTGTGTGGCAGTCAAGTTTGCCGAGGCAGCTACTTAAATTTGACAGGTGAAGGGGCTTTCCAAAAGGTACAGCCTTTCATAACCATCTATATTATGATGTTGGATTCAGCAATGTGAATGATATGAACTGCAAATATTTTACCACATTATGTTTCCAAAAACGATGTTGTCTGTTAATGGAGTATATCTTTCATTAGGTGATGAAGGATTGGCATGGGTTTCTGGATCGGCATTACTTGATGTTCAAAGCATGTCAATTAAATTGTGTATCTGAAGAAGACTATCTCGACTTAGGGAGGGCTGGTTTAGGCAGTTGTTTGCTTGGTGGTTTGCCTGATTGGTTGGTTGCGTATTCTGCTCGTCTGGTTTGTTTCTTTGTATCCCCTTTCTTTCTTTTTAATTTTTGTTTTGAGATTTTCCTTCTTGTAATGTTTCTTGCATTTATTTCTCTTTTTTTTCCCTAATCTGAAGGTGAGGTTCATAAATTTAGAAAGAACGAAGCTTCCTGAGGAAATTCTAAAGCATAATTTAGAAGAAAAACGGAAATATGTAGCAGAAATATGTCTAGAGGTTGAGAGAAGTGATGCTGAGGTTCAGGTAAACAATTATATGGGATTATGCCTGTAAGTTATCCTCTGAATACTCACATGAATCATTTTTGCATGAGGCAGGCTGAAGGTGTCTATAATCAGAGACTTCAAAATTTGGCTGTTACTCTTGATAAGGTGGACATCTCTCTGAAGTTATCTATGATGCCAATATTTTTTTTCATCTATTTATCTAGAGTATACCCCTTCTGTGTGTGGACTTTTACGCTTGCAATCTTTGGGCCATAGACTTGTGTTTAGTTAGTATAAGACACCTTACAGTTGTAAGGTCAACCTTTTTGTGGTCAACTTCTGCGGTTGGTTGAGCTGTTCAATTGTATGAATTCTAGTAGGTTTCAAGGAAAAAGTACAAACAGAGGTTTATGTTCTGATTCGTTATTTTTCTACTTGGGAAGTTGGAAAACAATTGAGATCTCTTGTTTTTGAGTCTTTTTTTTTTCTTCTAATTTTTAGTAAATTTTGAAAACATTCAAATGTACTTTCATTTATGAAACAGGAACTTGGTTTTCATATTTTACTCTGTGGACCACCTTAGTATCGTATCTAAAATTGAGACTATTATCGTATCCAAATTTGACACCGTCTTTCGATGTTAAATTGTGAATTGTAAGCAGATTGCCTTTACCCCATCTGAGCTTGCGACTCATGTTTGGGCTTTCTTATCCTTTATATTATGTCTCCTGAAAATTACGTGGTCTGACTATTGTGAAATATATATTTGTACTCATTTTAAACATTTTGTCATTGGAATGCCATTTTACAGGTGAGCTACGTAATGAGATCTGTTTTTGGTGACCCAAAGAATGCTCCACCTCCACTGGAGAGGCTAAGCCCTGAAGAAACTGTTTGCTTCCTCTGGAAAGGAGATGGATCACTTGTTGAAGAACTTCTTCAGAGTCTGGCCCCACTTGTAGATGGTGAAACTCTAAATGATCTTAAGACCAAAATTCGTGCACATGATCCATCCAATTCCAGTGACTTACAAAAGGACCTGCAGAAATCGTTGCTGTGGTAAGTAGCTTATATTTCTTGTATTTGGTTTCATTTTTGTTTGTGTCAAATGAACACTTTACAGTACTCTTTTTGTTTTGAAAGGTTGAGGGATGAGGTTCGAAGTCTTCCGTGCACATACAAGTGTCGGAATGATGCTGCGGCTGACTTGATCCATCTTTATGCATATACAAAGTGCTTCTTTAGAGTTTGTGTAAGTCCTGTTACTAGTCTCCTGTATAATTTGTTTGCATGCACCAGCTACCTTGCAATGTAATTAAAGAGTTTTCAATGTTTGTTCCTGAAAGAACTATGAATATTGCAGGAATACAAGAAATTTACTTCGCCACCAGTTTACATCAGTCCACTTGACCTAGGACCAAAATATGCCGAGAAATTGGGGCCGGACATCCACGAGTATCAGAAAGCCTATGGTGAGAACTATTGCCTGGGGCAGTTGATTTTTTGGCATATCCAGACAAATGCTGAGCCAGATTGTGGCCTCATAAAAGCTAGTAGGGGCTGCTTGTCATTACCTGATGTTGGCTCCTTCTATGTCAAGGTTCAGAAGCCATCTCAACAGCGCATATATGGCCCAAAGACGGTGAAATTAATGCTGGAAAGGATGGTAAGTTTTATGGACACCATGTCTGTGTTTTTCAGAGTCTATTCAGTAATTTAGATATTTGTTTCTCATTGTAGTCATAGCTTATTGTGCCCATATTTTAAATTCATGTTTTGATTATAGTCAAAACCCTTGCTTATATTATCATGGGGAAAGTTTTCATGCTGACTGTTCGTCATTCATGTCTGCCAAATAATCATTGCCTCCAGCCTGTTAAATGGTCTTAGCTTTGCTTTAAGGAATTTGAAAATTTGGAGTTGTCCTGTCTTCTGTTCAAAAAAACCTAGGTGTGGCCCGTTCCATTTCTATACTTTTGGCATTACAGTCTGCGAACTTTTAAAACCACAACTTATTTATTGTATTGACTTCGGGGCTGCTCATAAAATAAATATCTTGTCTAAACAGTTACCTATTAAAACCAAGATATGTATAACTTCTATCGAGGGAATTATGGCAGAGTTGCTGGTGATGTAGTGTTAATGCTGTCTTCATTTAATTCAGTGAACTGGGCATTCCATTTCAAGTAGAAGCGAAGAAATGGGAATGAAAACTGAAACAGTAGAATTCTAGGCAATAGGGATGAATTTACTTGGTTTAGTTTCTAGCTGTAATTGGTATAGTTTGCTTACAAATGCTTGTGTTTTCAGGAGAAGTTTCCACAGAGACCGTGGCCCAAAGACCAAATATGGTCATTCAAGAGCTGTCCAAAAGTTTTTGGCAGCCCGATGTTTGATTCAATTCTGAACAGCACACCAATAGATAAGGAGATGTTGTATTGGTTGAAACACAGAGCTGCAATGTAGTAGACCAGATTGGGTGGGATTGATGACCAATTGGTTGAATTTTAGTCTGTTGATAAGGGAAGCTGTACGTGGTATAGTCAGGCAGCAAAATGACGATTTGAAAAGTAGATTGGAATGGTTTCTCATTTTTAGGTCACAGCTGCCCCATTAGTACGGGCGTTGGCACAAAAATCATTCCATAACGTCACCCTTTCTCCATTCTTTGTACAGTTTTAGGGTTTTTCTTTTCCCCTTTGTAATCTGTTAAGTTGTAATTCGTTACATGGTTGTTAGTATAGCATTTTTTATTTCTTTATAAAGGAATGAAGAGTATACCCATGTTTCCTGCGCCCGTCTGTGATCTCATTGTTTAGAACCTAAACTCACACTGCAGAGATGACATAGCATGTTAGTTTCCCAAATGGGTGGATATTGCTTAACCCTGATGTGTGTCACAGGTTTAACGCAAACCCCCCGTTTCTCACTAGCTGGAAAATATTCTACAAGAATAAACAATTAAGAAAAGAAATGTAATCTAGGCACAACAATATTTAAGGGCAATTATTTTTTAGGTCTTATAATTGTGTCTTAATTTATAAAGGTAGATGTTACTCTTACATTTTTTGTTGCTTTTTAATTTGATTAGTTGCAAAATAAATTAAGAAAATCAAACGAATTTTTTAATTAATAGTTTTATATTTGTTTAGTCAAATTTGATTCTTATGATTTGAAAATCAGAAGAGGGATACAAGGCTTTACACAAGGCTGACTTGATATTATTGGAGTTTATGAGCCCTTTTTTTTTTTAAATAAAGAAAAACCCTTTTTATGTTGTTAATTCTAACCTCCTTTGGACCAGGAGGAATCCTATTTCTATCATTCTATTGGACGTTATTTGCACAGTTCTTCATTTTAGATTTTCTACTGTTCTAATTTTTTAAAAGAATAAAGGGATAAATTTTGCATTATCTTAAAGGGGTTTACATACAAGTACACTTAAAAGGAACAGGAAACACTACAAAGCGTGTGTAACTAGAAACAAATTCTCGAACAACTATTCAAATTCCACATCCTGAAGTTCTTTATTTTTCACCGAGGACTCTAAAAAGTGGATGCACCTCTCAAAGTATAGATTCTATGCATTCTTCTTCTATTTACTCAATTGGTTTTTTTTTTTGGGCTGTAAGAGGTCCTCTTACCTAGTTTCAAAGATTTGATTCTCTTGATGAAATATTCTAAAGTTTCTTTTCCTTTATAATGCATACACATAATAACTTAAAGATAGGGATGACAATTTTTGGCCCATAGGTCAGGCCCAAGTCCAGACAAACTCGAGATCCAATTATTCTAAGCAAACCAAATCATTTTATTTAAAAGAGTTGAACTTCGGGTAAACTTGAGTCTAGGCAACTCAGACCCTGATCTAATTAAAAAAATAAATTATTTTATATTTTTATTTTAAAAAATTATTTTAAAAAAATTAGTGGGGGCTGGCCCATGATCTAATTAAAAAAATAAATTATTTTATATTTTAATTTTAAAAATTTATTTTGAAAAAATTGGTAGGGGTTGGCCCATTGTCATCCCTACTTAAAAATAATCTTAACGAGTTTCAAGTCCCCTTTAGAATTGTATCTAGTTCTACATGTCCAACAAATGATATTTCCCAACCATCTTCTATGTAAGTCTAGTTGCACTTCTATGTAAGTCTAGTTGCACTAGCTCATGACTTGTCTTAGTACATCTATAGAATAAGAACACTAGAAGAACAAGTATTTAATAGATTCTAGGTCCGATTGGCATAAGCAGGTATTAATGACTGACATGCATATAAGTTTATCCTTTGTTTAAAGTCTTTTTTTTTACAACTAACGATAATATGAATGATGCTTTGAGTATATGAATTTGCTTCCAAACTAACTTGTTCCTTACAGCTTTAGGAGTTGATGGATTGAGCATGTTGAGTCATGTTTTGTTATTAAATTTAATTGAGCTATGTGTGGACCATATGATCAAGTCCTCCTTTGTAGCATTGGGAGCATAAGTTGACCTATTAGCCATAATATTTGAGAATCCCCTCTAGTGACAGCTATATGTTCTATTCCTTATCACCTTCTTTAACTAGTATGGTGAATTTGAGCCTATGTAAGCAAGTAAGATTGGATAGATGTCTAAGGTTGTGCTAGTTTCCATACTAGAAAGAAGTGACATGTGCATTTCTAATTATGCATTTCATGTGCAGATGCATAATAATCCTCAATTTTAGTTATTATTCTAGTATCTAGGACACGTTTGGATAGTGCTTAAAATTCCAACAACTTTCATAATTGAAGGAAGTAGGAGTATATCTACTTCACCCATATAGAATCCTTAATATGAAATTTCCAAATTCTCTTTGCTAGAAGCATGTTGTTTATAGCTTTTATGGAACTGCTCCCTAGTCCTCCTACATCTTTAGAAACATAGACATCTTTCTATTTCACTTTCATTTGAGTTAATTTATTAGGGTATCTAATCCACAAGAAATTCTTGATTGACCTCTTAATTGATTTTGATTATGCTTTGGGCAAAGCTCATATGAGAACTCTAGTGAATATAGAGAATGTTCATAATTAAAGGATCAATTAAAGCCTCCTTGCATAAGACAAAAACTATTATTCTAGATTCCTATTTTTCTTGGAATGGAATCAAATAAAGGATGACAATATTTGTTTATGGGTCATCTTATTTTTATTGGTACACTATGGTATTTAAAAGGGGGGAATTTAAGCTTTAGGCTTGTAGCTTCTAAGGAAGTTATAGCAATGTGAAAATTTCCTCCTGATACATAAGCGGTCATTATCAAAATTCCAACGATTATACAACTTGGTGGAGGAGATTTTCTTCTCTGTTTTTTCTTTTTTTGTTTGTAGACTAAGGTATTTAAAAAGGTAGAATTTAAGCTTTAGGCTTGCAGTTTCTACCAAAGTTATAACAGTGTAGGAATTTCCTCTTGATACAAAAGTGTAGCACTGGTCTTGGTTAATATTTAAATCAAAAAGATTATTAAACTATTACATCGTATCAATAAGGATTTTTATGGAGTTTACATTTGCACCATATAAGAGAACAAGGTGCAAATGCTAGGTGGTTGAGTTTTAGAATTTCACATTTATGGTGATAGTTAAATATGTCTTTCACCTTAATGTTTTTATCTAAGATCCTTGAAAAAACCTCAATATAGATTGCAAAAAGAAATGGGGAAAGAGAATCCCCTTGTCTTATTCCTCTTCCTTCCTTAATGTGTTGAGTAAATTCTCCATTAACTAGTGCATTGAAATATGTGCCAATGATGTACATTTCAATTCATCTGAGGAAGGGGCGAAGATATCCCTAAGCTTTACAGTCTCCAAGATGAAGCTCTGAGCTACTGAATCAAAAGTTTTGTGTATGTTTCTTAGAGAAAATTTTGTTCAATCCACTACTAAAGAGTTGTAGCCAATTAAGGGTTGAAACTTGTATATAAAATTTGAATATTACTTTATGGTTTTGGTTCATCTAATGATAAGTTTTCCAAAGAACTTGCTAGAGACTTGATCTCATCCACTTATCGTAATTTTTTTCTCTCTTTAAACAAAATATGTTGCAGTCTTTACTATTTATGAACCCTAATCTAATTAGGAATTGGAAATTTCATTATGATCAAAGAAGATTAAGAGAGAAAAATAAGAATCAGTTAGTCATTATCTTCCATCAACCAATGCACATCATTTATATAATGAATAGAATAGCCATTATAAAAAGAAAATGAATTCATTACTTGTGGCTATCTCTGAGTCTATCTACTAAACTTAAACTATATCATCTCTCATTCGATTAATCATATTCTTCTCCTCACTTTCATGCTACACTTCAAATATATCATAATGATCCTCCTTAAAAACTTTATCCACCTTGTTAATATCAAGGTATCATTATTGTAGTACTTACAAATTACATAAATTATATCATCATCAATCGACTACTATAATGAAACTTGAACAATTGTTCTGTTCATCCTATGCACCAATCGATTTTCTTTAATAGCCATCAATAGCTTAAAAGGAATTGAGAAGTATTATGGCATAGTCAAGCTAACCTTAATAATGTATAAAATAAGTTACTTGAGCTAAGAAACACGAAAAGTAGAGTGAATTCTAGAATTATGCGATAGCTGCAATTTGTATTCTATTAGACCTATGCATTGTAAAACTTAAAAGGGTCTACAGATTAGTAGTGATAACTTATGATTGTCATGTCAGTAAAGGTTATATTGTCTTTACAAAGAAGAAGTTTCACATAAACCTAGTTGATTTAAATTCTTAGTTTGGCTATTTTCTTTAATTAAATTATTTCATTCAATTTTGGACTCTACCATATGAAATTAAAGTAATTTTATTATTTTTCAATGCTTGGTCCACCATTAACAACTTCAAGTCACTTGTTAGATAAGGAATATAGACAGAGGAGCATATCCATAAAAAAATTCAAAAGGATTACACTAGATGGTGGAATGGAATGTAATGTTATAACACTACTTAGCTACATCTGACCATTGACACTAGTGATGTGGATAAACACTGTAGATATGACCTTAGTTTGGCTATCTATTTGAGGATGATATGTTGTAGATGAATGTAGAGAATATCCTGAAATTGAAAGAACTCCTTCTAAAAGGCACTTATAAAAAATAGATCCTAATCACATGATCCTTAGATTCATATATTGTAATTTATTAACATAATCCACATACAATTGAACCACCTTAGCTACTGAATAAGGATGAAACAGTGGAATAAAATGACCTTACTTACTAAGGTAGTGAACTATTGACAGAATAACCATTTGAATCTAGGCATTCCCTCTATTGAACCCAAACTCATATTTGTCCATTTCTAATCAAGTATAGTAGAAGGCTATAATTTTGTTACTATAATAATAAGTTCGTATACTTATTTTTGTGGAAAATTTCACACTTTTAAATAAATTCTCTTACATCACCTTGCATTCATTTCAGAAAAAATAAAAATAAAAATAACCTTAACTTTTTATAAGTACAAAGGACCCCAGAATGTTCCCAAACCACTAAATTATGAAATATTGAAATGATAAACCACTAAATTATGAAATATTGAAATGATAAATTTTCTTAGATCTATGTTATTGATCAACAACTAGTCTACCTTTTCATTACAAACTATCATTTATCAAACTATAGGATGAGTGAACAATTTTACCATTCTTAACTTCGAAATTAGTGCTTGTAACACCTTATTTGTGTTTTAATTGAATTGAATTTGTTACAACAAATCAGTTTAGATAATGGAAACTAACATGTTACATATTTCAACGCTAGAAACTTGAGATAAGGTATTAACTTTGTTACTATCGACTCCTTTCCTATAACCATTCTTAAAACCAATTCTCAAAAACTTCAATAACCATATATATATAAAAAATGGGTAGTGATACCGAAAACTCTTATGGTTAGTCTTTATTATGAAATGTAGGCCAGCCAAATAATACGACCATTGACAAATTGCCCTTACTAAGGCCAACAACACTTTTTAAAGTCAACAAATTTAGGTACTTTTAGGGATGGCAATTTCAGCTCGGCCCGGCCTAGCCCTCCGGCCAGGCTAGTTGGCCATGGGCCCGCCGTGCTCAACCAGCGGCCCATCCATTTTGGACAAAACGGTGTCATTTTGTCCAAAATGACGTCGTTTTGTATTATTTTTTTAAAAATTATATATAAATGGGTCGGGCCGGCCTGCCCTTAGCCCGGCGGGCCACGGACCAGCCAGCCTACCGATGGGCCGGGCCATGAGGGCCCGGCCTGGCCCATTGACATCCCTAGGTACTTGGAAGATAAAGTTGTACAAAAAAATACAACTAGATGACCCTTTTGTAACAGTACTAGCCTAATTTCTTCCCCATATGCATTATCTTTAATAACCATTTATTTTTAATGGCACTGGAGCTTTAGCCAGCATTTCATCTGAAATTGTGAATGTTAATTCAACTTTAGTTGACCACTAAATTTATCAAGAGTTCACTTCATACTCGTGTATAAATCTCTTGTAATAGCCTGATATTCCTAAGGAACTCGTTAATTTTTTGAAGTATTGAGGTTGTAGGACAAGTAACAATTGTAGGCATTTGTTTAAGGTCAATAGCAACTCCTTTAGCACAGACAATGTTAACCAAATATTTTACTTACCTTATTGTAAAAGAGCATTTTGAGATTTTTACATATAATAAATGTCGTCTCAAAACCAACAATGCCTTTTAAAGATGACTTAAGTGTTACTCCCATGAATGACTATAAATTAGAATATGATTGAAGAAGACTAACATGGACCTCCTTAAACAACAATTGGAGATAAAGTTCATTGAACTTTGAAATGTGGCTGATGTAGTAGTGAGGCAAAATGGCATAACGAGAAATTCATAATTCTTTGCATGTCTCTTGAATGCTATTTTGTGTATTGTCACCCTCAAACATTATAATTTGGTGGTAATGGACCCTAAGATCTAGTTTAATGTAGTATTTTTCCCTACAAAGTTCATTTAATATCTCATCAATTAGTAGAATATGGAACTTATCCTTAACACTTTTTCTCTTATATAAGCTACATAAAATTTTCATGATCCATCCTTCTTCTAACTAAAATTATTAGAGAAGAAAATCCATTCACTGTCTCATGTATAACTCTTTGCTTTAATGTTTCATTAACTATTTTTTAAATAGCTACATTTTGCACTTCGACATCCTTATAAGATCTCATGTTTACTGCCTTAATTTCTTCGTTTCACAAAATTTAATGGTCTTAAAATTGAGATTGTGGCAATCCATTTGGCTCCCTTAATATATCATCAAATTCCTATAACAATTGTTATAAAACCTTTGTTTCTCCACTAACATTTGTGATCCTTTATCATTAATTGATAATGACACTATGTGGTACTTCTCCATTATACCATATCATCTTGCAACAACAACAACAACAACAACAACAATAATAATAATTTGCACACTTTGTAGCTTTCTCCCACTCATTCATTCCCTGCTAGTCACTTCAGTTGATCCCTTATCATTATTACTGCTTAGTTCCATGAGTTTGCCCTTCCACTCAAAACTCTTCATCTCCTTTAATTAAAATATAATGTACTTCAATGTGGATGGAAATTGTATAATAAGCATTACATCACTACCTTTAATATCAATAAACATAGAATTACTCATGAACTAATGATTCCTCGCAATGTAACAAAAAAATTTACATAGTTTTTTAGAATTAATCTTCAAACATTTACTTACAAATTAGTTTTATTTCCTCTTTATTACTTTCTTCTTTACTTATTGTTGATGGTAAAACCTATCTACTTGTTTTACGCTAAAAAAACCATAAGCGAACGGGTCGTGACTTGTAGTAAAAAGAGAGGATATTGATCCCACAGGGATTGATGCCTAGACACTGCTTAATTTAGACACAACTTTGTTTAATAAACTAAATTATGAAATGCAAATAATTTGGAAAATTAAATTAAAATTAAAAGACTAATGTAAACAATGGACAATACCGAAATTGCAGAAAATCTAAATTCAAGAATCTATATACTAGAGATTACTTTTTTCCCTATTTTGTCTCCCTCCTATTTTATCGATTAAATTATGTCTCACCCTAGGTTTTTAAATATACTAATTACCCTCCCTCAAGGTGTAACTATTTATCCCTAATCGAATTAACGGGAATCAATTGGACGATCTCTCAACCTACTCAATGACTCTACCGATTCAATTAATTATCAAACCATCCTATGGGTAATCAATTGACTAGTCGAGATCTCTCTTCTAACTATTCACTTAACATGATGGTTGCTAGTCCATAGGTCGCCAACTCTCATTGTACAATCCTACATAAATTTCTTCTCACTCACTCTCTCGATTTATTGGAAGATGACAATTAAAAACAACAATTAACAAAGACAATTGCATTCAATTCAATAAAATAGGAGTTCAACAAAATAGTTCCGAAAGCAATCTTTAAAATAAAATCAGATTAACATGGTCTCCATAACATCATCAACATTCAAATAATCCATTTTTACAAAGAATAGAAGAGATTAAAATGACAAAAAATTGAATAGAAAGACTCCTTCTCTTCTTTGCCAAAATCTGGAATTTTGGTGTTGATGTGCTATTTTGCCCAATCTTGATGATGATCCTTCCTCAATGCTCTAAACATGTGTTTTTCACTCAAGGATGGTGTTTCTATAGGTGGGTGTCGTCTCCTTTGAAGATGGAGGCTTAATTCTCTTTTTATAGTCCAAAAATCCTAAGTTTAATGAAGCCTCGCGATTGTCTCGAATTGTAATTTGCATGATTCCCATGAGCGTGAGAATTTGTCACAGATGCATCTCTCATTTTTTTCTCTAATTCCCATGAATGTGGGAATTTGTCACAGATGCACTTCTCATTTCTACTCCTCTTTGATCTTTAGTTCACCTTCCAAGTTGCTCCTTCCTTCTTCCTACACAAAAATAGTCAATTCTTGCTCTCAATTAACATCAAACACATAAGAACAACAATGAAAATTAAACTTAACAAAAACATACAAAATGAATCCTAAGCTAGAATAATAAACAATTATGCTAGAAAACATATGTCAATTACTTATAAAAACATATCCTAATGCACACCTATCAATATCGCTGACACTTGAATCTTTTCTTGTCCTAAAGCAAAACGAATACAACCAATCAATTCTACCACTTTATTTTCACAAAGATCAAAGTATACAATCCCTCAAATTAAAGCCAACTCAAATATCAAGTTTGTAACATCCCCTCACTTATGGGAAAGGGCAATTTGGTCATTTTGAATGGGTTAGAATAATTGAAAGTGTTTCTGA
>JAOQMS010000180.1:26721214-26745244 GCA_027563885.1 Erythroxylum longipes | reverse complement strand
CATCAATATCTCAAAATGCCTAAAATACAAGAAGATACATGAACAGTAATTTGCTCAAAATGCAACTAAAGCCTTGTAGTTACAAATCTAGCTTAAACAGAAAAGATGCAAAAATTTGGAGTGATGCCTCGATTCTCTTTCACTCGATCTCATTTTCTTCACCTGAAGATGGATGAAAAAGGAGGGGTGAGCTTAAAAGCTCGTAGGTAACAAGTTTATAATGAAAAACAAGCAAAACCATTTAAAACGTTCATCGTCATTAAAAAAAAAGAATTCTTATTGAATCATTAAAACACTTAGTTCCTAAATTTTCAACCAAATTCACAATAAAACAATTCATGTATGCATCAATCTTGTCAATATATCATGAACATATAAACACATCAAAATGGTTTGGGTCGGTCCAAAATAGAACGTACTACACATTTCCCCTAAGGGCCTATGTAGCCGTGAACAGAACGTACTATCGCATTCCCACAAAATGGTTTTTGCGTAGCCGTGAAATTATAGGAGTCCGTGAAGTAGCTCCATGCTACTAGCGGGCAGGCAGGAGAAGCCTTTAGTCAAAGTGCACTTGACATACTTAAGGGACCAAACCAAACCCATATAACATGGATTTCATAACTTGTAAACATGTCGCCCAAAAGGCACATTTTCAAAACATGTCTTTCATGAACATAAAATATTTCATATGCATTTACATCATCTTTTTCACAATTAATCAACCAATAAAAATCATTTTATTTTCTTGACTAAAAAGAAAACATAATGGCTCATTATCCCATTATAAACATGAAACCTACTTGAAAGCTTAGCTTAGGAATTGGCTTAAGGATGTCTTTCCTCTTGCTCCCTTGGCCTCTCTTGATCGCCTCTTTGATTTCCTTCATAAAAGACGCAATTCCCATTCAACAGGAATTCAAATTTGAGAACCCATAAAGCACATTTACTAACATTGATCCTAAAATTCTTAAACCTATACATTTCTTAAGCTTTATGAACCAAAACCCTTTCAAAAATACAAAAGATTTTAAAAAATCGACTTACCTTGAATCTCTACCAAATAATGAGATTTTTGGCTCTAAAGAAAACTCTTCCAGTCTTGAACAACCTCAAACTCTCTCTTTAAAACTAAGAAAAGATGTAACCTAATCCAAAACTCTATTCTTTCTCAACTTCACCGAAACCTCTCTTCTTCTTTCTCTCTCTTTTTTTCGATTTTCTCCCTTCTTTCCTTTATTCACGTTTTTTGGTCTCCTAATTTATAAGACAACATTTTCCTCTTCCCATTATACCCTTAATGAGTGATAAAAGTCCACCTTACCCTTCCTTTAATGCCTTAGTGCTTCTAACCTTAAGCAAACCACCCAAAATATTCCCTTTATGAAATTTTTTTCTACCTTTAATTCAACTAACCCAAGAAATAAATTCTACTAACATAAAAATAATAATTAATAAAAATTTAACTCCCCAAATTCACTTATCCAAACTTCATAATTATTTAAATCATGCTTAAAAAAATTTGAGGGCCAACAAGCATGATATTTTTTCTATAAATTCCTACATGAATCATTTGAAGATGGTTTGAGAAAACTAAAAAATTATAATAATGTAAGGATGTTGATATAAGCAGTTGAAGAAAGGAAACTGAAGATAATTGAGGTGTATTTGGATGGAAGGAAGTTTTCAAACTATGAACACTTAATGAACCTAATAGACATTATTATTGGGATAATCGACGATAATGATAGCCTAATATACACTACAGCAGGCACTAAAGAAGGTATATAGCAATAGTTGAGGTAATCATAGAGTCACCGACTGATGGACCCATTAAAGTAGTGATTGAAGTAGACTTTTAAGCATCAAATGATACAGATGACCTAATATAATAATAACAAGTCAACATATTTCAGTGAGTTGGGTTATTCAAATGAATAAATTGAAAACGATATATTTGAATGTGGCATAGAAGAAAAATTTTATAATATGAGTAAGTGGTAAATGGATTATCAGAATAATAATTTAGGGGATAATAAGATTGAAGTTGACGACAAAGAAATTGGTAGCCTAGAAGGAAGGACATGAGCTAGTGAAAAGTGGAAAAAGAAATATGGATGGAGAATACATGTAATCCTTACATAAAATGAGCATGCATTTCAAATCAACATATTCAATGAAACCTTTTTTCATAGTATAACATTTGATTATATGTAGATCAGTTATCAGTGGATTGCTATCAAGTATGCAACACACTTTAAAAAGAATTGTAGTTGGCATATTTCAGGGGTAAAAGGAAATACATTACGAAATTATCAACAAAAGATTTCAAACATTAAACCTTAGAAAGATAAAAGGCATGCCTTGCGTTTATTAGTTAGAGATGAAGAGGAAAAATATGAAAAGTTAAAAGGGTACCTCTTGAGTACAATAAAAAGCAATAAGTCAACTTATTTAATATCATATCTCTTGAAGGTATATTTGATTTATGATACATTTATCTTTAAAAAGTAAAATTTCGGTTAGTCAATGTTTGTAAACCAATTATATGAATTGATATATGGCATTTAAAAACAAGATGTAATTAATAACTAATAATAGCTATTAGAAGGGTTCTAAATGATAACATTTAACCTTTAGCTTATATTGTTGTTGGAGTTGAGAACACAAATAGTTAGAAATGGTTTCTGGATTATGTTTGCTTAATGACATTACTAATGGTTGCTTATAGGTGTTTATAAGTGATAGGCAAAAGATAAAACAATGAAATACAAAAATTTATTTTCGTTTGAAATGGAACCCAAATTTGAAGCTAAATTTGTATTAATTATGCGATGCAGGGTCTACAAGAATATAAGTATGCACAGTTTGATCACAATTATTGTTTTAGGCATTCATGGGCCAATATATAAAAAATATAAACTAATTGTTGTCATCACAGAGAAGATGTGGTTAATATCTTATGATTATATTCAGTAAGGATATGAAAGGAAAATAAGTGATTTGGAGAGCATGAATAAGTAGGTCCATAACTGGTTCCAAAAAGTTCTAAAAAAGAGAAATGTTGTAGACATACTTTTGATAGAAGATGCAACTATGATTTTTTATCAAAAAAACACCAAAAATTGTTTCAATGGATATTTGACAAATGAAAGGGATAAACCAATTTAGACTTACTTGAAGGTGACAAGAAGAGAAATCATAAAGAGATTACATCAAAAGAAGCAAATGATGACTACATAAAATGAAAATATATATATCCTATCATAATGCCAAATGCTATAGAAAAATAAAAAAGATGCTAGTAATTAGTTAACTCATTTTGTAGGTAATGGTAAATTTGACTTTGAATAGTATATAAATGACCTCATGGATTGAAACTCAAAAAATGATACTAGTTATTTAACTCATTTATAAGTGGTGGAAAATTTGAAATTAAAAACTACATAAATGACCATTATGTAGTGAACTATTGATTTCACTTGTGGGAAATGAGACTTGATTAGGATACCTTGAAGCTATGTGACTTTAAGAAATATTTTAAAAGGAAGAGAAACAAAAGTAAGGAGGCAAATATGAGGTATTACTACAAAAGCATAAATCTAGTATCAGGTGAATAGTTCCAGCCAATATTTAGGGGGAAAACATGGAAACACTATGAATCCTTTCACCTATATGGAAAGAGCATGAAAGATAAATAACAAGAGAATAAGATAATTTGGTGAAAGTAAGAATGGTAATCTGTCGACAAGGAATAAAGGACATGTCACTTATAAGAAATGCAAAAATGCTAAACATAATTCTAGAACGTGTAAGATACATTTCCCTAGTTCATATGACTTAAAATAATCCCAATATTCCTTGATTATAAGTTTTGTCATAAAATTTTGAAGAATAATATAATGTATAAAAAATAAAAAGTCTTTAATCTTTCATATAAGGTCAAATGCATACATCTTTTTAAATATGTTACTTAAGAAACTAGAACAAAAAGGAAGGAAATAAACAATCAAGTAAGAAGTTTTAGCATTTCAGCAATGATAAGAACATAAGAAGGATTTGGACTAGACAAAAGAAAAAGAATTAAAGTAGAACTCAATACATTTGGACCTTCAGGCATACTAACCAGTTGGTTATAATGATGTCAATAATGTGTTCTCTTATGTATTTATGATTTTTTAGAGAGCCTCATATGTAGTATTAAAGATCTTTTATATGTATTGATAATATTTTGGATAGATCTATATGTAGTGTTGATGATCTTTTATGTTGATGACATTTTGGATAGTCTTATGTGTAGTATCTTTTGTGTTAATGACTTTTTAGATAAACTTATGTACAATATCGTTTATATTAATGAATTTCTAAATAATACTATTTGTAGTGTTTAGTACATAGATTTTATTATCAGAAACATGTTAATTTTCTATTATTTATATAATATATGGTTAAATTTTTTTTACCAATATTAAGGACTTCTAGTGAAATTCCTCTCTTATAAATGGACGGTGAGGCCTTTGTTGTTGCATAATAAACTTATGCACCAAGTCTTTGGACATTTTAAACCCAGATGCTATCTGCGAAAGTTCATTTACCTCTTGATTTTCAACTTACGGAATATGTTGAAATTCTATATTATTAAAGATTTCTAACAATTAGACAATGATAGTTTAAGGTGATAAAGCTAAAATTATACACTTATTATCCCCTACCATTTGGCGTAACAATAATTATGAATCTCCCTTAATTAGAATTTATTTAGCTACAAGATCAAATAGAAGTTCTAGTATAATAAGTAAGCCTTTAAACTATTCTTGATTATTAGTACATGAGAAGTCCATTTTGAGGGAGAGAAGGGAAATGTTTTGGTTCCATCTGGTTTAATTATCACTAATCCAACACAAGGAGACGTCTCTATACTAGACCTATCAAATTTCAATTTCCATGGCTTCTTCTCATAGTTAAGAACCAAGTGTCCCTCAAACTCCTGTACTTTGATGAAGGAATGACTTGTTAAGAAGTCAACTAGTGCTTAACTTTTTACATATTTCTAAGGATAATATATCAAGTTACAATTTATAAGATTCATAAGTCATTTCCTAACATTTTCTAAGAGGACAAGATTATTCAATATTTTTTTCATTAAATTAGTCAGTGAAATCAGAAAACATTTATTTTGCAATAAGTAATGCCTTAATTTTAAATATGTAAAAAACAAATCCAAATATATAAATATGGGTAAGTATTTCTTTTCTGTTGGCGTACGAATTCTTCTCAAATAATAAATAGCTTCTTTGTTTGTGACTAGCCTCATTAATCTGGGCCAACAAAAATCCAATAGATTCTTTAGTTGTAAAGATTTACAGCTTTAATAGAATTCCATTTCTAGGGGCCATCAATAATAAGGGTTTGGTTAAGTATTCCTTAATACTAACGAATATTGCCTGATGCTTTTCCTCCTAGTGGAATTCTTTCGAATTCTTCAAATTTAATAAGTCTAAAATTCTTTTGTTTTTCCTATGAGATTATAATGAATCTTCTCACTTAACTTACCTAGTTTGAAAAACTTTGAAGCTCTTTCTTATTTTAAGGTAATTTTGCTTCGAGAATGGCTTTTTCTTTACTTTTATCCAATTAAATTGTTTTATTATGAACCATAAATGCCAAGAAATTCCTTGATTTCACTCTAAAAATACACTTAAGGGTATTCATCTTTAATTTTTGCATCATCCTACAAAAATCTCCTTATAAATCTTGCATATAATTTATACTCTTTTTTTTTACTTCACAACGATATCATCTATGTACATTTCCGACATATGCCCTATCAAATCATAAAAAATGGCATTCATGGCCCTCTGATATGTGAAATCTGCATTCTTTAGACTAAAAAGCATTACTACCCACTTAAATGTCCCAATTGGTCTTAGGCATCTAAAAGCTATTTTAGAAATACCATTTTTGGTTATAACCCAAAAACACAATGCATGAAAGGGAATAAAGAATGTCAGGTTGTCACATTTATTACAGAATCTATAATTGGCATCATATAAACATCCTTAGGAATGGTTGCATTCAAATCTCTAAAGTCTACACAAATTCTTATTTTCCCATTCTTATTAGCCAACCACTCAGTATACTTAGTTGGTTTAATAAAGCCATCCTTACATAAATTTTCAATTTGTTCTTTAACCTTCAACTTAGTTTGTTTTGACCATTGCCTACAAGGTTGATATTCAGGGTAGAATTTTGTTTTTATTAGAATTTTGTGTAATACTAATGTTCTACTCAATCCTGATATTTTAGTATATTCCTTAGTAAAACAATCATCGAATTCTTTCAGATGTCCCACTTTATCTTTGAGTCTAAATCCTTTTACATAAAACTTTACATAATTATACTAAATTGTGCAAATTTAATTCATCTAATGATTATTGGTTTTGACTTCACAATATCAAAATTTTCAGGACCAGATTTTAACTCTTGTACACCATCATCAATCATTTGTAGTTCCTTCTTTTCTTTAAAAACTAGTTATGCATTATCACATCCATTTAATTCTTTTGAATTCTCTAAGATTTTCTGCTTTCAATGTTTGATTTCTACAACTGCGCTATCACCCATTCTTTTTGTGAGAAATCACTTATCAAGTTCCTCTATAATAGTAACCTTCATTAGCCTATAAACAAGCATGATAGCAGTTGTTTTTACAAATTTTCCAGTTCTATTTTCATCTTTCCTTTTCCATCTTTATATAAAGAAGACTTCTAAATTTACACAAACTTTATATGTTCCCTATAGAATTTTGCCTTCATCGTATAAACTTTAGTATGAAATGGCTGTGAATTAGGCTAAATTATTTTTACTTCATCTCCTTTATGTAATAGTAAAGGATAATGAAGAGATGACGTAATACAATAATTGGAGTGGATCCAATCTCAACCCAACAAAAATTGTTAGCTTGTATAGGTGTCAACAACAAATAATGCAATTAATAAAATTTTCCTTCCTACTGTAATATTTACAAAGAGAATTCCCTATGCCCTAATATTTTCACCATTTAATGTGGCGACATATATTTTAGTTAGGATCAAGTTAGCATCATCTTTTCCTAAAGCTATCATTATTGTAATCAGCATAATGCTTACTATCGACCCTTTATCCACTAAAACTCTTAAAGTTGGTATTTCATTCATATGAGCCTTAATATGTAGAAGTCTTATATACTGTGACATAACCTCAACTGGCTTTTCTAATACCACCTTCTAGGAAATTCTTAGTTCTCTTGCTAATACTGACACTATACGTTCTCCTTTCTCATAAGGGGTTTCTAGCCTCTTTGTACTAGATTTTCCAAACAAATGTAGGAGCTTTATAGATGAAATAATACATAAAAATTGAATATGAATGTCACCAATCATAATGAACTTAGTGGAATTCTATTCTTGGCTCTCAAAGCAAGCTGAATTCTTGTAAAATCTAAGATTCACTTATGTCTTGTCTTGCTTTTCGCTGATGACTTCTACCCTTCCTTTTTATTTTTAAGATCTATAGAGAGAAAACAAGTTTCACATCAAATGACTTTCTTGAAATTGGCACATCCATCAATGTTGGTTTATTTTTCCCAACCTTGGTAGTAGATATTTATCGCTAAAGCTGTCTTTTTTAGTTTAAGTTAAGGGTATCAGATTCTTTAGATGTCTTACCTACTATCGATTTTAGGATGGTGACACTTGTGATAGTACTAAATATCTGGATTGTTTATACTACTACCTTAGAATTTGAGGTCCATTTCTCTACTTATAAATTTAGGTGATTTCTACTTGATGATTTATCTAGAAATTTCTACCTTCTATTAAATCCTAGGAATTTGTTGGACCTAATCCTTGAATTTGGTATTATATTTAGGAACAAGCACTTATGTTCTTGAATTTGACACCAAACAATCTTTCACAATTTTCAACTTCTTTTTAATGTCTAATAATAGGTGCAAATCGAATTTAGTGGCATTAACAGTTGCCACTGACAAGAATGAATCTTTATCTATCAACATAGTTTAGTTAGCTTCAACGAGCCTAAAACTTACTTTACTAATGCCCTATTAGATCACATTTTTAAGTCCCCAATATGATTTGTCAAGTGGCTCCAAGTATTGTGATATTTGTAATACTCTATACCTATTATTTCCTTTTTTGTAGGAATTTTATGTTTTGGGGTAAGGTGATAAATTTTTCTTGTAATAAATAATAAAAAGTCTCCTCCATTTTGAAGTTGATAAAGACATGCTGAACTTGGGTCGATGGAGCTTGCATTTCCTTTTTCACTTCCAAGATTTGCGCCCCAAAAAGGGGAAAACACAAATTCTAGCAATGTTGACTTTAGCTACCACTAAATAGTAAAAATTCATCCTAATAACATAAGTGCCTACAGAATTCTTCTTGCGGTGTCCTTCTTCCTTAAGAAGATCTTCATAATTGGTGACTTTTGCTACTAATTCATAAAATCACTAAATTATATACTTTGGAAGTTCTTTTGTAGTCCAATATCAAACCCCTTTTGAGCTATTTTAACTTATTTTATTTCTAAAAGTGCAATCTGACATCGACGTCTTATTTTTTGAAATGAGTTATGAATATATCAGCTTTCTCACTACTTTTCCGAATGACCCTTGACAGCTCAGTTATGATAACTTTAGGGTTAGTCCTAAAAAACTGAATATGAAACTATTTTTTCATTTCAACTAGAAAAAATAGAATTCTTAAGACTTGGGAGGTCAATTGGATACTAAAGAATCATACAACATGGCAAACTAACTAAGAACCATGTTTGACTATGCTATACTAGACTTAACTAGAGCAAATTCCAACATCATTAAACTGATTATGACTACCAACAATCAATCTAAGTATAATACAAATGGTGTAGCAGTCAGTTCAATTTGATGGACATCCAAATGCACATATCTAAAATTTTCTAGAGATTTACAATCCATTTAAAATTAATAGAGCTAATGATAATTCAATTAGATTATAGTTATTCCCATTTTCTTTAAGGAAAAAGGCTAAACAATGGTTGAAACCAATTCCATGATCATCACTAACAATATGGAAATAAGTGGCAGGGAAGTTCTTATTGAAGTACTTTCCACCATCCAAAAATTGAGGAATGATATCTCTTTATACTCCCAGGCGGATTTTGAATCACTATATGATGCATGGGAGCACTTGAAGGAGATGATGAGAAGATGCCCACATTATGGTTTACTACTTCGGATGAAAATCTAAACATTTTATAATGGGTGAATCAAAAAACAAGGTAATCGATTAATGCAGTAACTGGGGGTAACCTCAATAATAAAACACAAGAGATGGCTTAAGACCTTATTGAAGACATGGTAATGAACAACTACCAGTGGTGCTCTTCATGGACCAAAATTAATAAGCAAGCAGGAGTACATGAAGTGGACATAGTAATTGAACAAAAAGATCGATAGACTTATGATGAATCTGCCAAGCCAAGTTATGCGAGCTAGATCATCAAGGTCAGAATTGTCAAGCATTATAGCCTAAGCATATGGATTATGTGGGGAATGCTCTTAGACCCTAACTTCTCATAGGGAAACAAAGGTCAAGTAGGAAACAAATCTCCATCAGGATTTCAGCAGTAAACACTTCCACATAAGAAGCCTAGTTTGGAAGAGATGATGTTGAATTTGTTCAATAATCAGACATGAGACATCAAAGAATAGAGGCTTTTACAAGCAAATTGGAGGTTCAGATTGAACAACTAGGAAAATATTATCAAAAAGACCACCGGGGAGTTTGTTTAATACTATGGAGTTAAAACCTAAAGAACATGTGAACGCAGTTACCCTTAGGAGTGGAAAGGAATTGCAAGTAGATAGCAAGATACAGAATGAGGAGGAGGATCACGAGAAGAGTTAAGAAAAGACTAAGGATATAGGAAATCCTCTAAAAGTTAAAGAATTTCAGCCCACCATCCTATCTAGCAATGTTAAAGAAAGATCACTTAGATGAGCACTTTTGGTAAATTCCTTAAACTATGTAAACAAATTTATATTAACTTACCCTTTTTAAAAGCTTTAGCACATATACCCCAAGTATGCAAAATTATTAAAGGAGTTATTATCTAATAAGAACAAGTTATAGGAATTAGCAATGATGAGACTAAGTGAAGAATGCTTGACGATCCTATAAAACAAGTTATCGAAGAAGCTTAAAGATCTAGGGAGTTTTACTATCCCTTATTTTATTGGTAATTTGTTAGCTTTAGCTAATTTGGGGGTTAGTATTAATTTGATGCCCTATAAATTATTTAAGAAACTAGGACTAGGGGAACCTAAACCTATTAGGATGAGTATTCAATCGTCTAATAGATCTATTAAATATCCTAGGGGTATCATTGAGGATATACTGGTTAAAATTGATAGATTGAGGATATACTAGTTAAAATTGATAGGTTCATCTTCCCAATTGATTTTGTAATACTTGATATGGATGAAGATATAGTAGTACCTTTGATTCCAGGTCAAACCTTCCTAGATATAGCTAGAGCCATTATTGATGTTAGTGATGGTAAACTAGTCCTTAAAATGGTAGAAGAAAAGGTTATTTTTAAAATATCTAATGCCATGAGACATATACTTGAGTATGATAACTCCTGTTATTTTATTGATATTAATGATTTTGCAACTTTAGATATTCTGCAGGAAATTGCATTCAAAGATGTGCAAGAGTTATCCATGATTCAAGATGAGGATAAAAAGGAGACCAGTAAGACTCTTATTAGAAACAAAGCGTTTAAAGCAATAACTATAAAAGCGAGGTTGAAACCCTCTATTGAAAAACCATCAGGGTTGGAGCCAAAGAAATTCCCTGATTATTTAGAATATGGGTTTTTTAAGAAGGAGTCAAAATTACTAGTAATTATTGCATCAACTTTAGAGGTAGGTCAAAAAGAAAAATTGTTAAATGTGCTTAGGGAGCATAAAAAGGCCATTAATTGGAAGATCTCTGATATTAGAGGGATCAACCCTTCCATTTGCATGCACAACGTTCTAATGGAGGACGAGTTCCCTAGATCTTAGCATGATTTACTCTATTTTTGATAGTTCTTGGGTGAGTCCCATACAAGTTGTGCCAAAGAAAAGGGGGAATGATGGTGGTATCCAATGAAAAGAATGACCTGATTCCTATGAGAACTGTCACTAGATGGAGAGTATGCATCGACTATAGAAAGCTAAATGATGCAAAAGGGAAAGACCACTTCCTTTTTCCTTTCATAGATTAAATGTTGTAATAACTAGTTAGACATATGTACTACTACTTCTTGGATGGACTTTTAAGCTACCTTCAAATCCTAATTGCTAAAAAGGATCAAATGAAAACAACATTCACATGTTCTTATGGTAAGTTCGCTTATAGATGTATGCCTTTTGGATTATGCAAAGCACTGCCACATTTTAGAGGTGCATGATGACTATCTTTGATGATCTAGTCAAGGAAATAATAAAGGTATTTATGGATGACTTTTCTATTTTTGGTGATTCTTTTGATTTATGCCTCCATAATTTTAAAAAGGTCTTAGAGAGATGTGGCAAGGCTAATCTGGTCGTTAACTAGGAAAAATGTCACTTTATGGCATAGTTTTAGGCCATAAATTTCTCACAAAGGTATTGAGGTAGATAAAGATAAAATTGAAGTTATAGAGAAACTGCCACCCCTTCCTCGGTTAAGGCTATAAGAAGTTTTTAAGACATACAAGCTTTTATAGAAGATTTATTAATGATTTTTTCTAAAATTGCTAAGCCTTTAACCAAGTTATTAGATAAAGACATGTCTTTTACATTTACTCAAGAATGTTTAGATGCTTTTAACATTCTCAAAGAAAAATTAGCTGAAGCCCCAATTATGGTTACACCAGATTGAAATTTACAATTTGACCTAATGTGTGATCCAAGTGATTTTGCAATAGGTGCAGTACTTGGAAAATATTAACCATTTTGTATCTGTCTAAATTTGTTGTATATACTGATCATTCTGTATTAAAATACTTGTTGAATTAACTACATGCCAAACCTTGATTAATTAGATGGATTTTGTTGTTTATAGAATTTGCTTTAGAGATTAAAGATAAGAAGGGGATGAAAACCTAGCAACAGATCATCTATTTTGCCTTGAAAACCCCAATTTGGAAGAGCTAAATAAAGAAGAAATTGAAGACTCATTCCGAGCCTTTATAATTTGGAGGAGGTAAGTGAGGTTGAAACCTTTTGGTTTGTAGATATCACAAATTATCTAGTGGTTAAAATGTCGGAAGGTTTGTCTTATTAACAAAATAAGAAATTCTTTACTGACTTGAGAGACTATTTTTAGGAAGATCCTTATTTGTTTTATATTTATGAAGATTAAATAGTGAGATGTGTACCTCAATCTGAGTGGTGGAACAAATTGCAATATTGTCATGCTGGACCTACTAGAGGCCACCATAGTGCAAACAGGATGGTTAAGAATATCCTTAAGTGAGGTTTTTATTGGTCATTAGTTTTCAAAGATACCCAAAGGTACATAGTTTTATATGATAGATGCCAACGATCAAGTAATGTTTCTCACGGGGATGAGATGCCTTAAAATTTTGTCCTTGTTTGTGAAGTGTTTGATATTTAGGGTATTGATTTCATGGGTCAATTCCCAACTTTGTTTGATAATAAATATATCCTAGTAATTATTTATTATGTTTCTAAATGGGCAGAAATGCAAGCATTACCCACAAATGATGCTCTGGTCATCATAAGATTCCTTAAAAGCTTATTTTCTTATTTGGCACACCTAGGTCAATTATTAGTGATAAAGGAATGTATT
The DNA here is from genome assembly GCA_027563885.1 of Erythroxylum longipes. Classification (NCBI taxonomy): domain Eukaryota; kingdom Viridiplantae; phylum Streptophyta; class Magnoliopsida; order Malpighiales; family Erythroxylaceae; genus Erythroxylum; species Erythroxylum longipes. Next base: position 26,732,363 of record JAOQMS010000180.1, on the reverse strand, counting down.
TTTATAATGTGCAATTCAAAAAGGTTCTTAAAAAATATGGAATCACTAATGGGATTGCCACCTTATATCACCCTCAAAATAGTGACAAATTCTAGGTAGCTAATAGGGATCTAAAATCAATTTCGGAGAAAATCGTAAAACATTAGAGAAAACACTAGTCAACTAAGTTAGATGATGCTCTATGGGCTTATAGGACGGCATATAAAACACTGATTGACACTAAATTACATGAATTTTGATATTCAATGTACATGTGAGAAGTGCAACGTCAAATTAGTGAACTAGATCAATTAAGATTGTTGGCTTATGAAAATTCCAAAATTTGCAAGAAGAGAGCCAAAAATTATCATGAACGAATGATTAAGCAATTGCGATAAATTAGGGAGGGTGATCAAGTTCTCTCACATAAGTCCCTCCTAAGACTGTTTCTTAGTAAGCTCAAATCAAGATGGTCTGGAACCTTTATTATGGGAAAGATATACATATGGCATAATTAAGGTAAATCATCTCTATAAAGGTAATTTTAAAGTTAATGGCCATTATGTGAAGTTATATTTTAAAGGTGAACTTGACAACAGTATGAAGAATATTAATTTAACTAAGTCACCTTGAGCATATAAAGTACGTCAAGCTAAAGACGTTAACCATTTGCTACTTGAGAGAGAAACCAAGAAGTAAGATGTATTTTATGTTATTTTGATTTTAATGTTTTGAATTTATTTTCATTTTTATTATTTTTATTTTCTTTTATCATTTTATCCCCTTTATTTATAGTTTTCAAGGATGTTTGTATCTAATATCGAATGGACAGTCCCAAATTCATCAAAATCATAATCTAAAAATCTTATTACTCAAGGAAGTACCAAACTCCACTTTCTCACTTTTGATTTTGATATGCTTATATTGTGTACATTGGGGATAATGTACAATTTTAAATGTGGGGAAGAGGTTAATAATTTTCTTAAGTTTGTTATAATTTTGGTTATTGAATTTTATTAATTGATATTTTGAATTAGTTGAAATATATCCATAAATACTTTATTCCATTATTAATTATTGATTTAAATTAGTATGCAAAAGGATGATAGTTAGAATAAACTTACTTTTATGTCATATTGTTAGTAATCATTGAGATAGTTAATTTTAAAAAAATTGCGTATTATTTACACACATATAACCATTTTTGTGAGAGTTTTTGATCCTAAGAGAAAAAAATAGATTAATTTTTAAGCCCTTTTATTCTTTTATGTTCGTTATCATGCACAGTTGGATGATTCTAAAAATTGCTTTTATTATACATATTGAGATCATACTTATCTTCAGAAGTATTAAAATGATAAAGACACTTAGATTCAAAAATTGTTTAAGCCTATTTCTTTAAAAATTACCTACCATATTTATCCCTTAAGAGTGGCCAATTTTGAGCCTTAGCTTTTTCATTGAGTATAACCCCATTATTAACCTTTCTCCTATTTTTCTTAAAGCCTTTTTTATTGTTTTAAACCTTAAAAGTTATTTATATTACTTGATTGTTTGAAACTTGAAAATTTGAAAGGTCCAATATTTCTTTAATTATAGTATGTGATGAACGCTTAAAAATATTGATTTGAAAAATAACATATGTTGCAAGCATAAAAAATGTATAGTACTAATGGATTTATAATGCAAGGAACTATATATTATAAAGTAACAAGTTTCCTTTAATTTTTTCTTTATAAATTGCTTTAAATTTATTATGCTTCTATGATCCCAATCATAACTTACCTACGCCTCATTAAACCCTTATAAAGGCTTTCTAATTTTTGTTTCTAGTTTACATATAAGTGGTGGAGATATGATAATATTACAAGCTTATGGTTAAGAGTTTTATTATGCATTAATTTGAAAGTTTGATACTTTTCACCCTAAACACCAGAGTGCATTAAGTGAAACCTTGGTGAGGGTGTAAAGATTTGTCTGGTTGATTTAAAAAGGATTATCGATGTGATTATTTTTTATTTTGACTTATGAAGTTAGTTTAAGGATAACATGATCTAATTGTAAATTAGTTTGATTAATATGATACGATGACTTAGATGGATGGACAAGTTGAGACTAATAAAGGATGGATGTTTGTAAAGTTGATAATTTAGATTATGATTTGCTTAAGGATAAGCAAAAGCTTAAGTGTTAGGATTTTTGGTAGATACTTATTTGACTATAATTAAACACCAATATTTAACATGTTTTGCTTATTATTAAATAGTTTTGTTGTATTTTTGGTACTTAATTGACTTCAAGTGCATATGTAGGTCATAATTACCTTTGTGGACCAAAAGGAGAAGAATTTGGATGAAATCATGGCATGGAACGAAGATTTGAAGCAACTAAGGACCTATATGAGTATGTACAGTGACTGCGTAAGTTTTTGTAAACGTGTGAAGATTAAAGAATTTTAGTTATGGTCATGTGGAGTTACACACCTATGTATGTTAATATATACAGTCATGTATGTTGCCTATGTAAGTCTCAGTGCCCAGTGAAATAATGAATTCAAGTGTTTTCGGAGATAAAAGGTCACTCACACGCCTATGTAAGTTGGCCTTGTATAATCCAGAAACCCTGGTTTTTACTATAAAAAGATGTGAGAAAAGGCAAAAAGGAGAGAGAGCTGAGTTATTAAGCAATTTTAATTCGTAAGACACATATAGAGTGTTAGTTCTGAACAAGTGACAAGGAAAACATAAAGAATATGTCAAAAGATTTGTTGGATACCAACATCAAATCCAAACTTGTAAGAAGATCTAATAAAAGAAAAAAAAGGGAGATTTAACATTATTATTATTTTGTTTTCTATTAGTTTTTCTACAAATTTATGTTTGGTTTTGTTTTATAAGAGTAGTAACTAAACTTGTTTAGTGTTTGGGTGTGATGAACCCTAAGTTGTAATAACAACTTGACTTTATCTTTTATTCAATGCAATTATATTGATTGATTTATTTATTGTGATTCAATTATGCATTTTATTCTTGTTATAATATATCTAAAAAATTAGTGCATGATTTCATTTCATATGATTGAGATTGAGAAATCCTCTTGTATGAATAGATCTACCATAATTGGAAGGAGTTGTATGCAAACCTAGAGATAGACCAATATAAATCCTCTGGATTACGTCAAACTTAATAGTAGAATTCATAAATCGATAATGCAATCCTAGGGTTTTAACAAAAAAGAGTTCTATTAATTAACTGATGGATTAGTTGTTAATAGTTTTGAGAAAGATATTAACATAAGATAAGAATTTTCACAGTCCAATAATCAATAATATAATTGTATGATAAAGGGTTAATATTTAAGGATTAATTAGGAGGATTCATTACTTATATACTATTATTTGATATTAAATTTTCTAAGTATTTTCCTTTGCCTTGAGTTAAATATTCATTTTAATCTTTAGGCTTGATAAAATAAAAAGGGTAACCACTAATAATGACAGTCTTTGTGGGTTCAATTTGTACTTGTCTATACTAGCTACAACGTCGTGCACTTATAGTATTTTTAACATTGATAAAACTTCAGCCACCTAGAGGGCTTATGCGTTGGAGCAGCCAACGACAAGTCATGCTATTGGGCTAGAGAGAGATGCAGTGACAAAGCAATATATATAACTGCCAAATTTTTACCATTTTAGATGTTCAGGAGAGGGAAAAGTAGAGATATGATCAGTTGTTGACAGTGGGGAGATTGAACTATCAAATATACCTGAAGATCAAAAGTTATAAATATGGCTTGCACATGGCTTCACTAAACAAGGTAATTATTTGAGTCCAATGATATGGAGGAGGTTTGTAATTTGATTAAGGGAAAATCAGTTCTAACATGTTGGTTGAAGATGGGAATGTCGTGTTTTGGGTTGCAAAAGTGTTATGTTAGGTTCTAGAATTATTTATGATGAGTATGGAAATGATGTATTTATATTTTATATTGCAAAGGAGTTATTGGTAGATTTGTAAGGATGTTTAAGAATTGCTTTTGGTATGTTTGAGATTTTAAAAAAATGGTGTTTTAGTCTATGATACTATGCTAAAGTTTTTAAGAACAAAGTAGTGTGATCTTGTTTTTTATTTATTCAATTGTGAGATACATTGGTCCTAATATACATGTTTGGATTGTACGTGAAAAATATGAATAAATAATTACAACTGCATATTCATTTTAAGTGATAAGAATTGAAAGATATAACAGTTGAGATTAGACTATATAAGATATGTCATCAATAAAAAAAATTATGCACATTAAATTTTTATTTAGTATCTATTTGCATTTTGATATAAAAATTAATAACACTAAAGCCAGCAAGTTGTTAAAATAATTTCTAAAATAGTTAAATAGTAATTGTATGTTAAGAAACTTGGTGCCAAAACATTAAATTCTTTATCAATAATCGGTTTAAGTTGATTAATTGGTTGGATTTGTATTTCTAGTAGAAGTATCATTAGCAAACATAAATAATTATTTGATTTTGAAAATGATTGTTAAAGAAAACACTATATAATTAGTATCTTATTGAATAACAACATTATACTAAAGTATTTTTAACTTAGACAATTACTAGTAATCGCTTTTTCAATCACATGCAAAGCGAATTCCATGTTAATTTGTTCATCTTATTTATATACAATTAGTCAAACCTCTTATTTTAATAACTTATTGTATAGTTTTTGATTTTTTTAGTTTTTATAGTTAAATTTGGTGTGAATATTTGTTTTCTTTAAATTTTAATTTTTAATTGGTTTTCCCAATTTTCATAATTTATGAACAAAGATGACAATGGGTTGAACTTATCACTGACCGAGCCTAGCCCGAATCTCCCAGCCTGAGTTTGATCTAAAACTTGATCGAGTTTGAACCATGTAATATGAATATTTTCAAAAAAATAATTTAATATGAATTAATAATAAAAATATGAAAATATAATATAATTATTCATTATTTTAAATTTTATAATTAAATTTTAAATTAAAATTAAAAATTAAAAATAATTTTAGATTTAATGATTATTATATACTTTAAATTTAAAATATTTTAAAATACAAACAACATTTTAAAATATTTATTTAATGAAAATTTTAATATGTAAATATTTAACATTACTTTTAATAATTGAAATATATAAAATAAATATTAGTCTATAGATGTTTTATATTTTTGTAATAATTTAATTTTTATTTTAATAAAATATAAGAAATTTAAATAAATTTATGTAATTAATTAAGTTATAAAATTAATTTATCTCTAAGTTTTATTTAATATTTAATTATTATTAGTCATAAAAGTATAACTACATTAATATTAACAATTAAAAAAATTTTATTTTTTCTTAAGAAAGTATAAACCAAAATCAAGAAACAAAAATTAAAAATATACTAATAAAATATAATCAGAACCAATCAAAAATATATTTTCTCTCTTTTTTAGTATTCAGGGATCATTAATCACTTTAAATATGACATCATCACTATGGAGTTCATCCAATTGAATTTTGCTGATTTTTTTATTAAAAATAATAAACTAAGGTTTTAATTAACTAATACTAAAATTAAAAGAATAAATTGAATAACTTAAGAAAATTTAACAAATTAATTTGGAAATTTACTAAGGATTCATGCATTTAAATATAGAGATAAATAGATTAGTGAGAGACTCTCTAACCTTTTTCTAACCCTAACCAAAACACTCTCCAATTTGTCATTTTCCTAAACCCCTTACAACCTCAGTTTTCAGCCCATCTCCCTTTTAAGTCCACCACCTTTATTTTATACTCTCTTTACCTTATTGCTTTGTGGTTTTTTATCGTTATAAGAAATGACCTTTACTGCCTGCAAACCACCTTTTCAGGCTTTGCTTGGTCAGTCCCCCCTCTTATATTCCCTGATCTAAACTCACCATCTAACTTTCCTTTGCTTCTAGGATCTAAATAACATAGGTTAAAGTAAGGTGGTAGGTGGCCCCCAAGCTTTTGGATGCTCATGTTCATCCCATCTTTGGCTAATACCAATATAGTCTCGTTGGATATGGAAGTTCTTAATATGGGCACTAAGAAGTGGCAGTCTACTATAGTTAGATTCTTTATGGAGAAAAGACTCGCCTTACCCCAGGTTCAGAGTTGGGCTACCATGAATTAAAGGAAATATGGTATAGAAAATGTGCGCATTAGTGAAGCTAACTTCTTTATCTTCAAGTTCTGTTATAACCTTAAAGCAAGTAAAATTCTGTAGGGAGGCCCCTAACATATCCAAGGCAGACCATTGTTCATCTAAAAGTGGAGACCAAGGTTTTACTAGACATATCCTATATTCACATTTGGTTGGAATTTTACAAAGATTCTCTGGAATATTAGTTCTCAGAAGGTTTGAGCCATTTTGTTAGAAAACTAAGGAAAATTTTAGCTTGGATGAAAACACTACTTACTTAAGGCATATAGGTCAAGCACATGTTTCTGTTGAAGTTGACTTTAACAAAAAGCTCCTGAAGAAACCATCATGATATTGAAACTTCGTAGAGGAATCAGTATTTATAACCTATGTCTGTAAGTCCTCTCCAAAATGGTCATAGTTAAAAAATGGATTCCTAAATAACAAAGAATCTCAATGAACACTGATGGAACATTTATATTGGATTGGTAGGTAGTGAATGGAATTAACAAATCTAAACTAGAAGATTCATATTTACAGAAAAGACAATCCAACTTTTGCTCCCCAAATTAGCTTAAAAGGAATATGGAATCTAATAAAAGGCAACTACAATGACATCTTGGAAAATCTAAAAGCATTAGAGGCTTCTAATGGAGACCTAAGTGAACCTCATTATGTCATTCAAGTGTCTCTACACTATTAAAAAGAACCCCTAGCACCAGTTACTTATTCCCAAGATCTAGACTTATGTATGGTTAGTGGAGTAGATGTTCCAAATGAAAAACCAACTATCATTATGAGCTTAGTTACTAGCACAAGTAAAAAAACTGTAGAAAGGAAAGCTAAAAAGAAGAAAAATACATCCCCTTAATAAAAATGAACCATATTGTGTGAAATGTTAGGGTTTTAAGCAACCTAAATAAACAATAGGCCTTTAAGGATTTTTTAGTCCTTAAAAGGCCTCATTTTGTTAGTTTTATTTAAATGAAAATATAAAAGGATAAGTTCACAAAGGTCTTTGGTTTTTGGATAGGGTTTGGACCACCTTAAGTAACCATGATCATTATTACAATGAAAGAATCATTGTCTCACTAGATTCATAAGTCTTTTAGCTTTAAATATGGAAATGTTCAGATCATTTTCTTTACTATAAGGTTTGTTCGCTCATCTTAAAACTTACATTGCCATTACTATTATTTATGCGTCTAACTTTTAATTTTATAGGAAATAATTATGGGATGACTTAACTGTTTGGGAAAAAATATCTTCATACCATGAATTCTCATTAGAGACGTTGATTGCACCCTCTATACTTATGAATTAGATGAACATAAATCCTATCCTAAGTTGAGGAATGTCGACTTGGCTAATCTGACAAGCAATTTAGGCCTAGATGACCTAAGATACATTAGCAACTTATTCCTATAGAATAATATGCAAGCTTAGAAGTGTTTTGCCCAAAAGTTCTAAAAATTACCTAGGTTATCCTAGTCACAAGTATACAAGGTAGTTATAGTGATTACCCAAGGTTGTCTCCCATAGAGGTGAAGTTGGTTAACTAAAATTAATTTTGAATCAAAAATAAAAGCAATGCAATCCTAAACACTCTATCCCGAATTGTTGAGTAAAAGAATTTAAAGCAAATCTCGCAATTGAACTAAAAGGTAAACTGAATCGATCAGAAGCAAAAACAAGTAGAAATTGAAATGAAAAACTCTCAAGAATTAATTTCAGTAATTTAATCTCCTATGCATGATTAAGGGGAAGTGATTGGACAGTTGTCTTATTGAAATTAACAGTTTGGTCATAAGATCAACTCGAATAATTAACTAATCTAACTTTCATATTTGACAAGTTATCACCTGAGTTAATTATGGAAACCCGACTATTAATTACCACTTAGGTTAATATATTTCTAATTCTTAACCTAAGGGTCTATAATTTTTCGTTCCATATTAACTTCTCCTCTTAGTCCTTTGCTTAGGACCAAAATGATGCAAAGTTTGATCATGCTATTACATCCATTTAGTTGACAAACTATAACAAATAGAAGACAACAACACAATCCCTCAATCATGCATATTTAACTAAAATAGCTACATTAATCCTCAAGAAAGAAATCAACCCATCACAGAAATTACAAGATTCATCATCTTTAAACACTTCAATCTCATCTTGATCAGTATAAAAGAAGTATTAAATTAACAAACAAAGTAAATAACCCAAATAAACTATCAAAAGCTAACAGAGTATCGATTAGTTAAGCATAACAGGACATAAGTCTATAATAGAGAAGTAAATGTAGTAAAAACAAGAAATAGTAAATAGAAAGAGCAAATAATAGTAAGTGGGGGAGTTACTTCTACCACTCTCAAGCTTTCCACATTAGCTCTCGCCCTCTCCTTGTAGTTGATGTTTAACTAAAAGGACCTACTGCTCATGTTACCTACCCCTTTCTGCTATTCTTCTCCTTCCTTCTTCTTAGCTAAAGCTCTCTCCTTCTTTGCCTCCACACTTCTCTCTATCTCCTTTTTTCCCCAGCCGAATAAGTGTGTTTGTGATGTGTGGAATCAAAAGTGAATGAATGATAAATGAAAGATAGTGCCAGCTGACTCCTCGCGCCCCTTTACCTCACATTCCTTTTCCATTTGTAGCATGAGTTTATGTTTAGGGTTGTAGGTTGTTATGCTATCAACCTACAGGTGTAAGAATTAAGTGAATGCAATTGAGTTAGGTCACCCCATAAGGACAATTGTCACAGTGGTGACTTGTCGTGTCACCGCCGTGAGGTGGTGACCATTGTTACCACTTTTCTTCCTTTTTTCTCTTTTCATGCAAAATTTTCGTGACTTTCCCTTCAACCTTCATGAAAAATTCACAATATAACCCAATTAACATTCATGCAATATCCACACCAATTTCACTCAATCTATCTCACATTTTTATTAAAACACAAGGATTTGTAACCAAAATCAAGATATAAAGGTAATTAAAAGCAATAGAAAGTAGGCACAACAATTCCCCCACGCTTAAACTATGCTTGTCTTCAAGCATATTAAAGAACACTACACTATAAAAGAACAAACAGTGGAAACAAAAATTTCCTAAATAATAATCAAAGATATCAACGATCATTTCAATAAACACAATATAAGAACTTGAAACTCATAATGATCCATAGACAAGCTATTCTTAGCATATTTAGCCAAAATTAACAAGCACTTCAATTCAAAGAACCATCAACAATTATGATAGATACTCACTCCACTCTCCATCCTCTCAAGCATTCAAAGGTAGGACATATTCACTCATCATTAATTTCATGTAAGGCATCTACCATAAGCTTGCTTACTAATTCAATCTCCACCACTCATATCAAATACAAACATCAATCCGAAGGTCTTTATTTTGGTAGTAATGGGGCCAGGCTAAGGGTAAGAAAAAGGAATATCACAGTTTAAAACCACAAAACAAATTGAGCATTTAAAGTAATATAAACAATGAAGCCTAAAACACTCAATTCTTTCCTTTCAAGTTAACAAGATAGCACTCCCCTTTTTATGTCTCTCCACTTCCCTTTCATATTTTTTTAATCTTCTCTTCCTTCCTTTTCTTTTTTGTTTCTTTTTCTTTTCTTTTCTTTTTCTCTTTTCTCTTGTCTCTTTTTTTATTCATTCAATATATATTTTTTACTTATTTATTTATATATCTAAAATAAGGAAATCAAGAGAATAGAAATATAAAGGAGAAATAAAAATTTCTACAACCATACCCATCCCTAATGCAATAGCCAACTATATGCTATAATTCCCCCACACTTATTCACTAAACTCAATTATACCCATTCAAATTTTCAACTTGCCTTGTGGTAAGTACAACAAAGAGGATAAATAATCAAGGTCAAAGCTTATATTTAGGTTTAAAGAAAGAAAAGGTATCATATTAAACTCAAAGGGGGTTCACTAAAGGTAACATCATGGTGGCCTTTTAACAAAAAGGGGTAAATCCTAATTGCCTTCATCATTTCAACATTTGCATAAGATTATGTGATCTCAACTAGTATTTGCAAGAAATTTCTAGAGTTCTTTAATCATGAAAGAACACTCTCAACAAAGAATACTTGATTTTGGTGTTTAATATTTCAAAAAGACTCAAATTCTTACCAAATAAAAAGTGTCATTCATCTATCTCAATAAGCTAATGTCCTTTTAACTGAAATCTAACCAAATCATCCTAAGGATGTAAGTATACTCATTCACTCATGTTATGCATTTCTAATCCAGATCGAGTTCATTTAATAACCATGTATCTCTAACTACTAAATGGGAAAACAAACACACAACACTCAAAAAAATTTTTAAACTAATACACCCCTTCAAACTTGAACATCACACTATTCTTAATGTGATACAAAAAGTAAAAGAGGGGTCTAAGACACAAAAGATAAAAATTAACACAAACAAGGACAAGCATTAAAAACTAAAAGGAATTAAGTTAACACACAGTAAAAATAATGAAAAGAAAGAGATAGAAATACGGTGGCTGCATTGATGCGGTGTGAAGCATGGCAGTAAGCATGTTGTCCTTCATTAAGGAGTGATGAACAACTTTAAGGTAGACAAATAAAAGATATTGAAAAGTAGGCCTATGTGTAACATCCCATTACCTATGGGAAGGTTAGAATGGTAAATATGAGTGTTCAGTGAGAGGCAAGAGATGCATTTTTATGTTCATGAATAATTCCAGGTATAATTGGATTGAATTGTGAATTTTTGAGAATTTTGAATGTTTCTGCAATGAAAATATTATTGGTCAGTAGAATTGTGAGATTAATGAATTTTGGTGAAATTAGGAATTACTTTTGTAATTTATAAAATATTATGGCAAATAGGAAAGAGAAGAGAAGAAAATCAAATGAAGATTTGGAGATAGTTGGATTGTAAAGATGAGAGTTAGATGGAGTTGGTTCAAAA
>JAOQMS010000180.1:26668566-26688303 GCA_027563885.1 Erythroxylum longipes | reverse complement strand
CTCTCTTTAAGCTTTACAACTTAGCTCTCAACTCTCTTCTTTCACTCTCATCCAAAGCCTCTCTTTTCTTCTATTCTCCTTTTTTTTCCTTCATTCACGCTGCTTTTCTGCCGCTAAAAACAAGCCTATCATACCTCTCGCAAAAGTCCACTTCACCCTTAGTTCTTAAGCTATATTCCGAAAATGCCCTTAATTTCTTCTCATTCATTTTCTTCCATAAGCTATCATGTTTAAGTAAATGGAAAAAATTTCAGGGGGCTGACATCTATGATCATCATTGGTGATTTCTTATGCCTCTTTAACACCTTTTTATAGGAAAAGAGTGAGCATCAGTTATAGTTATATTTATTGCATTTTCTTTTTCTCATGTGGGTTTATAAATTCATAGAATATTTTGCAAATTTACTGAGATGTAGAAAAGGGAGTACAATATTCATAGTTTAAAAGGATGAACACATGCCTATTAGATTTTAAATATGCACTACTAATGTTGTGAATGTGATACAATTATAGGTAAAAATCAAAATTGTTTGTTTTGATCCCTTTAGATTATGGTTACATAATATATGAAGCCTTCCTATGTTTTTCCCTTAGGACATATAGATATTCTATTAACTTAATTCACGATTTATTTTTATGGCTCTCTTTCTTCTTAATATATAGATGGTATTGTCATGATTTCGTTGGTGTTTTTCAAGTTTAATAGGTATCCAAGTTCTTGTTATGTTACCTATTTGTTTTTTTTGGCCAATTTCTTTTAAAAATAGATATTGTTTTTTTTTGCTAAGAATGTTTATATTTTAGGGACCATTAAGTTGATGAGCTGTGATTCATAGGTATCTGATATTTATTAAGCTATTATAATTTTGATTATTATAGTCATTATTTTATTATCTCTAAGTGGTATTTGAGGCCTTGTCTAATTGTTATTATTTATTTTTATTTCTTGCCATAAGATACACTTTGTTAAACACATTTAGCTTGGGATTATATTTTATGTTCCTGATGTTAAAGTCTTGTTGCATTGTAATTTGTAACCATTTACTTGTTTATTTTATTTTTTCTTTCATTCTTGATTCTACTTTATCAATTATTATTTTCTATGATCTCTTTATTTATGTGATCGATATTATACATGTATGATCAAGTTAAGTATTAATCTATAGTTTTCATAATAACAAAATATATTAATATTAATAAATTTACTTTTGATGATATTAATATATCTATTATAATAAAATTAGGCAATATAAGAAATATTAAGTTTAATGGAAAGGTAAAATTAAAAAAAGAAATCAATTGAATTAATTAAGCAAACAAAGGATGAACAAAATGTGCAAAGTAAAGCATCATACAATTGTAGAGAGTTTTAAGGTAATATTGGTAAAGGGGATCAAGAACAAGGAAAATTAAAACCATTTAAGATATTCCAAATAATGTTAATTCCTTGTTATCTAGGTCGTCTTAATATTCTAAGGGCTCAAAATTGTTTTAATATTTTATACAGTCTTCATAATGAATAAATATTTTTATAATCAAGAGGAACATTATTTTAAACTCTGAAGAAAACCTCTTGGTCTCAAAATAGTATTTCAAGAAGCTTTTAAGATAATTTTAAATCAAAATTTTCAAAGGAAATGAGTTTTAAATATTTTGAAAAACTTAGAGGGATGAAAGTTATTTTTGGATAACTTAGTATATAAATAGTTGCTGTTTGATATGGTTTATAGGTTTGATTACTCATTGAATGAACAATATACACTGATTACATTGTTTACCAAATGATGCAGTATTCATTTGATTACTCAAATGTGTTTTTTAAATTAATAGAACATAGAATAAAAGTTGGACTAAATGGGTCATATATTCAACTAGGGATAGACTAGTTGATACCTTTGTCAAATGGGTATCAACTAATTGAAGGTAAGACATCAACTAGCCTATAGTTCCTAGAAACAAGTCATTGCAATGTTGATGTGATTTTGGTGTAATTGGAACATATCATATAAGTTGTTGATGTGATTTTTAAATCTATCTATACCTCAAGTATACAGGTCATATCCTTATAGTATAAATATATTATTCCTACGAGGATTGTTTTAGACACCTAACAATTTTTGTAACACTTTGTTTATGGCAAACAATATGATAATGTAAAATAAACTAAACCAAAAAAAATCAACAATTGAATCTTTAACAAGTAGTAGTAAATTTGTTGATTAATCAATGATGACAACTTAGGGATTACTTCAATCCTTGTTTTGTTTTTGTTTCACGTTCTTATATCAAATAGTTATGGTTACCCTCTCTGGAGATCTAACAAAGAAATCCCAATCAAACTAGAAAAGAATTGAATTGCAACCTCTCGATCTCACAAAACTCTTCCTATCTAATTTGATATAAAGCAATCATATGGGTAACTGACAAACACTTAAGATCTCTATTCAATTACCTATTGATATGATGTTTATAGGTCTATTATGGTATCAACTCTTGCTATGCAACATAAAAAAGATAATTCAACTTAATATCTTGATTCATGTCAAATATAAAACAATAAACAACACAAAGTATATATCTATTAATTTAAGAATATAAAAGTTTAATAAAACAATTCAAGAGTAATTCTTAAGATAAATTTAGCAATCCATAGCTAAAATATATTCCAAATTGATCATAATTAACATTCAATAATAAGGAAAGAAAATAAAATAATAAAAGTTTGAATTCTAGATGTGATCTTCTTTTTGTCCTTGAGCTGCAAAATTTCACGACTTTGTTCTTCTTGAATTTCGCCTCCTTGATCTCTTTTTTGGATGTTCCAGTTGCCTATTTTTGTATTTTTGGTTACCTTTACACTTCTTGATCCTCTTAAGGCTCTTTCTAGAGTCTCCTCACTTATGTATATTCCAAAAATAACCATAAATTCTTAAAAAAATACAAAACTTTAGTGACTAAAGAAACCTAACATTTACAAGATCATGACTATGCACAATCGTACACAACTCCCTACATCCAGTGCACAATTATGACGGAGAGTCTCCAACTATTCCAGTTTCCATCTTACATGATTGTGACAAACCTCTTCCTCCAAATTTCTCTTTAACTTTTCTTTAAGTTTTTTTTTTTTTGGTCTCAATTCATCATCAAAACATATTAAACATCCCTTAAAACATGCATTAACATCAAATTCTTACCCTAATCAACAATAATCAAACAAAACACACAATAACACTAACAAAGACATAAATAGAAGTCTTAAACATATAATTATCACTTAAGAACATAGCTAAAAACACACTCTAAAGCACGCATATCATGGGTCTCTCTATACATTCACATCTTTAGGTTGACCTGGGGGGCAATCTCCTTAAGTTGGCTTCTGGGGGCAATCTCCTCCCTTTTTAGTGGAACATTTTATATGGAAGTTGAATTATTAAGGATCATCCATTTTATCTTTGCACCCATCCATGACCGTGAGTTCTTCGACCCCGTTACTAAAAGTCCTCCTTGTTAGCTTCCATTATTTGCCTTCATCTTTCAATTCAAGTCTTCATTGACACATCACTTTAATTACATCTTTATCAAGATTATCATTCTCTCCTAGTCTCATAATGGGATAGTTTGGGGAAGCTAGTACCTCAACTCCACACTAACATAAACTCTTGCAAATCCAATTCTACTTCGAAGTGTCATATTAGAATCCATGTAGATTGGTTTTACAACAAAGCTAAATAATATACCAAGTTTTATCTTTGACCAATATTCTTGACCAATATTCTAGAGGAACGCCATGTAGGTTGATACATATAGGTATGTTGATAAAATTAAGGTTCTCCAAGCATATTTCGAGCCTCTAAAGTTGGAGAAATATGGGACTGCTCTACACATGTCATGGACCCAAACTTAGTATATTCTTTGTCTCACCGTTAAAATTGAACTTGAAGAGTAGCATATTGTCTTTAGATAGCAAAACCTCCTAACGATCGTTTGGCTTCTAGCATCTCATTGCCCAACTTTCTAATGATAGGAAATGTCGGACTATTCCTGAAGAAGAAGCCTACTAGAGTGGACATCTAAGTTTTGGCTCTATTATTCAAGATTTCCTCATCAGGGGTTATAATGAGTTGACCATTAATGGACTTTAAGGAGATGTACTCTAGGGAATCTCTTTGCCCACAACTTGTTTCCAGCATATATTGGGGTTAAAAACCAAAAAGAGAGTTCTAGGTTAAGAAGTTGAGGGCAATCTAGCTCCACCAATAGGAAGTTTAGGGTCTTGAGAAGTGGTGAGGTGAGAAAAGAATGAGGGGTTGGATTGTTGGTTGTGAAGTCCATGTGCTAAAAATGGAGGACATTTGTATGGTTAAAAGGTAGTTGATAAAAATAGAAAAAAAGTTAGAGGTAGGAAAGGGTTAATAAGCCAAAAAAAATAAGGTGCTTATCTAAGTTGGGAGTGAGGATTCAACCATGTTCTTCACTTTAGTAGAGAGCTCTAAAGAAACTATTGGTAAAAGAAAAGTGAGGTTGGGCTAAGGAAATGGAGATGGGGTGTAAGTCAGCATATGTTGGTAGGAAAGATTGGAAGAGTAAAGGAGACCTAAGGGAGTAGAGGCAAAAAGAAAGTAAACTAGGGTGAGTCCAAACCAAAAAACTTAACTGAAGAAGGTGTGTAGAGAGAGAGGAGCTTCTCTCTCTAAACCATACCATTTTTTGCTCTATAATCATTTTTTTTTTTTTTTGAAGAGAGCTCTATAATCATGTTTATTACACAAAACTTTCAATAATTGCATATACTACAAAGATAAAGGTTTAAATGAGATAGTCTCAAACCAATTCGTGTAGTTAAATGCAAGTTTTATTGAATAAGTTTTTCATTGAAAAGATCTAACCCACCAGCTAATATTTAAATAACACAAATTTTTTTCATTTTTTGATATAAAATAGTCATTGTATTTGCCCTTACAAGGCAATTATAGGAAACTAATCAAAGCCAAATAGCAGCAAGCAAATGCCAAAATTATTAGGATGTTTGGCCTTGATAGGCAAAGTGATGAGATCATGACAAAGAATAAGAAGTTTCAAAGTCAAGAAGTCATCAACTACACTATGTGTGGATTAGATGGATTTACTATGTACATGACAATTTTGTTGCCTTCTTTAGGGGCAGATTCAGATTACACAATCACATATCTCTAGTGTAGATCATTTTTCCACAATCAAACCACATCCATTACTTGCATCTATATACACTTGGAGTTGGACGAGGTTTGATAAAACTCAAAGCGACCGGGTGTGGTCTAGTTCTGCAAACATAATTCAGTGGTGATGCCTCATAGATCCCTACCCATCTGGAACGTATAAGAAAGGATGATTATAAGAATACAGAGCTGCAGTGTGGTTGTTTAGGCCACAGGTTATGAGAAGGTTATAGATCTTTCAAACATTTAAAGCAAACAAAAGAAATTACTTGCCTATTTGGGGAAGTAGCTATGGAGATGAACTCTCTTCATTTGAGCTGGAATGATCAATCCGCCTTCCTGCAGCGGATGGAAATAGTTGCTGGAGGTGGACATCAGATTGATTATTTTCTTTAGAAGTTGCTGAACTTGCTGGAGCCTCTTGCCTAAATGCTTTGCTCGGCTTCACTGCTCTCTGCTCTCTGACTTCTTTACACACTTTATCTAACATTACCAAGAAATCACGCACAATTGTGAATAAACGCAAACCTTCATCCCGTCCTGCTTGCCCGTGAAAGTAATCAGCTGTGCCCTTCACCAACGCCATTATCCTCTTTTCTTCTTCTGATAGCCACAAGACATCGGACTCTGCACGATCAATAAAACTCAACAGTGAATTGTAGAATTCACCATCCTCTTCCAAATTCTTCATGTCAGATTCTATGAAGGCTTTGGTTTTTGTCAGTGATTGCCTGAGTTTGGATACTGAGGATGTTAGGACATCGGCATCCAAGATCGCTGCCTTCTTCACATCTTCAAGTTCACTGCTTAAACCTGAGACCACTTGGAGACCAAGGTTGCGGTAATGCTCTCCAGATGCTTGGTTAGAATCATCACTTGTATCCTCTGATATCACACTTGACACACTACCACTCGTTCTTGCTGTCCGAGCAGCACGTATACCTTCAGAACGGATGATCTCAAGAACAACAAAATGCAAGAGGGTTGTCTTGCCATCAGTTCCCTTGACATCAGAAAGTTTTAACAGAGTGTCCAGTTTAAATGCCTGTGCCCCACCACGATATGTACCATCATTCATTCGGTTGCCAGTTTTCAGAACTGCTTCTAATAATTTTAGAAATAGTCTGTTGCTTCTCAGTTTGTTGCTAGAGACCTGCCATGCAAAATAAAACATCATTATATGGGTAAAGGAATAAGCTTACCAGATTATGTTGGATTGGGGAAGGAAGATATATAATAATGCTTCACTAGTTGAAAACTCACAAATAGTAATTAATATAACCGTTTCTAGTGTATATAATTCAATCATGAAAAGATGCGCAGATGTTGACTTGCCTCAAGAGTCACAAACGAATCTTTGATAGAAGAAACTTCTTCCTGAAGAGAGATCATGAATATGAGTGATTCTATTCGCTTGAAGGCAAACGGGATTTCAACCAGGATTTTCAGGAAACGTTCTGCAGGACCCAGTTGAGAAACATCGCCAGTGAAAAGCCTGAGTTTCAATTCCTCGTCTGGTGTTGGAGCCATCTTCAGCAATGTTTGTAGGAGCTCCACTGGAAGTTCGTTTCCTGGTTTAAATTTTTTCAGGTAAGGAAATTGGTACCTTTAGGTTTAAAAACCAAGAATATTCATTTGTCAACAATGTGCAATCTTATAAGATAACTTGGAGCTTCTACTTCAAATCTGCCATAACCAGTAATTATGGCTCGGACTGAAAGATTATCAGCATGAAAACTGCAATAGTTAATATTTCCATTATCAAAGGCAAATTTCAGCCGATTTTTATCGAACAGCTTCCGACGAAAGAGTGAAAAATGGAATGGTACCAAACAACAAATTGTGCAGATGGCATTAGCTATGTTATTATTGTCACAAGTCCAGGACTAGTGGTCCAAGACCAAATATTCCACATATGGCCCTTGATTGATTTTGATGTGAGAATATCAGTGTTATAGCAAAATGGAATTATACATATCGATGATGTGGCAATACCTCCACTGCTATCCAGGCCTGAAAACAATCATCGCCACCAGAAAAGAAAAAAGAAAAAGAAAAAATAGAAGCCAAAAGAGATGGACTAAAACATAACATGAAACCAAATTCAATGACCCTCTTCAGACCCCATAAAGTGGGGAATCTTGTGCATTGAATACGTTGAAAATCAAGTCAACTGAAGGCATAACCTAGAAAATAGTTAAGGAGATGTCCACGAACATAATCTCTTAACTGAATAACTGCATCAATATATTGAATACGTGGCGAGTGTTGGATGATGCTCACCTTCTCGTAGAGAGCCAATTACTTCTTCGGTTGTGATATTCAGTGCTCGTAAAAGTATTGACAAGTTTTGTGCTTTCCTCATATCAATTATACGAATGTACTGAGTCGAAGGTTCAGATGGATCTCTTTTGCGCTCATTTTTGTTGTTATCTATTGCATTATATCCAAATAATGACTCCATCATCTCTTCATTAAACCTGTAAAGTTGCAACGGTTAATTAAGAAATTAAGATTTGAAAATGTGTAATGCTTTAAAGAAGATTTGATTCAGATTTGATGTCATACTGGAAGGATCCTGCACTGATCTCATGCCAGACCATTGAATGGTCGGGATTGGCCATAACCTTGTCCCAGAAGAATGGCTTTAACTTAGTCTTTTGATTTCCTGATCCAACATCAAGATCATAACTCTCACCAGAACTGCTATGTCCACGTCGATTAGGCCTGAGAGGTGAAGGCTTTATTTTGGCCTTTGGTGGAGGAGCAGGCGGAGCTCGAACAACTTTTGGAGGGGGAGGGGGAGGACGAGGACCGAGAGGAGGTGGGGGTGGTGGTTTAGGTGGTGACGGAGCTTGTCTTCCAGGAGGAGGTTTTAGAGGAGGAAGTAATTGTGCTGGTGTTGTTGATGATGATGATGATGCCTCATCTGGTGAACACTCGTTATTTCCACAGTCGACTGACAGGTTACTTTTGAAGGAAGTAGGCTTTCTGCCATTAAGACTGATGCGTTTACTATTAGAATTTCCGAAACTAATAGAGCTCTGGGATGAAGAACCTGAATAGTGATGTAAGGTTAATGCAAATGGTTAATGGCTATAATAAACAAATAATTGAGATGGTGCATACCGGCGGTAGACAGGTCAGCTAAGTTGAGAAGAGGACGGTCATCCCTTCTTTCATATTCCGAGTTCTCTTCATCATTACCACCCCTAAGAAGGAAGCAGCAACAGAAGAGTGAAGCAACGAAGCAAAAGGTAGCAACAGCAGTTGCAACAATAGCAATAAGAGTTCTCTTGTCAAGTTGTGATGAATGTTCTTTGCTTGGAGAAAAATGTTTGCGAGGTGATGGAGTTAAATCAGTTAAGAACCTTTGAGAATTATGAAAACCCCCCCACATCCAATGCCTTTCTCTCATACACTCCAACGCTTTGTGTCTTCTATTCCACAATTTAGATTTCAATTCTTCAGTTGCTTCCGAACAATCCTCCATGTCTACTACCAATGCTTTTCTCCATCTCTTCATTGCCTGTATTGAGAGGTATTGAATCATAATCATTGATGAATAATTCTAGGGTTTAAGAGAAACGGATCACATAATAAAGGCATGAGACACAATCTGATCAAAATCACACATATGTCCAATTTCCGCAAAAAGACCAAATAACCTAGGAAAGATTTCAAATTTCCCATAAAATTAATCATTGAACATTTTATACAACTCAATGAAAAATAAAAACTACATACCACTTGTTTACTTATCTGGGTAATGCCATTGTTAGAAGCCATTGGTGATCTTTCCGTATTCTCTTCTGCATTCCCCGTGGCCATCGCGCAAAGCGCAATCACCAAAACCATTTCAAGACCGATTCTTCTCAATTCCATTTCCTCTCAAATTACCACCCAGTTTGCATACTACCCTTCTCATATTTCATCGAATATTATGTACGTATATAGCCTTGAAAACCTTACTTTTATTACAATTCCACCATGTAAAGCGCAATCTGAAAAGCTTTTCCTCGTCACATAACAAAGAGATGCCACCATGAATCGCATGACATATATTGTTTATAAAAATGGAAAGAATTAAAAACTTCAGATAATATCTCTCGGAAAACGTCGACAACTCTGAATGGATGTTGGAAGCCAAAGACAAGTCACAAAAAAAAAAAAAAAGACAATTAGCGGCCAACCAACAACGCACGTAAAAGTATGTGTTTTACTTCGATAATTAGAAGCTAACAACAGGCACCGTATGATCCTCAAGAGAATCTCTTGGGTTATAACTTAAAAATTGACAATCTATTAGATAACAATAAATTAAAAAAGAAGACCAAGTCTAGGAATGATTCAGGTGGGTAAGGTTAATTAATTAAAATATTACATGTTCCTAGAAATGGGATAGACGTACGACGTGACATGACATTGCTGTTTTCGGTCCTCTGAAATTTTTTTGGAAAGGTATCAGTCTTTTGATAATCAAAAAGTGATTATTTCGATTTCGAATAGGTCCACTGTAATTCAGGTTCCAAAGCAACCAAATCTTTTAATACAGTAGCTCGGAACAAACAATCAAGTAATTCATGCTCTATATTTTAAATTTATTCAACCAGTAATGAATAAACAGAAAAGTCCACTTTTATTTCACTTGATAGACCATACTAATATGCGCATAAACTTGAGTAAATAATTTGTAGTATAAGTTATTAATTCTAATATCTTTTCATGGAGATGTTAAAATAAAATTATATCAACCTACATACTTAAATTTGCATGATAAGAATATTGTTAAAAATTGTTCATAATTACATATGATCAAAATAAAGAAGACGGTGTGATATTTTTATAAAATATCTATTAGAATAAATTTTTAGAAATATATTATTACTTTGTTTACATTTTTTTATCACGAAGAACACATATGGTGTCTATAATTCTTTATTGTAGCTATTTTTCTATTTCTTTCATTATTTTCCAAATATTTTCTTTTTATTTATAATTACTTTTTCTACAAGTTAAAAGAGATGTATTAAATTACCTCCAAATGGAATAACATGGCCTACAAAAGGCGTAAGCTTACTAGGAATACATCTAAACAAATAAGTCTTTGGTTAATGAGAAATAATTATATCAAAAGTTCCTCGTTCTGGACAAAGAAAAATGCACTATTAGTAAAACTTTTGTTAGATAAGGGAAACCTGGGACACTTTCAAGTTTACTTAATAATAACATATAGTAGGACTTCTAGAGTAAATCAAAATTTTGTAACATCTTTTGCAAATTGGCTTAAAGATGTGCTTATTCATTTTTCTTCCTTTTTTACTAGGATTTTGAATTTTATATCAAAATTTTGGCATATAACCATTCCCTTGGAGAAATTTGTCCTTCCGTCATAGTTAAAATTTGTCACTTATCAATGGTTTCGATGCATCATCCTTTCACTATAGACTCCAATTTTTTTTTAAGATGATAGAAGAAATTATAGAGCTTTACTATCAACTTCCTATTCTCCATCTCCTTAACATATTTTTTGATACTTGGTTAATATTTAAGCTTGCATGAAGGAACTCTTTTATCCAATTGATTGTGTTGTAAAAGCTTATCTAGTCTTTTTTTTTTTTGGTTGAAAATTCTTTCATTTCTTTCATTCTAGATAGCACGTACTTCAAAACTAATTCCTATATTTAATATTTTGTGATCTTTTTCTAAGTGATGTCTTTTAGGGGCTTAAAGTATAATTTGTTTTCAGTCATCATCTATGCATGAGTAATTGCAGAGCTCTTCGATCATAAACCATAATCCTTTAGTATAGTCATATTTGAATAATAAATGATCTCTTTATTCAGGTTCATTGTTACAAAGTTTGCAATTGTGATTAAGACTCAGAGAGGCTTTGACTTTATCAAGAGTAGTTAATAGATTCTTGATAGTGCCACATGATGAAAGATAGTTTAAGAGGGTTATACTTACTCCAAACTAGTTTCTTCCATTTGATTTTAGTAGATAAATTTATGAAAATTTGGTAGCAAGATTAATCGGTGAAAAGTCTAGAATTCTAGAAGCATGCCTTGGCCATCTTAAGCTATCCTTCCTTTGTTGATTCAGGCTTTACCTTGGTATTATCTTGGATAATAGAGAATCCTTTATATTTAATTTTCCATTCTTTCCACTTTTGAGCTCCTAAGATTAGATTATTTAAGGTTTAATATGTGCCTTAACTGATAGGTTTTAAAGATCAAATATAGAGGGGAAAATTTCACGCTAGTTATTCTACTAAATCTAGGTGCTTTTTCCATCCCCTATGATGCACTTTAATTCCCCACAAAGCTTCCTCCTTAACTAGAGTATTTGTAGCATAGTTTAAGAAGATTTTGACCCTGTTTTGATTTCCTAAAAACTTTAATTCTCCGAGTAATGAGAATGAATCCATTGAGCCAATATTGCTTCCTAATTTGATAAGAGTCTCTATATCATTTTGGCGAGCAAGAATTTATCGATGAGATGCATATTATATCAATGCATTTGATTTTGGCATAAGGTTTCTTATAAGCTTCCCTAGTCTATAGAAACTTTCTCATTATTTTTTCCAAATTTTTTGATGTTTTAAGGAAGAGCCATATGTGAAATCTAAAATACATAAGAGGTTTTTTTAATATGGATATTATAAGTGGCATCCTAACGACATAAGACAAACTCTTATTAGTCCAATGGCCAATTATTCTATGAAACACAATCAATAGAGGTTGGCATCCTTTATAACTTTGTCTCTAAATTGTTATAGGGACTTTTAGTATTTAAATGGAATTGTACCTAACTTGAGGTTAATAATAGTGGAAAGCCATTGCTTTTGAGAATTTACTTTGATAAACTTTTCACTCTATTAACAGTGATGCGTAAAAGCTTACTGAAGGTTTGCAGAGAGTTCATTAGCAATATAATAAAGATGGCATATATTTTGGAAAATAAGATTACATCATCAGCAGAAGAGAGATTAAAAGATCCTTCAGGTTGGTTGTTATGTCTAATTTTTGTTGACTTTGCTTGCCTTTATATCTTGATTTTGGTTACAAATTGTTGTGTTTTGATCCAAATGAGAGATGAATTGAGTGAAAATGGTGTGAAAATTACATGCATTTTAATTGGATTATTTTGTGAATCTTGCATGAAAAATGAAAGTTCATGTAAATTTGACATGAAAAGAAAAAAACAAAAAAAACATAAAGAAAAGTGGTGACTAAAGGTGTCACCACATTGACAAAGCTTGTCACGGTGGTGACTAAACTTGTCACCATTATGACACTTAAGTCACGGTGGTGACTTAAGTTTCATGGCGGTGACACTAAGTCATGGCGGTGATTATCCCTCACACCTTTTCACTCATTTTAAGTCTGATATGTGGTAGCTGCAGGGGTGATAGCTTGAAACCCTAAACTTAGAGTCATACTACAAATAGAAGGGAATAGAGGGTGGCGACACACTGATTCTATCACTACAAACCCCACAGACTCATTCGGGAACATTGGAGGGACACGAAATAGATAAAGAAAAAGATGGCGGAGAAGAGAGGAGAGAAAGCAGAGACCAGTCGAGTGAGGTGAAGAAGAAGAATAGTTAAGAGGTAGGAGCTATGTGAGCAATCAAGCATCCAAGTTAGAACCAAGTAGAAGTAGAAGGCAAGAGTCAATGTAGAGAGCTTTAGATTGGAAGGAGATCACTACAACTCCCTCATTCGAACTCTTGTTGCTCATTTTGTTTATTATTTCTCTATTGTTTCACTGAACTTAATCTTTTGTTAGTTGATAGACTCATACTTTGTTATCATTTGATAGTTCATTTGGTTATTTACTTGGTTTATTTCTTAAATACTTCTCTTATAGTGACAAAGATGGGATTAAAATATTTGAATATGATAAATCTTGTTCCTTCCATGATAGGCTGACCTCTTTTTTTGGAGGATTAATGTAGCTATTTTAGTCAAATATGCATGATTGAGGGATTGTGTTGTTATATTGTGTTTGCTATAGTTTCTGAACTGAATGGATGTAATAGCATGACCAAACTTTGCATCATTTTGGTATTAAATGAAGGATCCAAAGAAGAAGTTTAATATGGAATGAGAAACTATAGACACATAGGTTAATAACTAGAAATATATTAACTTAAGTGGTAATTAATGGTTAGGTTTCCTTAATTAATTTAGATGATAACTTGTTGAATACGAAAGTTAGACTTTGTTTATTATTCGAGTTGATCTTATAACCCAATTGTTAATTTTAGTAAGATAATTATTCAAGCACCCCTTAGTCATGCATATGAGATTAAATTAGTGAAATTAATTCTCAAGAGTTTTCTACTTCAATTAATCTATTCGTTTTTCCTTCCAGTTGCATCATTTTATTTTTCAGTTTAATTTTGTGATTTTCTTTGAAGCCTTTACTCAACAAATCGGGATAAAATGTTTAGGATTGCATCTATTTATATTTTTGTTTAAGATTACTTTACGTGAACCAATTTCACTTCCATGGGAGATGACCCTGGGTAATCAACTACAACCACCTCGTATACTTACGAGTAGGATAGGCTAGGTTTTTTTAGAACTTATTTTGGGCACAACATTGGTACATTTATTATAAAGGTATGACCATTTCTAATTTTATTATCAATGGTTTTGGTCAAGAATTCAACATGTGTGGAGAATAAATAGGGGATAAGAGGTCACTTTACTTGAATCCTCTTACACTTTTGAACTCTTAAGTTGATTCTCCATTCACCAACATATTGAAGGAAGCTGTTGTGATAAATTGCTCAAACTTTTTTTTAATGAAATTTGGGGAAAACCATAAGCTTCTAAAGTTTAATGAATTACTCATTTATTAAATTAAAGGTTTTATGAAAATTAAATTTCATTGTACAAATCTTGAATGTTCCTTTCTTTTAATAACCATTGAATAGCTCTTGATATAATAGTATATTATCGCACATATTTCTTCCTTTTATGTAAGCACATTAAGACTTGCGAATCATAGAGTCAAGTAGAAATTGAGCTTAGTGGCAATTATGTTGGAGATGATATTAAGTATTGTAGTAAGCTATTAACTTGAAAACTTTGCAGGAATTAAGGATTGGTTTTTCAAGGATAAGGCATATGTCAATTATGTTGAGTTCTTTAAGGATTTTACTTGAGTTGAAGAACTTTAAAGTAGCTTTTCAAAATTAAGGGTTTATCAAATTCTAGGATTCCTTGATGAAGAAAATTTTCAAATCATCTAGAATTGGAGATTTATTAAAACTAAAATTAAATGAAGCCTTTTCTATTTCTTGAGAGCTAATTAGTCTAGTGATCCCTTGTGCTTGTTCTACAAAAATAGACTCAGAGATGAATGAATTCAGCAACTAAACTAAGTAGTAGCAATGTAGCAATGAGCCTATATTATTTTGAAAATACCGGAGAACCACTTTAACTCTCATTGACTCTACACCTTTTCTCTCTTTTTTTTTTTGAAAATATCAATGATTTTATTGTAGTTCTTTAAGATAAGATAGACTTAAAGAAAAAGGATGAGTTTCCACATCCTTCTTTCATTAGTAGTATTATGGATTTCTATTTAAGAAGAGAATTGTGAGCATTAAATGCTCTAAGATGGTTGTAAAGGTATGATTTGTTTCTACTATGGTTTCATTAAAATGTTCCAAATACAGTTAGATTGAATCTAAAAAGCTTGCTTCAATCTCTTTAATGCTTAGATATTTGCTACTTACAAAATTCTTATGTAAAGCTTTAAGCTTTTCATGGACCATTTATAGCTTTTTTTAAAGCATTTGAATTGATCATATCCCTCTACGTCATAATTCATCTCTAACTCAATTGCCTCCTAGTCAAGATCTATTAAGAAATTTATAAATATGAATGGAGATTTTTTATTAGATTTAAAAAGGGGGAACCCTTCATGGGTAATGGTCCAGTAGCCATAATCTTCTAGATTGCCAAAACAAATTGTATATTTCTATTAGATACTTATCAAACATAAGATTTTTACTAAATGTAGTTTCTCTTCTAGGAAATTTCATTTGCCAAAGATGAATGGATAAAGCTCTATCAAGTTTTTCCCTTATCAACGATTTCCATGTTGTTTATTTCTCATAATAAAATAATTTCCTTCATAAGTGAGGTACGTGACTTCTTTGTTAGTTATACAAGCTCTAAATTTATTATAGGGACCTTTTATAGATAATTCTCCTTCAGCTTCAAAATCATAAAAAGTATTATTATAGTCACCAAGTATTATCCAAGGAATGCTTGTATTGGAGCTTTCGCTCTCTAGATTTTTCTATAATGAGGTTCTCTGATACGACAAATTCATATAATACATAAATGAGAAACATATCTTAAGCCTCTTCATCTTTATATCATTAAATAAGTTCATATCTTGATCATTGATAAAGTAATCCATAACCTCATTCTTTTCTAAAACATAAGTAGGCATAATCCAACATTATAGTGAACATAATTAGTGGAGATAGTTTTACAGTTAATCGTAATAAACCAAAGCTTTTTGCATTGATTTTCTATTAATTTGGTTTCTAAAAGCCAATTAACATTGACTTTATTATAAAAAGAAAAAATTAGAAAGTATCTTTTGTTGTTTAGGGTAATCAATGCCCTTAACATTCTAAGACAAGATATTTATTATAATATGTTTGAAGTATTTGATCTTCCTTTGAACCTTCCTTTTAGATTTTCTTTCAAAGATGAGGTGAATACTTTTGAGTTTTAAGGTTTCATCATTTTCCCCATCCAATCTTGTTATCTTAAAAGTAGTAGGTTTGTTAATTACCCCTGCTTCTTTGTGTAGAGAGACTTCATTGGCCAATAAAATATAAGCATTCATTCAAATTTGTTTCTCAACTGGTATGTTAATCCTTTTTTACATATGAAGGTTGATCTTTAAGGATTGCCTCATTACTAAGCTTCATTCGTTGGTTTTCTTAACATCTTTCTTTATTTCACTAATAAAAGTAGAGCATTCATTTCACTTGTTATCCAAATTCTCTCAAGTATTGCTATTACTTGAGTAATCCAAT
Organism: Erythroxylum longipes; assembly: GCA_027563885.1. NCBI lineage: Eukaryota > Viridiplantae > Streptophyta > Magnoliopsida > Malpighiales > Erythroxylaceae > Erythroxylum > Erythroxylum longipes. The sequence goes on along the minus strand of JAOQMS010000180.1, from coordinate 26,672,020 downwards.
CCCATATGTTTAAAGTTATCTTCTTTGACCACTATAAGAATACAACGTAATCTGCGACGTTTTTAAAATGTCGCAGAATGTCCAAAAATGTCGCAGAATCCAATTTGCGACGTTTTAAAAAATGTCACAAAAAATATCGCGGATTGTAGTGTAGGCAAAAGGTTTCTACGACGTTTTATGTAAAACGTCACCGAATGTTGTAAAAACATCACTAAAACGTTGGCCTTTTCGCGACGTTATAAGAAAACGTCATGGAATCATTAATATTCTGCGACGTTTCAGCAAATGTCGTAGAAAGCCACATTCCGTAACGTTGCAGGAAATGTTGTGAAAACATTGATGTTCTGCGTCCTTGTAGAAAACGTCGCGGAAAGTCACATTTGGCGATGTTTTTGAAATGTCGCGAAATGTGGGTTTTAGCGACATTTCAGAAAAACGTCACAGAATGTTGACGAATCCGCGACGTTTTAAAACGTCCGAGAATGTGTTAATAGGACGTCGTAGAATACCATTTTCTTCTTATATTTATTTTTTCTGAAAATAAATTTAATTTAATAATTTTCCAATTTTATTATTATTTTTAAATCTTATTTATTTAATAACTATTCAATATTATTTATGAATTTTATTTATTTAATAATTCTTAAAATTTTTAGTATGTCATTAATTTTAATAATTATTTATGTATCATAAGAATTTCATAAGTGTAGGCAATTTATTATTTAATTGCAATTCCCAAACATGTCATAATACAATAATTAATATAAAAAGTATGTCATAAGTGTATAACATATTGATATGAGTACATATATCTAATCTAAACGAATATTATGTGTAGTACATAAAAGTTCCAAGAGCTTTTTTTGTTGTTCAAATTCAATTCTTTGTTGCTCGACTTCGGTAGTTAATCAATCCTGCATTTGTTCAACTTTTTAAGTCAATTCATCAACTTGAGACTATAACTCCTGATTAACCTTCTTGGACTCCTCTAGTTGGTCTCGAAGTCTGTTTCTAACTGAAGTCTTCCTTTGTGGTTGAGGCCTAACTCCCATGCCAACAACATAATCAGATCTAGTGCCCAAGACTTTGTCGCACACTTCATCCACTGTCATCGGATAACCTAGTTCTATTGAATATGCCAATTCCTTACACATTAATTCCTGAAAAATTAAGAATTAATTAGATAGTAAAATTCATAAACACTAAAAAATATTTGTAAATTAACTATGTACTCACCCATTTTTCTCTGCATTCGGTAGTTGTCCATTGACCTTTACTTTCATCATAGCTTCATTCGGTCACACTCTTCTCCATCTTTGTCACTCTGTTGTATTGAAATATATTATTAGTAATATTTATTATAAATTTTGAAATGTCAATCAAAGTAAAATATAATTAAAAAGATAATAACTTACAATCTCATGCCGTATCGCTACAAAGGCTTTGGAGCCGGAGTTTGGTTGACATTTGACCTAACTCCTAGCCTATTTGGCTTTTTGACTTTTTTCCTAATCATAAACGTAACAAACTCTATTATAACATCTATAAATCACAATTCATAAATACAAAAATATAATCAGTTGTCAAAAAAGTTGTGAAATTATGTTTTGTGATCAAATTAACTAACCTTTGTAGTTGATTGCTCCCAATATTTGCACAAATCCATCCATTCGACCACTGTGACATTTTACAGCTTAACATCCTTTCCATGCTTGGTAAAATATTTTTTTAAATGAAATCTTTGATCTTTAGATCTTAAAGAAAGAAACTTCTTGACAACAGCATGTACTTTGTCGTCTGTCCTCATTCCCTTGACGTCCAACTTTTGCTGTAAAAAATTGTAAATTGTTGGTCAAAGCTTTAGGCATATGGAAAACACGTACATATTAGATAGTTTTATAATACTTATGTCTAACTTATCAAATGCAATGTCCAACTCCTCATTAGTTATTTTTTTCCATTTTGTTCTTATAGGTAAGGAAGTTCGGGATACCACACCAATCTTACTCGATAATTTGGCAGACTGTACAGAGTTGGTTTGTCGTCCTTCAGCGGGGGAGATCTCTATCTCCAATCTCTTACCTATCACCTTATTAATCTTTTCCAATCCGTGTCCTTTTGTGACACCCCTTGTCTTTTTCGAATCAGTTGTGGATCCTAAAATATAGCAAGGAATAGTTTACAAGAAACATATAACATACTCTTAATTGGTTAGATAAAAAAATCATTAAACTTGTATGTTTAACCAATGTGATGTGAAAGATCATACCTGCAGTGCTTGCAGAGGTAGCACTAATATTGGGAAAGGGGCTCATGTCATTTATTGGTGGCTGATTAGAAGCTAAAGGCATCGCTTGAGAAGTTGATGGAGGCATCTCTTGAGAACTTGATGGAGAACTAATATTGCGTTGCATTCTTAAGATTTGTAGATACTTATCTCTAGGATGAGTAATAAGCACATATGTGACATATCTTGGTGTTGGAGTAGACTCACACAGTGCAGGTGTGTGATCTTCTGGCTGTGTACCAACAAATGGCTCATCAGCTACACTTCTAAGAAGCTGATGGTACCGCGACTACAGTTGTGTAGGTACTAAGCTACTTGGTGCAGCCTTATTCTTCTTCTTGAGTAGACTAGTTCACATGTCAATCACCTGCATTCAATTCAACATTAGATTTCCTCAATAGTTCTCATCACCACCTCAGAAATCAAAAAGCCTTGTTTATCTTTCAAGAAGCAAATCACTACGCCTTGATGGCTTCATTACTTTCTGTTTCCAAAAATCTTATAACTTAGCTAAAACTAATGTCTGTATGATGGTTAAAGAAGTCTTTAATTTATGAATTCTCCTAACAGAGCTAAACAAAAAATTACTTTGTTTAATACCCAAAACCCTTAACCCCTCTTAATTTCAAGTCTACAGGCCAATATCTAGCTATAATATTGCCATCGAGAGTGATATTATAAAGATAGATTTCACCAAAGTTTTAGCTAACTTAACTAGTCTTTTCTACTTCATACTCTCCAAGCATTTATATTACCTGAAATGTAACCTAATTGGATATGCGAGTGTATTTCCACCCCATCCTACAATGTTTTAATCAATGGTGAAGCAACACAAAAGGTCAAAGGAGTAAATAGAGTTAGACAAAGAGATTCCATATCTCCTTACTTATTTGTTATAGCTATAGAGGTTTTCATAAAGATGATAAATCACAAGAAAACGTAAGGGGATATTTAAAATAATACTACAAATGTAAAAGAATTAAACTCCTTAACTTGTCATTTTCTAATGATTTATTTCTTCTTTGTAAAGTTGATGATATGTTAGTAAGGCTACTCCATAAAGGGCTAGAAGAATCTGAAAAATATCTAGATTGGTTATCAATAAGGAGAAAAGCCAAATCATAGTCTTAACAAAATATTGATTAACTACAACAGACACTAGTTTAA